>VZRJ01011925.1:74491-124249 GCA_013397565.1 Ptilonorhynchus violaceus
CCGGTGGCGGGCAGCAAAAAGGTCGCGTCGGCGTGGCGTCGCGCATGCGCGGGGCTTTGCCGCGCGGCCCTGGGGGACGGCCGCTCTGGACCACAGCTCCCGGCGTGCTCGGCGCGGTGCATACTGGGGGCTGTAGTGCTATGGGCAGGAGGGAGGATGCGGGGGCGCCTTCCCGAGGGGAATCACTCCCGGGAATTCGGGATGGCGGCTGACAGTTCCACGGGCGGCAAGCCGCGGATTCGCGTGCCTACCCACTCGGCATTCCAGACGCCCGCCCCAGCCTTCTGTCATGCTTACAAAAACAGGGAGGGGTGTAGGCGAGTCTGTCAGTCTGATTTACACGGTTTTGGGAGCACTTTGGTTAGAAAAGCGATGTTTTGAAGTTGTGTGCTGGAGAGAGCCTATGAGAGAACTGGAGAGGGACTTCTTACAAGGGCAGGTACTGACAGGACAAGGAACAGTGAATTTAAAGAAAGAGGGCGGGTTTAGATCAGATATTAGGAAGAAATTCTTTACTTGAGAGGATGGTGAAGCACAGGTTGCCCAGAGAAGTTGTGGATGCCCAGTCCTTGGAAGTGCTGAAGGCCAAGTGGGGTTGTGGCTTTGAGCAACCTGGTCTAGTGGAAGGTGTCCCTGACATGGCAGAGGGGTTGGAAGTTGATGGTCTTTAAGGTCCCTCCCAACCCAAACCATTCTGTGACTCTGTGATTCAGCGCTCTGCAGTAGTGACACAAGAAACTAAATACCCAGGAAGGAAGTTCATATTAGGCAGGAATCCAACAGGCTGTTGGAGCACTTAGCAGTTTGCCGGATCAGGATCTTACTAAATTACTGTGTATGGATGCCACATAGTGCATTCTTTCCTCATTGGCTTACCTAAGCTCTTCCAAAGTCTTGTAACAGAAACTGCCATGGAAGGAATGAGGATAGGGTGTGTTTAGCTGAAGCATAAGCTGTGGTCCTGCTCAGAAGTACCATGTTGCTGTGCAAGTTCATTTTGTTAAAATCAGCAATTTTGGACTCCATGGAGAATATTCGGTGTTTCAGGCAAGTTTCAAAAGTACTGGAAGAATAAAATTTGTTCTGTAATGTCTGTTCTTCCCATGTGTGGAAGTCTTTGTCAAGCCACAACAGCCTATCATCCCTGTGGTGAAGTGACAGGTCATACCTGACTAGTTTTGACTTCAGACCATGCACTGGTAACTCAAGTGCAGGACTGGCCTTCAGGAAATCCCTGAATGAGACTTGAATGTATTCCCCTGCAAATGGCATATTTTAATTGCCTTTCACCAGTGCTCTTTTACTGTCAGAAATACCCATTAATTGGCTTCTTTTAAACAACAGAAACATGAATTTATTTCATGAAAACCTCACCTTCCTTTCTGCTGCCAGTTATGCAATTTACCAACTCTGTGGGTTGGTTTGGTGTGTGCCATCAGATGTAAATTTACAGGAAACTGCTTTGTCAGAGCAATTGTGTGTTCTGGCTCTTCTCCTCTGTTCTGAAACACCCTCTTTCTTCACAGGCAGGACTGTGGTGGTGAAAAGTACACTTGTGCTGGTTCTCTCAGGTGTGAGAGTTTTACTTAAAAACACTAATGTTGCATGACAAGAGACTTGCCAGGTTTTCAAAACCAGCTCTAGGTTATACAAAATGGAGTGTTCAGTGTGGCAAAAGCCTTGTCACATTTCAAATGGGAAGTTCCTGACATGCATTTGCCATTGATAACGCAGCAATGCTTAGCCCAGTGTGCAGTTTCTATAAATAACATACAGCATTTTATTTCATGGGAGGAACAGAATAAATAAAAGCAGGCATAATCACTCTTAGGAGCTTTTTATCCCCTTCCCACCACCGGCATGGTAAAGGTAGGTGAGAATCCATAGATTGAAAAATGGATGTCTTGTCTTACACATTTTGCTTTCAAATAGCATCACCACATAATGAGATGGTGTGCATTCCAGAGTGATTGGATACTGTCACTTCCCCATAATTATATGCTGCTCAGCAGGTGTGGCAGACAAACTAATTACTCTTTTTATCAGGCTATGTGTTGTCACAGTCTAGCATTGAAACAGTGGCAGGATAAAGAAGAAATTTACTTAATGCTGTGGATAACCAGCATTCACTACGAAATTATGACATGGCAGACCCCAAGCCTGCTTCTTCTCCTGTAGACATTGATGAGAGCAGGATTCAGCTGCTGTTTCATCTACATCTTCATTTCTGCTGGAACAGGTTTGGAAAAAAACAAACCATTGAAATCACATACAGCCTGCATGAATAATTCTGCCTGTGAATATTTTGGATTTTCACTATTGCCTAATTAATTTGATGGTATACTTGCCAGACCCAAACATTTCCTGTATCAGTGACCCATTTTACTAGTGATATTTTAGCTTATTAATATGGTCAGGGAAGTCAGCCTGTGAAGGAATGAATTGTTGCCTCTCATGCAGAGTCTGGTTTGGAACTTCAGAATCTAATTCTCAGATGAACGAAATAAATTTCCATCAGTTTCTCTCTGTGAAGTTGGTTTTTTCCTATTTGTCTTTGTGGGTTTTTTTCAATTAAGGTGGATCTTTGGTCATATCCAATCTCCAGCACTGCTGCATTTGGGAGCTACCCAAAAATGAGAAGAGCACTTTCTTTCTCTCTGATCCCATTTCCTTCCCCTGTCCAATGAGTATAGTAGAAGTCCCCATTATATGGAAATCTTAAAATACAGTTTGACGAAAACAACTCTGCTTAGAACAAAATAAGTGTTTCAAGCAGTGTTTTTTGTTGCTGAAGTTGATGGTAGATGTATGTATACGGTGGGTGTACATGCTACAATGTAGCCTTGTTAGAGGCTACGTTACTAGCATGCGTCTGAGCTACAGAGAAATCAGTAAAAATTTGAAGACATGCTAATAAATTCTGTGCATTTCGTTCAGATTGGCGATGGTTCGTAGTGGAAAAAGCGGTGGTCTCCACCTGAAGCAGATTGCATACTACAAGCGAACAGGGGAGTATCATCCCACAACATTATCAAGTGAAAGGAGTGGAATCAGGAGAGCAGCCAAAAAATTTGTTTTCAGAGGTAAAAATTTTCTCTCAGATTACTCTGAAAATGGATAGCAAATCTAAGGTGTAGATTTGCTAATACGAAAACAGAAAAAGTGGGATCTTTCTCTGCAGCGTTCTGTAATTTTAATTGATGTTCTCTATGAAATGCTCTGCAAATCCCTGGTTAATGTGTAAAAGGATGTTTATAGACATGCAAGCTCGATCTGCATTTCTCCATTCCAGGGGGTGGCTATGTATCTATCTAAAAGCCAAACCGTGTTTTATACACTGCAGAAATATGAAGTCACTGCAATCCATAATTCAAAGGATTATGGAAAGGGAAATGCAGATCTGCAGCTGTAGACAAGGACTGCTCCGTCCAGTGTGGGGGATGCAGGGGGATGGCTGGGCAGAAGTGCAAGGATAACTTTGCCATCAGTTACCTGAGAGCCTCCAGGCCCTTCCCAGCTTTATTGCAGCCCTAGGAGATATATGAGCCTTTGTAGTCTGCTGTGCCCTCTCAATCCCATCAAACCTGCCAATTCTGTGTGGAGAGAAGGCAGGGAGGAGTTAAAACTGTGACTTGCAGTGTCAGGTTGCTGGCAGGCCCCCAACAACTTCACAGACAACAGTCTCCACAATCCTACCACCCCGTTTCCAGCCCCAGTGTTAGTTTGTGTTTCAGTCAGACTTCCTGTGAAAATAATGTTTGCACTCTGACTTGCCCTTGTAACTCTTCATGTCCAGATTAATAAACATGTATGAACTAATGGCTCTTTGGGGGACTTAATTGAAATGTTTGTAAACAAAAAGCTATGTTTACACCAAAGTGAACTTATTCTAATAAATTCTGTTCTGAGTCATGCTGAGTTGTTTAGTAAACTAAACAGAAGACAAAGCACTTGCATATAATTTGCTGGTACTTTTCTTCTTTCAGAAAACAAGTTGTTCTATGTTGGAAAAGACAGGAAACAAATGCGCCTGGTAATTGTTTCAGATGAAGAAAAGAAAAAGGTCCTCGAAAAATGCCACAAAAATGCTGCTGGCACCCATCATGGTATATCAAGGACACTGACTTTAGTGGAGTCTGGTTACTACTGGACCTCTGTAACAAACGATGTCAAGCAGTGGGTATGGTCTCATAGCTACAGGATACTTTATGTGGTCTGTTACAAATATTTTGTAATCCTATGAACTTTGACACAGCAAGTACATGGGCTGCTTCATGAGGAGGAAATGTGAGCTTACAGTCACACTGCAAATAGTCATCTTGGCAATGCATGGTGTTTTTTTCACTCTTTTATTACTGACCAGAGGTTTGCACTCTGCTGTACCCTGCAGTGGTGGGGACCCATAATCTCTTTTAGCAGGCAGAACACATCTGGCCCTTGAGAGTGATTTCTCCTGCAAGGACTCTCCCATGTCCTGGTTAGGATGCAATGAACCATCACGAGGATATGTGGCCAGAGTAGCTGCCAGCAGATAAGAATATGAAAATGGTGTCTCTGCTTTGCAATTAGGTGTGCTCAGGAAACAGTTAAACAAACCACTGCTTGGGAAAGTTCCTTCTCCTTCACCCAAAGACACGTGGGCAGGTTTCCCTGGCAGAATTTGATCCTTCAGGAAACTGTATGTAAATGTCCTTTAAGGCAAAATTACTGTTGCTATCAGCTTGCTGTATCACCTGAATACTTTGAGTTCATGTGCAACTGTAACATGAACTGAAAATGAGTCTTTCGTTTCAATTCAGATTGGACAAAGGAACTCTGTCCTGTAGATTAAGCTGTTATGCATGGAAGATTATGTATACTGCCAGTGTTTTTCAGCCACAGCATACATACATGAGCCAAAAGGGGAATGATTAGGACTTTCATTCCCAGCTGCTTCATACTTCCTTTAGTATTTATTAGTGATGGATTTTGAAATTTGTACTGTGGACTTGAAAGAGCACAGTGCTTTCAGGGTGGAGAGAATTCAGCTATGAGTTCTTTTAGAAGTCCTTCTTCTGGCCTTCAGTATTGTTTGGTTTTGGTTTGGTTTTATGCTGGGTCTGAAAAATCTAAGGGTAAAAAATTGTAAAAAGGGTGATAAAATGAATTTGTTTTGCATTGCCTGGTCTGACCTGATTTACAGGGAAACAGTGGAGATCTATGATTCTGATGATTGTCTTAAGCCTTCACCATCGCTTTTTATTGACAGCATCTTCCCTGATGTCTTCTCTAGGTGTATGCTTGCCAGCATTGCCAGGTGGCAAAGAACACAACCACTGCAGTGCCCAAAACACACCCTATCAAAGCAGAGGACCCATGGACAGCAGTCTCTATAGAGCTAATGGGACCTTTCAATGTTACCAACGGAAGCCACAAATACATCATAATTATGACAGATTTGTTTACAAGATGGACTGTTATCTTGCCACTGCATGAAACTTCAGCAGCTGAAATTGCTAAGGCAATCATAAATGTATTTTTCTTATATGGGCCAGCTCAAAAAATGCCTATTGATCAAGGGAAGGAGCTTGTTTATCAAGTAAGTATTTACATGGCTGGTTAATCTCTTACCTCCCCCCTCCCCCAAGAAAAAATACATTTTCCCTTATATTAGATTTGAATTTTAGACTATCCTTGAGAAAGACTTTGGTGTTTTTTTTTCTTTAATTGACAAAATAAAGAATTTAGCTCATACGAAAAAGGTCAAACCAATTATTTGCAGTTGTAACATTATGCAACATTTCCCAGGGCTTTATTCTTTGTAAAAAGATCAAAGCAAAATTGTTTCCTGGCAGTCATAGTGCAGGTTTTGTCACTTACTTGAACTGGCATGAATTTTCGCACTGCAGCTTGCTCTATTTCATTCATCCATATTGCCCAGTATAACAAGAGCTAAGGGTATTTTTGACATTGGCCTGTAGTGATTATGAAGGACTTCTCACACTTTGTTCCTTTCAAAGACGATGAAATCATCAGACTGTGATATGGAGGTAATGGCAGATTGAGTTAAGTGGCAGAAATGTGGTTAGAAACCACCAATCACTGGCTCCTAAGATATACTTACTCCTTTAGCTCTCACTTGCAGCCCTGCAGTGTTTCATGCCAATATGTACACAAGACTTTTCTCAGTCACCATCGTGTCAACAAAAAGGATGGAAAACTGAGTTTGTTTACTTGAAGTGGGATACGGAAGAGGGGAAATGATCACTAATTGTGTTCTTTTTCTTTTGAAGATAAATGAAGAACTGTTTGCATTGTTTGGAATGAAACAAATTGTATTGTCTTATCCTCAGACAGATGATGTAAATGAAAAAATGTCCAAAACAATCAAAGCTTTCCTTAACAAGTACTGCATTGACCATCCAAATGATTGGGATGAACATTTGTCTGCTATTGCCTATGCTTTCAATTTGACAAATTTGGTATGTGAAGGTTCTTCTTCTTTTGACTGAAGTCCTCCAAAATGCCTGCAAATCTGTGTGCTGAATTTGCTTGCTTTTGGTCCCCGTTTAAATAGGAGCCAGATCAAAGCACCCCATATTTCCAAATGTTTAATCGTAACCCACATGTTGTTGACCCCATGAATATATGTGTGGAAGGAGAATACAGTGTGTTTGCCAAAATATTTGAAGCAACTAAAAAAGTCAGTCAAGCACTGGAAGAAGAGAAAACCTCGGATTGCCAGGTAAATGTTATGTATTCAAATTTTACTAGTAAGAAGACTGAAGATTAAAAAGATGGAAAAGCCTGAAGCAGAAAGTATAACCTTTTAAAATAATGTGGGGGTTTGTGTGGTGGTTTTTAGCTTGTTCTTCCTCTGTGATCCCTGCATTTAAGTGTAACAAATCATATATGTATTTGGAAGCAGTAACCTTAAAAGAGACCTATTGTCAAAAGTTTACTACTTCTGACTTAGAGGGCAGAAAAGAGAAGCTGAAAACTATTACCTATGGACTATTGATTTATGAAGGTAAAATCAATTTCTTCACCATTCTTCAGTCCCATATAATTATGAGCTACACACATCCAGAAACACTCAATGTCATGCTTAAGTGCTGTTACCCAATGCTACAAGAATGCATGACTACTTTTGGAAATAAAAATGTGATTTATATGTGTCTTTCTGCAGGTGGAGAAAAAAACTTCAGATGAACCAAAAATCAGAAATAAAATCACAGTCAAAAGGAAGCCAAAACAATTAAATACTCTTCGACTTAAAGTTGGTCATGAAGTCCTCAGGCAGAGAAAAAACTGGTGGAAAGATGGTCGTTTCCAGTCAGAATGGGTTGGTCCTTGTATTATAGATTATATCACGGATAATGGCTGTGCAATATTAAGAGATGCCACGGGATCCAGGTTGAAAAGACCCATCAAGATGTCTCACCTCAAGCCATACATAAGAGGGTCCAGTGAGAAAGGTGTTTATAATTTTTTTTAAATTTGTATTTTTTATATGTGTAAAAAAGGTTGGCATTTTGGGGGTTTTTTAAGTTCTCTGTCGTGTCTTGGTGTTATCAGAGTGAACAAGTATCATTCACTCACCAGTGGGAGTTAAACTAGCACACATAATAATGTAATAGCAGCAGTTTTCAGTAAGGAGAACAGGGAGTGTGAGTGACGTCAAACCTATGTAGAGCATGGAACAGAGCTCATGAATCATGTTTAAAGTCTTTTTAAAAATAGCCTCTATTAAAGTTGCATCTGATCACTGGCTTGGCTTTATTTGTGCTGGCTGATGGAAGCATAAGAACATGCTAGAAGTACAAGCAGGCTGAATTGTGTTAAAGCAGCATTTTCTGACTGTTTCTGTTTTGCTGTAGATAGGATTCGCATTAATTTTACTTGTGCAATGGAAATTTTTTTTTTTGACAACATCAGAGTGTCCTCTAAAGCCTTAAAATAGAAAGACTACATCAAAGAACTGATTTTGGAATAGTTTCTTTTAAACTGTGCTACTGAGGAAGAAAATACATTTTTCTTACCAGGGCAAATAAAATTGTCACGCTGTGCAGTAGGATGGCTAGAAATTCCTAAAGATTTGGGTAACTAGCCACTGCCCTTAGTCTTAGATATTCAGCATGTCGTTTTGCAAACTGAACAGTGGCAGCTGTTTTTCTCCTGCTCATGCTGTCTTTGAGTCACCACAGGCATTTTGAGGAAAATTAAATACTTGGTGTTCAGAAGACTTCTGTCACAGAACAAACTGTTTCTTACTTCAGAGTTCTTGAAGAGCAGAGCGATTCCCACCCTATTGGCACGTGGTTAAGCTTTGGTTCTTGAAAACACATAAAAGTACATTGAGATGGTAATTTCTTCCATCACCTCTGAGGCATTTGCAAAGCTGAAAGTAACTGTGGAACTGCATGTAAGAAGCTGGTATTTATGTCAGTTGTCAGTTATGGATTTCATAGCCAACATACCAGTTTCACCTTGAGGCCACTACTTTTCCTTCGATGATCACTCTGCCCTCCAGTTCCTCATTAAATTGGTGATGCATGAGGAGGAAGTCACAGGCATATCAAGCATGCAGATAATGTACAACTATTACAAAAACTTTGGTAAATTGTGTCACTGTGTAAGACGTTGAAAGTAGTTGTCTTTGTAGTATCAGAGCCTAATATGTTTATCACTGAATACTGCAGAAGCAGTGATGTAGAATTTCTTCCCTTTTTCAGGAAGTGACTGTCCTGGTCTTGGCTAGGATAGGGTTTGATCTCTCTTTCTCTCTCTGTCTCTCTTTCTCTTACCTAGTTTACTTACATTTTCAACTTTCTGTGGTTTAAAAAAGCCTGTTGTATGTTGCAGTAAGATTTCCCAACAAGAGGTTGGAGAAACCACATTTCTCTGTGTGCATGCACAAAATGAGAGAATCTGCATGTCCATTTATTTAAGGCATTAGTTCAGAAGGTGACTGTGATAGATATCAAGCTAGTCATTGATCCAGCTAAGAAAAGCTCTTAATGTGAAACATTTCAAGCATTATTTCGTGGATGTAATGAGATGCCAAATATTTGATGCTCAGTGAAATTGGGAAATCCACACTATCAATCTGCTGTCACTCAAACATTCTTGTCCTCTTTTGGAAATTGTTTTGAAAAGTAAGTTAGCACCTCACTAACATTTCAAGTATGGCTTGAGGGGTCTAAACTAATGCCTACTTTCCTTTTACAGACAACCATTACTTTCTACAAGGTGCAGTAGTTGTTGACCATGACTATATTGGCTTATCAGAAAGATCCAATAATGCAAGCCAACCAGACTCTCTTACTGAAGGGGAAATAAATGCCTACAGAAGAGAGGTCATGTCTGCTGTACAGATTCCACCTGCAGCCTGCAAAGACCAAGAATCAACAGATGGTAAACATGAGTCTGAGCTCAGAGGAGATCACTGCATTGAACCAAACACTGCAAAGCCAGAGCAATGGCCTTCACCTTGTTGGACCCTTCAGGCCAAGATAGAGGATACTTAAGCATAGTCTTCTGTCACATTGCATTGCCAAGCAGTTTGGAACTACTGTAGCAAGACTGAAAAAAGTTTAATAGCTCCAACTTACTTAGTGAAATCCACTTTACAACTTTATTAATATAAGAGTGCTGCAGCTATTTACTGGTTAATTTGTCTGGGTGTTAAGAAAAAGCACTAGTAAAAGCACATATTCTGATCATGCATTTAAATTTTAGACGTTGTTGGTAGAATTGCAGTGTGGCCATGCCTTACTGTTATCCTCTCAGGACACAATGCATCATGTCACTGTAGTCACCTTTTTTATTTAATCCTTAGATGACTCATTCCTAATGTGCACTGTGAGATGAATTTAACCTAAGCAACTTGGTGCAAATTTCCCCTCCACTATGGAGAAGTTCATGTCTTCCTTTTCCTGTTGTATAACAGTTTTCTGTTCTTTCTGGGAAGCTGAAACCTCTGGCCTTTACAGCTTTTAATTTCTAGTCTAATCCACAGTTTTAAGATCTCACAAAAAAATAAAACTGCCGAAATCAAATACATGTAGTGTTCTGTGCATGAAACAACGAGGGCTTCAGCTGTTCCCTGCTCATCAAAAGTCTGCTAGAGTGGGCAGTTTTAATATTTCAGGCATGTGAAAAAGTACTAAAAGCATTCAATATTCGTTTCTGCTTTTTCCACAAACATCTGGTTCTCCGTTACAGTTACATCTTCACTGAGTCTATACACATTGGGAGATTTCCACTGACAGTGGGCTATGAAGGGTGAAGCACTGGTATTAACTTATTCTCTGGTTTTTTGAGTAAGTTGTCAGTGGTCTGGACTTACAGTCTTCTCAGCAGGATCTCAAAGTCAGCTGCACAGGAATTTTTTCATGTGGAAAACTGATGCGTGCAAGTCAGTTCTTTTTGTAGGGGATTGACATGAAGATGAAGAAAACTAGCAGAAAACTGAATTGAGAGATTCAACAACTTTTATGTGATGCTGTGGAAGATTTGTTTGTCTTGCTCTCTGAATGCCTGTGTTCCCTCTCATCTCTGCTCCTGAATGTCATGTGATTATAACACAGGTGGAGGAAAGTACAAAACTGGAGAATAAGGCAGTTGTTTGTAAGATTCATTTTTGCTTTGGTAGGTGCAAAAGAGAACCAGCCGTGCTTATTTTTTTCTTCCTTCTAGTGATCAGTTCCTGAATTAGGCACAGTACAGCAGAGCTGTTTTCTGGAGAAGCTCTGGGGTAATGCAAGTGCTGTGGAGTTATTAGAGCTACACTGGAGAGAAAGAAAATGCTGCAGTGAGAGGGGAATGGGCAAAACAAAAAAAAACATTTAACATACTGCTGATTGTTCAGGCTTCCTGGTAATTTTGATCTGCTGTATTAAAAAGCAGGCATTAGTGTCTTACAAGTGCACTGAAATGCGGCCTTCTCTGCATGGGGGAGGTTCACTGAAATAAAATACAGGGGTTTCAAACAATTGACATCAAAAACAGTCACTGGAAACTGAAAAAAAATCCCCACAAGGAAGTGTGAGCCATGGCAAGCAGCACATCGTGCTTGGGGAAGCTCTCACCCCAGCCCCAGTAAAGTGTGTTTGTGACCACACTAAGTTGTGACCTGCCCACTTTTGGTTTGTATTTTAACCAGCTTGAATAAATACACAAATGTCCTTCTGTAGTATTTCCTTACTGGCACACAGGTTTCATTTAAAATGGGACAATAGCAAAGGACTATTTAATAATTCTTAGAAGTCTTAGAAATTTTGTTTACTAACAGAGTTTATGCCCTCTTGTGGCAAGTTGTTTAGAGGGGAGGAATAGAATGGAAAACAACATGAAAGAAAGTGCAAATTTCCTCATACCTCCCAGCACAGAGCTATGATTGTTTATCCTTTGGGTATGCTAATAGCGCTAATTACCAGCTCAGAGCTTGATGAAAAACACCATAAAAACATCTGCTAGTGAAAAGACTATACGCTGTAACACTCAAGATTGTTTTTCTGTGGAATGTAAACCTTTCTTGTCTCTTGTTGGAATACCTCCTGAACTTATGTATACTCTTTTCCCATTCTGTGTGAAAGTCTTCCTACTTTCTGGCTACAGATGTTTTAAAATTTGTTCCTTCCTTTCTGGACATTCTCTGCAGGAGAGTACCACTGAATCATGACTTGCTTTTCAGAGCGAGGAGTTACCAAATCTAGAAATACCACTTTGGAGAACCAGATAAATGTCTTTTATTCATTTGCTTCTGAGTGACATCCCTATCGATGATGTTTTGCAGCACCCATCATTGCTCCAACGACCTAGCATCAAAATCGTTGCATAGTAGCCTTCTTGGTGCTTTCTGATGGAATTTTTGGGGGACTGCAGTGAAATGGATACACGCAGTTAATTGTTTACCTGAAAGTAAAGCCTGTGAGCTATAGGGTCTCACTAGCCGGTGAATGCTCAGCATGGCATGTTAGCAGCTGTCATTGTGGGCCTGATCAGAGCATGGCTGCTCACCTGTGAATTCCACACAAGGAAATGCCATGTCTCCCCGGGACCAGACACTGTTTTAGATTAGAAGACCAAAATTGACACAAATAAGCAAGATTTAGCAGTGTCTTCAAAGAAATGGGTGCAACGCTCTTCTGCGCATATTAGGCCTGCTGGCCTGCTGTTTACATGTTGATAATCAAATTGTGTAGAAATCTGGAATTAAAAGGAAGGCTCTTCCAGACAGAAGTAAACAGACAGTAAACTGAATTTTAAAACATTTGATTCAACAGCAGTTAATCCTGAGACGTGCAGTTCCCAGTCAGTTCTCCTCTCAACATGTATACAGAAGAAGGGATCTGCAGCAACCTCACTGCACTGGTAGTAGAAGCAGTTATGCCGATAAACAAGAAAGGTTGTAGGAAATACAGCATTTACCCTCTGCCAGGCAGTGCTGCCCTGCTGCAAATTGCTAGTGCAGTGATTTGCAGATCTCTTGGACACAATTCTATAATTGTATATTTCCATGTACCAGTCATTACTCACACAGTCCTTTTCTGGGTGCTTGACAAGCATCTCAAAACTTTCATCAGCAAAGTAGGAGCATTTGAGCTGCAGCTGGTGATGAGAAGCAGTGCCTTGAATATGTAAAGTGAGATCTAAATAAGTGGGTTAAAAGGGAATAAATCAGATTTCAGAAATTCAGTACTTAAAATTAGTTGATTATTTTTGGCAATTGACGCCTTTAATCTCCTTATGCCTCACTTCCCCCTTCTGTACAGAGTGAATAGCACCATGTCAATTTCCAGACAAATGCAAAAAATAGTCATTACTCTTCACAAAGCTGGCAGACATAGTGATGAACGCCCCAATAGAAAACCCCTTAAGAAAATGAGTCCTGTATTCTGTGCAGAGTTTCAATGATATGCACTAAATAATACATGTGCTTCCCCGGCAGATTGATTCTGAATGTTTAGCGCGTCAGAGGCATCATCCATCACTCCCACAGATTAAAGAACAAGGGGAAGGAGAGCAGAGCGCATAGTTACGGTGTTATACCGGCAAACTTAATTTGTTTTCAGAGTCTTATCGTCCGCGTTGCGGGACTGGCGGCGGCGCGGCGGTCGCACGGTGGCAGCCTGGGCCCGCGGGGAGGCGCGGGGCTCGCAGCCACCGCTGCCCGCCCTGCCCCGCCGAGGATTTCTTCCGAAACCCGCGTTCGCACCGGAACTTTCGGTCATTTTCAGACCGAATTGTCGATAATTACGGAAGCGTAAACACATTTCTGAGAGCGGCATGACCCGCATTGTGAAAAGGCTGCCAGACCGACCTGTTACGTGAGCCAGAGTACAAAAATACTCTGCTTGTGCATTAGGTGGTTTTATACCACAGCTGCCAACCGTGGCAAAATTGCAGTGGGGCTTTACACCTTCCTAAGAACCTGAGGCACCTTTCTGTACTCGTTGCATCTTGCTGTGAGCAGGATCTCTCAGGCAAGTGCCTGGAAAAAG
Source organism: Ptilonorhynchus violaceus (assembly GCA_013397565.1). Lineage (NCBI taxonomy): Eukaryota > Metazoa > Chordata > Aves > Passeriformes > Ptilonorhynchidae > Ptilonorhynchus > Ptilonorhynchus violaceus. Next base: position 87,979 of record VZRJ01011925.1, read on the forward strand.
GCCGTGCCTCCAGTTCCTTAAGCGTGGCACGGTGTGCGTGACCTGAGAGCCGACTCAAGGAAACGTGGCAGAACTGGGGACTCGGTCCTTTTTCGTACAAGTAATTTCTCTTGAGCAGCAGTTTTAGGATGTGTCATGGCTGAAGGAAGCAATAACAAACACAGGGGAGAGGGTATAAAAGCACCGAGGATTGCAGTGCCCAGGGGGGGTTCTACCCTTAAACCCTAAATGATAAGTAGCACCAACTTTAGCCTCATATGGCTGTTGCCATATCTCTATTTTGACAAAATTCTTCAATTCTAATTAAAAAGAGTAGAATATTTAGGTTTCTCATGTGTCTCATTTAGAAGAATAAATGTGTTTTGTAATTAATAATAATTTCTCTACTTTGCTGAACTGTTACCACTGACTATTTTCTAGGAAAAAAATTGCTTCACTGCATCTTTAAAACAGTTTTTTGGCAGGGTGCCCTAGAAAAAGACTGCTTATACATCATCTGTATATTTTCTAAAAAGTTGTACAATGAAGTCAGACACATGATGTCATGTTTCACATGCAACTCATTAATAAGAAACACGAGTTTCGGGAACAGAGGTTAAAAAAGAAACAGTTAAACAAAGTGTCTTCATGACCTGTAGTATTTAGAAAAAACCTAGTGCAGCTTGCCGATTGACTGCCATGCAGTACCTCCCCAAATATCTGTGTAACAAAGCCAGCTGGATGCTCTTGTAGGTTTTTCAGCCACCATGTCCAGAAACAGCAAGAAGTTTGCAGGTTTTGCTTGGATAAGTAGCTATCACTGTAGATTTTAAATCCTCCTCTACACTGTCAGCTCCCCTCTTTTCTTCTGCCAGTAATGCAATGGAAGAATAATTTAGCTATGCAGATGAATCTAATTTTTTCACCAGTAGTGGAGAAGAGCTTAAAGAGCAGTCACAGTATAAATTTTACTAACAAATTTTGATAATTCACAAAAGAGAAAAAATATCTTCACATTTAAGAATTGACCCCAACAGGTGAAGGCAAATCAGGGCGATAAAACTGGATAATTAATTGACTTGGATATTTGGTTCTGGTTTGGCTTCTTTTAGTGTGTGTGTGGGTTTTGTTTGTTTGCATTTTTGGGGTTTTGTGCATGTTTGTTTGTTCGGTTTTAGGTTTGTTTTGTTGGGGGTTTTTTGGTACATTACATGAATCCACTCAAACCGTGAACCATATGACACAGTCTTCAAAATTTTAAAGTATGTCCTAATGTGCAATTAAATAATAAAGTTGCTTTTGAATTTCTCAGCAGTGATCTATTCCCCACAGCTTGTACTGCTGATACATATGTAGTCTTTCACACAAGTTCCCACATGTGTGTCTGAATGGCAAGGCAAAAATCACCAAAGTCCCTTCTCTGTAGCATGACACATCCTTAATCCTAATCCTCTGCAGCGTGACAGACATTACTGACCTAAAGACTCTGATAAAACATAAATAAATCTAGCTCTGGCAAGCAAGAAGCTGTTGCAATTTACCACATTGATCTATAAATCCTCATTAACTCTACAGTGCACCACTTGATTAGAAAACTACTTAATCAAGATGCTTCCCCAGGAATCAATTTACACCTAATGATACTTGGTGGCAAGGACAGCTGCTTAATTGGGATTGTAATTTCAGTTAATTGGGACACCTTCAGGTGACGTGGGTAGCAACCTGTCCACTACAGGTCAGTGCACCCTCCTCAGGGCACCCTGAAGATGCCCCAGTCTGCCTTCACTTACAGCTGGTTCACAGCAGGGTGCCAAGAATTGCCCAAAGCCACTTGCCAGTGGATAGCAGCCACCTTCCCATCACCCTGAAGGACTTCCCATGGGTCAGAGTATTTGAAATAAGGAGATGCTTAACACAGTACAAGCACAGGGAAAGGTGCTTAGCCACTTGGTCAGCCTAATTCTAACGAAAATATTCAGCCCCTGCAATAGCCAAGATTCTTTCTTCTCAAAAAGGCTTAAGAAAAGATTAATCAACAACACATGGAAGGTAGTACTGTGTCTTTTAAATCTTAAAATGTGCAATTACATGTTCATTAAAGCATAGTGTTATCTAGAACAACTACTAAAACTAATTTAAACACATGCTTTCCAAATCCACTAGCTTAGACTGAATAACCAGAATTCAACATTTAATACCAGAAATAATATTAGCACATAGAATGTATTAGGATGGAGGATGGTCTGCTGGCTTATTAAAACGAGAACTGTGGTTCAGAAAGCTTGTGTCTTCCTTTTTACATGAATTTTCTATTGCAGTATGAAGTCTCTGGTACATTGTTTTCATAAGGTGAAGCTTTAATAAGAGATAAAGAACATTCAGTGCCTTCAAGCAGGTTCAGATTTTCTGCCATTGTACTTGTATAAAATTAGAGCATGTAATTTGAGGTGCTCAAGTTTGATTGCTGCTGGAAAATAGCTGGTTGCCTGACAATGCAGTTATTATAAATGGCAGAATGGCTTGGGTTGGAAGAGACTTTATCCCACCCCACTGCTGGGGCAGGGACACCTTCCACTAGACCAGGTTGCTCAGAGCCTCATCCAACCTGGCCTTGAATAACGCTTCAGGGATGGAACATCTACAGCTTCTCTGGAGAACCTGTTCCAGTACCTCACCACTCTTATAGTAAAGAATTTCTCCCCAATATCCAACTAAAATCTCCCTCTTTCAGTTTAAACAAATTGCCCCCTTGTCCTATCACCTACAGTCCCTGGTAAAAAGTCTCTGCTTTTGTTATTAACCCACTTTATGTACCGGAAGACCAAAATGAGATCTTAAGGGAGCCTTCTCTTGTCCAGACTGAACAACTCCAACTCCCTCAGCCTGTCTTCACATGAGAGGTGCTCCATCCCTCTGACCACCTCTTTGGCCTCCTCTAGACCCACTCCAGCAGGTCCACATCCTTTTTATGTTGTGGACCCCAGAGCTGGATGCAGCACTGCAGGTGGGGTCTCACCAGAGCGAGGCAGAGGGGCAGAATCCCCTTCCCCAAACTGCTTCTTTTTAAGCAGCCCAGGATTATTGTAGAGACCAACCTCTGAATTCCAGAGAGCTGAGATTATGACTAATGCTCAATTAATCTGTTTGAGCCTGTACTTGCAATTAAACTGTGTTTGGCTGATTCCCTCTCAACAAAGCATTTTTTAGAATTGGAGATACAGCTCAAGTAAAGGAAAGGAGGAAGAGGGAGCTGCATTTTTCACTGAGCGAATACCATGGAAGCAGAGAACACCCATCATCAGATGGACATAATGTGAGCTAACCAAATGCAAGAAAAATATACCTGTTTTGATTGCTTTTGAGAAAATCTGTGATCTTTTAGAACTGATGGCATATACACCAACCATGATAGCAGTGCCGCCTTCTTAATTGCTGTCATTGAAAATTTCCTGTAAGCTCATGAGTTAATGTCGTTGCAGACAGCTTCAGAGGATTCTTCCCAACTAACTTACTTGTTTATATTCATATGCAAGACGATCAAGGCCACAGCCAAAAATAATACTGCCTTGCTTTCAAAAGTGAGAAAAAACCAGGCTGTTTTCCTTGTAAAATTAGGAAAACAGAAATTTGCAGGAGAGGAAGCAACTTAAATAGTATGCCCTAAATATATATCACATGAAACTGTGCCTGTACTCCAGCATTTCAGAAACAAAATCCTGGAGATTTTGCTACATGTGAGAAAAGAAACCAGCTTGTCAACGATTTTCAGTTTGTCTGGTTTTTTTCTGAGAAAAAGAAGATTTATAAAATCTTGCTGGGAGAAGAAATCTTACCTTCTGCTCCACTATCATTATCCTTACTCCCCCATAAACCACCTTGCAAAACCACTACAAGGAGCCTAAAGCCTCTTTTCCAGCCTCAACGCCAGCAGCAGCCTATTACACCACCTGCAATGACGATAATGAGAACTGTTTCATAAAACCCTGTGGCAATTACAGCTGTGTACACTCTGCTCATAATAGCGGTTTCAAAAGGACATTAATTATACTCTGATCCTCAAACTGGACTGATTAGTCATGATGATGTTACACAATGATTCACACTCCAAATGACTCATAGGGAGAGGGTAATTATCCAGCAGGACTTCCGTAAGTCTGCTGTTCAATGAGAGAGCTCATTAAAGGACCGAGGGCTCCTCTTGTACGAATGAAAAAGGAAGCGTGGAGAAAAAAAGAAAATCAGTACTTCCAATCTGGTACTATTAGATGCCTATCCTAACTAATTTGCATATTTAATTTGAGACACAGGTTTCCTCTTAGCTGTGACCATGTTTTATTAAGGAAATGCCCTGCAGTTTTATTATACAAGTAAAATTCCTCTTTAGATGTTTAAGCTTGACTTTGTACATGTATGCAGATTATTAGTCTTTAAAAAAAAAAACCTTCTGACATAGCAAAATATTTTTCCAGCTTCCATACAAAATAGCATTTTTTTTCTCTGCTGGAAGAACACATTAAAATTTTTACTGTATTAAGTGACCCATGTAACTTTTACAAAAGTTGTATATAAAAAAATGCAAGCCAAAATTCCAAAGTACACTCTGACAGCCAATGCTCTGCGAATACTTTATTACACAAATTACATTCAGCTTCTGAAAATAGTGTTCTAACAGTGATACCATCTAAAAATAAGACATTCCAGAAACACATCAAGTTAGGAAGAAGAAAAAAATTAAATAGAGACTTTTTTCTTTCCTTCAATGCAATATAATGTTAGTGATTTAAAAAAATAGAAGAAGACTTAGCAGCTTCATTTTCTTGTGGCACTGTATATTCTCTGTACTGCAACAGGTTAAGGACATTGAAGAGGAAAGGCACAAAACAGAAATTGGCAACTGAATAATTACGGAAAAAATATTTTGATGAAGCAGATAGTAAGACTTATTTACAAGATCCCCATATTTGATGATAAAATACTACTGCTTTAAATCAGTCCTGCAATTACAAGACTTTGCTTTATTAAGATGTTCACATAAAAACCAACGGCACTGATATGGAATTTTCATACACTCCTCCACTTAAAAAACGTAACTAAAACCAAACAAAAATTAAAGGAACCAGTGTACAGCCCCACACAGACTAGGACAGTTTACAATTAAATACACAAAATCTTAAACGTGCTTAAGGGAAAAGGAATCTGACATTCTGGGTTAAACCGTATAATGAAGAACTCAAAGGCTGGTTTCAGGATGACGAAGGTGCTGGTGGGGGCAGAGATGCTGAACACTCTTCCTCAGAATCTGTGCCATCATCTTCATCTTTTTCTTGATCGCTTCCTTCAGTGCTCAGCCGGTCAAACCCCTTCCGGCTGTAGCCTTTGTGACTTGCAAAGAAGTTCCCAAGGTTAATGCCACCACCGCCTTTCCCTGTGGAAAGGAAAGGCTTTCCATAAGGTTTGCTTTATTGTGAGGGGGAAATAAAAATCTATCTACTAATTAAACAGTATAGTGGTGATTATTTTAAGTGTCCTTCCAGCAACGGTTTTTAAAGATTCAGCACATGAGCCCCAAAAGCTAAGGATATATATTATAAAAGAAGAAAGAAATTCATCTTTGAAGTTTCAAACCATGTTTTTTCAGCATCCATTGTTTCATTAAGTCTACACAGGCTATTGGTGTTACCACCTGTTTGCCCTTAGTCTTTAAGTGCTTCATTTCATTCACCAGATCCACAATAACTCATTATAGCTACTGCTCTCCCACTGGTGGTGACTCATCCTCTTTAGTGGGCAGATAATGACAGATGAAAGTTGTTGTAAAAGACATTTTCAAAAAAACACCTGATCTTTGCCCCCAATCCTGCCTCTGAAAAGTTCCATCAAATCTGTTATTCAACATGAATACAAAAAAAAAAGTCTCCAGTTACTGTGTTTGAACACATCTTCAGTGACTAGACTTACCTCTAAGTCTGCCTAAAATTCTGCCTGAACTTGAATCAAGCTTGTGTTCCCCATCAGCTGAAAAATAAGGTAAATTTCACAAATAAGCTAAAACTCCCAGTGTTCTATGATTAAATAATTATCTGTATTTTCTGATAAAAAGGACAGACATTCAACAAACCAATCAGCAGCTCTAAGATGCCATTAATGGCAGTACTGCAGTAGTCTGCAGTGTTAGCATATTTGATATGCTATCTAGCACATTTGGTATGCTAAACACTTTTGGATACAAAGAGTCAGGAAGCTGTATGTAGTTGCACAGCCTACTCTGTCACAGTAGGTCCTGACCACCGACAGAACTCTCTTATTTGTCTACTCCATGTACATTTTCTTCTCTGGATGAAAGTATCTTGCTAAAACAATTTTGTGATACAAAATAACAAGTGTAATGATCAGACATCTATTGCAGTCTACCAATTTCTGAAAAATAATGTTATTATACAGTACAAATTTGGAACAAATTTACATAACTTGTAAGTACCAATTAAAGCTCTCAGAGTAATGGATGAAGGTGCATTATGGAAGCGTGTCTGACTCACAAAATGCACTAGGTAGGAGTGAACAGTAATATATAATCTCTTGAAAATGTTATCTGTTTTAATTTTGCTTATACCTCTATAATACCCATGGAGTCTTTTGTTTTCAGCAATTTAAAGATTCCACACTAGAAAACCAAACTATGCTCAGACTATTAGAATTTATGTATTGTAGACAACACAACATGAATATACTCTAGTTGTTTCCAAGATAGCAATTTTTGGCTTGACACCAATTAAAGTTTTTGATACATGATCAGAAGAGGTGGTGGCTTGGGATGCAACATTAAAGGCACAGGTGGCTGCAGATGCTGTGTCCCCACTGACCCTTAGCTGGCATGCAGCACCACTGCAACTACTCAGGAGGGCAAAGGCACAGGGAGACTCTCTCTTCATACCCTCACCCCTTAGTGTTCAGAGATGTTTGGAACTGGAATAATAAAATCTTGTTCTCTAGAACAGTTACTCACAGTTACCTCCATAGACAGTTGTCTTCCTCCACCGAATAAATACTAAAATTGCCAGCAGGACAACAACAGGGATAATTAGAAGAGTTGTAATAAGAACAAAGGAAACTCCAGTGCTGCTGGCCTCTTGGACCAAGTGTTGTTTATCTGTATTTTTCAGAGGGTCTGTCGATTCTGGCTTGTTTTTCAATCTGGCTTCTACCATCGTTTCTGACTCTTTAAAAAGAAAACAGTTTCCATATGTAATCCACACACATGCAGCAACACAGAACAAGGTGTTACAGGAAACAACAAGCTACGATACCTTAAGTGTTGAGTAGCAAGGAAACAAAAGACAAACCCTTATGGAGACATTTTTTGCTCTTGCTGATGTTATCCCAAAGGTAAGGCAGTGAAAGCCTGAATGATACCAGTCACTAGCAAAGACTCTCTCTCCATTTCTCAAATGGGGAAAGGAGAAGTGTCAGAGATTTTTCCTCAGACGTATCTACTATTTAAAATATAGGAATTCCCCCAGTGATCTATTTTTAAAAATAGGTGTGTGGTATAATAGCCATTACATATCTACTTTTGATAATAACACTTCCACAAGAAATACAGAAAGCCAGTATATGCTGTATTATCATAAACAAAAAGGAAAAGTTTAAAGTTCTTTCTAATAAAACTGTGACAAAGGGTTAAATTTGCAGAACTGTTACATCCTGTGAAAGAACTTTGGTACTATAAATCTGGAGAGCTTTTAAAACCTGCATCCAGCCATTCCTGACTAATTTGTTAACTCTACACCTACTAGGAGAAAAACTGCTTCAGGGAAAAACCTTTATGCTGTTTCGTGTGTTTATCACCAGCTTTGTGGTAACTTTTAATGAGTAAAACTGTCTGGCTATGTATTTTAAAATGGGACTGAAACAGCATGTTTTAAAAAGTGGCTGCATCACAAACACATTCTGAATCAACTCTGTTTTGATTCTCTATCAAAATTAAAATTGTGTTCTGAAACAATAGCAAATGCTTCAGTTTACAGTCAACACTAATACAATGATAACAGTATCACTGTTATCACAAGTGTAAGGATAACAATGACACAATGAAAACGTGCTGTCTGTTCAAGCAGTTATAGCCAAAGAAAATGTTCCTCCATCATCCTGCCCATCTGTGGGCAAAGCTACAGATCTCCGTTTATTTTCCCCCACATCACAGCAGTACAAGCACCAGTAACAGTCTGTCACTAGGAAGCTGTGAGAACGCAGGCCACTTCCGCCCCTTTATTAAGCAGAAGATGACACAAAGTCCATTGGCTCTTTTCTCCCTGTGGAGTTGAAAGATACTAATTTCAGCCTACCTAACCTAACCAGTTTTAGACATTGTTACTTAAAATCTTTTTTCTTACCCTGGTGATACTATTGCATTTTTTGTGTGTGACATTGGAGGTGTAAGCTAAAGAAAGCCAAAATGCATTTCTATATCCCTAGATACAGAGCATGCTGTAATGTCAACACTTCCCTTTTGAGTGCTTCAGGCCGACGTACCAACAGAGATAAATAAAAGGATAACAATTCAGGCAGTAAGGATTTAATTGTTTCATAATGTTAGCCTTCCTTATTCTACTTTATTCTACATGCTTTCAATTGGTAGTTTGGATCTTTTGGTATTTTCCTCTGTCTGCAGATACACGGCTGAAGCAAACTACACAAGCTCTAGATTTAATCCAAGAAAACCACTTACGAACATGTGAACATTTTGAAGGCCTTTATAAACAGCACCATAACCTGGTACTGTTTTTCTGAAAGGGAAATGAACCTTTTCTTTTCAAAATAAAAGACCTACATTACAGAATACAAATGGTTAAAATTACTTGTCATCTACCTTAATTGATATTTTATCCTTTTCAATACCTACAGGTACTTCTTTATCTCCTGGTATTGTTTCTACATGATTTTATTTTCTTTTTCCTTTTTTCAGTCTTCATGCAGATCAATGAAAAAAAAAGTATAGTAAAACTATGGGAAAAAAATCTAAATAGAAATGGTATTTCTTGCCATATGGTGTGACTGGCAAGGCTCTGTACTGAAAGACTATACAGAAAGATAAACCAATTGCCATTTCAAATAACCCTTTTTTTTGGTGGTTGAGGGCTGTGGAGCAGGCGGGAGGGTGCTAGGGAGTAACTATCACAAGTTGTATTTCAGAGCTATTTCTGCTAAGGGAAATAATTTCCCTGTCTAAGGGAGCTGCCACAGATACCAATCTGGACCATACAGATGGTGGCATGGAATTAACTAGTTAAATTTCTATCCTAGTGTCTGTGAAGCACTTGTCATCACTGAAAATGAAATGTTTAGATTGGCTGTAAAATAGAATCTACCAGGTAACACTGTTACAAGTTTCTTTCTGGTGCTTCCTGTGGTAACTCATGAAAAACAAAACAGTCAAACTAGTCAGCAATTTTTCCCTCCAACTTGGCAGAAGCAGCCCTGGTCTATGTGAACATACTGATTCCTTCATTTTCATTATGATTCAGACTAACCTTTTGTTTCCTGTACCTCAATACCAGCCTTTTTAACTGACCGATGTTCCATTTCTGTAAAACAAAATCATTCTTCAGGACAACTGACATTTCAGAAAGGCACTCAGTGACATTTTCCTGCTAGCTTTCTCAAATGTACTGTACAATCCTACAGTAAACAATCCCATCAACACCTGAACTTCACCAAGGAGAGTCAATATAAACCACTCAATAGCTCACAAGACCAAAGAACAAAAAGAAAGGGTTTGATTCATGAAAGGTGCTTGCAATAATCAACTCTTATGCCACGGAAAGATTTTATGTGTATGTCTAAAGGTTCAGGGATTCCCACAAAAATGAAACTGTTTATTATAATCAAAATCATAATGTATAAAGGCTGGCTGAATCAGGGTTTCTTAGCTACTGCTGTTTTATACTTCAGCAAAAACTAAAAAGAAAATGATATACAAGGACTTCCCTCATCTAACTTGTAAAAATTACATTATTTTTTAATTCTCATGTTTCTTTGAATAAAAACCTAGAACTGTTCATATGATCAGTTTACTAAATGCAGAAAAAAACATATCCAATCAGAATTACAATTTATCTGGCCCAGTCATCTGTTATTAAGAGTAGCTGATACCAAATGCCCCAAAGGAAAATCCACGAATTATAAACAGACAAATATGGAATAACTAGCTTAGTCATTTATAGCAGCAGACTCTTACTGGACGACTAACATCCTGAACCCTAAGGCTTTATCTCTGTCATACATTTTTTTTATCCCATATAATGGAGCAGTGGATTATATCTTTATTCCTGTAAAACACATAACTTCTCTCTCAATCCTACTAAACTGATGTCTGACTAATCAGGTCCCTCTCTCTCAAGTCAGGCTGCTTGCCTTCGGGGTTACTAGATTAAAACTGGCAAGTGTTTCCTCTGTATGGAAATAGGACTTCAAATTATACTAGATTCATTTTCTAGTGATAAATGCTCCCAAGGAAATGAACATATATTTTAAGTTGACCTGTGTTTTTACTTCATCCCCTGGGAGTTTTCTACATGATAAACTCTCAGGAAAAAGTTGAGTTCTCAGCAAAGGATACACTGAGGTTACTAAAATACTGGAGTCATGCTTTTGTTTAAGCAGGTATTGACAAGGGATAGATCTAGCAAGAGGCAAATGCATTTTGATTCCTTCTGTGACACTCATGTGCTCAGGACTCTTCTTTGACAGAGCACACAGCAATGCTGAAGAGCCTTTTAATGAAAACTGAGCGGCAGCACACGAGCTCTGCAGGTGCAGCTTTTAGTGCCCTTAAATCACTGTCACTAAGCCACCAGACTCTTGGCCAGGGGCACCAGATAAGTGGTACTGACCTGAAGATACAAAATGTGAAGTTGTGACATTAAGAACAAAAAGAACCTACTTTCTGCAGATGCAAACTTCCACACTGCTCTGGCGTGAACATCTCCAACAAATACTATTCTATCTTCTGAAGCAACAATATCATGTGGCATCTCAAAGCTCTGTGAAAACAAGCAGTCACAGGTTATCCTTGAGTGTCCACACCTTCACGGACCCTCCTCAAGCGCCGCCTTGAGCCTGGTCATATTCAATTCTTCTTTAGACTGGAAAATGCAGTAGGTGCTGGGGTGAAAGCCTAACGTGTGAAAGGAGAGGAATTCCATTTCTACTGAATGTTTGCTTTCTCCAGGGATAACAACATGGAGATTGTTCAATGTATTAATGCTAAAAAAAAAATTAATAATATTTATATTCATATTATTGCATTCCATTTTATCTTGTGAAATATATGTTTTCAAAAATAAAGAATCTTGGTTTGAAGCCCACATATTTAGTTTTTGTTAAAGTTTGTATGCAACACAACTATTTGCTGCACTCAAAAAAACCAACTCTCACTTAATATAGTTTAAAACTGGACTGCAAATAAAGAGTGTATGTGTTACCCAGAAGTGGGAATATTAACATTCATTCTTTAGTCTAAGACAATATATGGAAACTGTTAAAACTCCTTCATAATTTTTACGTACAATACTGTCTGAAGGACATTCAGCCTTAACTTCCACACTAGTCTTCTTTAAAGAAGGGATGTAACCATACAGTTGCATATTATTTCTGCTTGCTTAGGAATATGCTCTTTTTTTTGACAGATTACCCAGCATCTAAATATATGAATATTTCAATTCCTTCATTATTCTCCTAAATTAGCTTTTAAGAACTGTCTGGCAGCAATATTCTGGCAGCACGGCTTATTCTGGCTGAGGGTATTATCTGTAGGAATCATCTTGAGGGTAGTATAGTTTTCAAATGTGTACCATGTGTAAAAGCTAAGACCCAAAATTCCAGTGTCTTTATTAAGTTAGTACTACAAAGAATTCCTTTTGAACACCTTACATTATAAAACATCTTATTTCCTGCAACAGTCTAATGGAAGTTGAAAAAGTACGATGTCACCAATGTTCTCATTTATACAATTATATGCAACAGGCACAATGTGCAATACTTTACCTTTCTAAGTGGAATGAAAGTATCAATTATTTCTCCAGTAGAGAAGTTCATCACAAATCCTTGCACTGGTTCTGCCTCTCCAGGATAAGGCATTCCATTAACTGCAAAGAGGAGGCCACCTGCAACAACATTAGATTTGCCTTAAGAACCCCCACACAACAAACTGCATGAAGATGAACTGTAATAGTTTAGATTAAACAATGCTGCCTGAGAAACAGAGAGACAGGAAGGTAACTCAGCAGGAAATTAAACTACAAGAGGAAAGTTATGTGAGGTATAACAGTTGAAACTTTGGGATTGAAGAGATGCACACTTAGTCCAAATGGGAAGCACCAGCAAGGTTTACAGATTGGTTAATGTAAAAGGAATGTGAAGGTGTTAGAAAAAAATCCCTAAAGAATTCTTTTCTAAGGATGGTTGACCTGATAGCAGAAAGTTCTTTGAATGCATCAAAAGCAGAAAGTCAGCTGGGGAATAAGTGGGACCGCAAAGGAAAAGGTGTGAATGGGGAACTCAGGGATTAGAGGCCTGTGGCAGAGAAACTGGTTTTCTCAGTTTTTTTCTGTTTAATACTTTGGGAAGATTCTCACACTCAAGTTTTTTCCTCCTGGTCAGAAGAGCCAGCTCAGCTGGAAGCAGATATGCACAAGGTGTAAGACAAGTTGGAGGTTAATAATTTATGAAGTTTAGATGGCATTTAGTCAAATTCAGACGGAAGCCAAATGTGAAATCACAGACCTCAGGCCAAGTTAAGTAACCCAGCACCACAAACCCAGCCACTCCTCCAGAAGACAAGCAGAATGCTAAAGTAATGCCCACCTACAAGAAGGACTCAGGTGCCTGGGAACACACATTATCAATTCTGGCTTCCATCCCCGGGAAGATGACAGAAACCATAACGAACAATAAGACATGGGTAAGTGTGGCCTGTCAGAAACAAGTTGGTATGGCTTCTCTAAGGGTTGTGGCTCAGCTCTGAACAGGGAGGAAAAGCACACAGGTAAAGCAGACTCTGTAGACACAAATGCACTTTCAGAAAGCCTTTGACAAGGTAGTGCATCAGAGGTTATTAATGACTGTGAGTTATAACAGGCCTGAAGGAAAGATCCATTAATGAACAGGAAGCAAAGAGCAGAACTTATGGGCAGAGCTCATAATTGTTCAGGATAGAGAAGTCTGAATAGTGAGATCTCGCAGCAATCAGAGATAAAAACAATTTTTATTCAATAGTTTTCATTAATGATTGAAAAATAGGGTGAACAATGACATCTACCAGTCTGAGGAAGATAACTGAGTTCTGTGGAGAAGTCAAAAACTTGATGATACTGAGGAAGTCTGGAAAGACTTTTTATAAGAGTAAGTGAGTTGTCAACCAGATGGCAGAAGAGCTCCAGCAAAGACAAATGTGAAGTGATGCTTCTGCTAAAAAATAATCTCGATCATGCCTATGTGATGTTTGAACTTGGAACTGGCAGCTACAGCTCAGGAGACATCTCCAAGTCATCACTGAAAGATAGCTGAAATCTCTGGCTCCACGTACAGTGTCAGGCAAAATTTCCCTAGAATGTCTGGCATTGTGAGGAAGAGAACTAGGGATAGAGGGGACAGTTCTGCCACCACGCAGAAATATCTTGAGTACTGAGTGCTCTTCTACTCTCTGCATCCCAAGAAAGTCCCAATGAAGCTGAAGACACTGGAAGAGAAAGGCAAATACAATACTCAAGGGGCTGAAGCAATTAAATAGCTTATGGGGAGAGACTAAGGTGGCTGGGGTTCTCTGGTTTGAAGAGGATAAGGCAAAATGAAGAGGCACCAAATTTGGGGAGCGTGGAGCTGTTATCCAACTCTCAAAGTTCTGGGATTAAGAAGCATTCAATGAAACTAGGTCACTTTTTATAATAAAGTGGGTAATGAACTTCTGGAGCCTTTAACTCCAGGAGGCCAATGAACCAGACAACACAAGTCAGTTCAACATGGTATTAGGAAAACTCATGGGCAATAGATCCACACAAAGATACTATGAAGAAGAAGTCAGAGGGTACCTCCAAACACTCCTAGCTAAAGGGTTTGTGAATGTATGGTAAGTACAAGAGGAATGGACTACAAAATGCATTCAGGCTTACACACACCCTGCTGAGAATGCCTCTCTTGCTGCCACTGTGAGAGACAGAGTTGTAGCTATGAAGTATCTCATCCAGCACAGCATTTTTTTTGATTTTTGGCAGATGTAAAAGAGATAAACATGATAGTAAATTTGGTATCAAGGAGTCAGGAGCCTGACATGCCGAAATTCTTCATCCAGTTTTTAACATTTTCATTACCTTCAGTATCGGTATTAAAAATCTAACCCCAAAACTTAATACAATCAATGATATTAAAACTCACAACCTTTTCAAACTGTTTGCTTTCAGTTCTGTTGTTTTATGAAACTCAAAACCTTTCTTGATTGTTTGGAACATCTTGATTTTGCTCTCTTCAATGGAGTTCCAAATGAATACTTTAGAATGTTATTATTAGTAATAATTCACTATTAACTAATTAACTGTGCAGGAAGCAGCAAGATCATCTACTTGCTGACATCACATTTAGGGAGTCTAATCAGTCATTTTTTAGAAGCAGAGATTAGATGCAAGCTTCCCGACTCCGCAAGTAGGAGAACAGGCAGTTCTCAAATTTTCCATTGCATCAGGACTACTTTGAGAGATAATTAATATGTGTCCTGAGACAACAAGAGAGCACTCTTCATAATAGACTATACTGTGACATCCTGGCATAAAGTAATTACCTGAAATCTGAAGAACAGGAAAAAAAGATTACCTGGAACATACGAAACTGCAAACAGCTCTCTTCCAAATGCTTTGTGTTTGATCTCTCTTGTGAACTCCCCGGTCTCTAACCTGAAGCACTGAATTCGACCATTTTCCCTGTCTGCAACACACAGCTGATTGAAGTCAGGAATCAGGGCTAAGCTGTGAGGGATATGAAACTGTCCAGGTCTGGCTGTGCCTAGAGAAGTCTCTGCAATACAAAATATCCAGGTTTGTGTTAAAGTACACACTGAAACCCTTGATTTTGCTTAGAAACAGCAGTATGTCACATAATGCAATGTAACACTGGGAAAAGACTAGATCAGCTTGCTTTTCCCTAGCATTTAGTTAGGTAACTCATGGTAGCCTATTGTGTTTTCTGTATAAATCCCAAATTTATGAATTTGCTATTTCCCTAAAATATTCACCATCGTTTAACACCCGATACATAAATTGGAGTCAGGCAGAAATGTAATTATTCATACAACTTGAAATAGATGAAATAATGGAATAATTTTGCAAAAATTATTATTTAATTAAATGGTTAAGAAAAAATAATGTTTTCTGAAAGTCAGAACATTTTCTTGATTGGTAAAATAGGACACATCAATACTTACACTGAAAGCAAGACAACAAATCCCCACTTTTTAATTTTAGTAAATATATAACCATTACAAGTAGCTCTATGAAGAACCAAGGGAAAATCTGAATGCAATGACAAGGCTGAAATTCAGATAGGGCCTGGAAAGTATTTCATACTAGAAATTCATTAAAAAAAATTAATAGTAACATCAGCAGTCTTGTGGCTCATGATGAGTTCAGGGTAACAGCAGCACGGGTAAAGTACCAGGAGCTGTGACTGTACCTTCTCCCCACTGCATCACGTAGAGTCCTTTCGGAGAGAACTGAATGATCCGACTGTTGCAGTAGCCGTCAGAGACATAAATGCTGCCAGTGGTCGGGTCCACGGCCACATCAGTTGGTTGGCAGAAATGATTTCTGTCACTGCCCGGTTGCAAAGCCACTCCTAATACCAGTAAAGGCTCTTTGTCATCTGCTCCCAGTTTGAAAACCTTTTTTTTCAGTCAGCAGGAAAAAAAAAAATGTTTCAGTTAAGGAAGGTGAAACCTAAGACCTAGATGGCCTAGGGAAAAATACCTACCACTGTGTATAAAATATATTTATATACCAAACATAATCTTAATATATTGACAATAATATCTATTACAAGTTTTTCACTAGTGCTGATTCTAGAAAATTTCTGCTTAAAATATAAATTTCCTGTCATTACAAAGCAAACAATTTAGTTTCACTTTCTAGATTTAAGTACATCAATAAATAAAAGACGCAGTAGAAGAATCCAGAGGGGTCTTGACAGGCCTGAGAGAGGAGCCCCTGAGAACCTTATGAAGTTGAGTGAGGCCAAGTGCAAGGCCCTGCACCCGGGCTGGGGCAATCCCAAGTGCAAGTACAGGCTGGGAGGAGCAGGGATTGAGAGCAGCCCTGGGGCAAAGGTGTTGGTTGTCATACCTCTAGGAAAACAAAAACATTTTGTGGCAAAATACTAAGGTGTTGATACTAGAGCTTCAGAAACATACCTGATGAAGAGCTACATCAGTGACCCAGTAGTTACCATTTTTATCTATACTCAAGCCATGTGGTAAATAAAATCTGCAAGTACAAATGTACGAGAATGAAGTTAAGAACATTTTTCTGGAACAATGACATAGATGTGAAGATTTCACTTTTTATCTACAGATCAAAAAATGCTGCACATAATAACTACACATATCATTTAACGAAATATACAGCTTTACAGGATAGAATTTTCTTGACAAAAGTGTCTCTGCTCTGAAATTCACTTCATCTTTGGTATCTCGCTCAGGCTACCCTGACATCTGTAAGGACAATGTACAATATTTATGAGCTCTGCATTTCTGTTAATCTGGTTGGTAGGTAATATTGTATGAAATGTTAGAAAGCAGAGGTGGTATAGATGGCAAATTAATTATATTACTCATTGATTTAGTATTTATTTATTTATTTAAAGATACTCAGAGGCTACAATTACACAATGTAATATAAAACACACGGAAATGGGTTTAGGACTCTTTGGCATAAAATATATAGAAATATTAGTTCAATTAATAAAAGAAAAAAACCACCACTTACAGACTTTTGCCTGTGGAACGAAGCAGTTTTGCATTACTCGGATTCAGGACAAGAATTGTGTTTTGTTCAATTGGTCCAAGTCCTCTTTGCTGATAAACAAATTTGCTGTCAAAAGAACTACACAAAAACAGTGGAACAGAAAGCCAGCATTAGAAGGTTCTACTGATGAACAATATACATGCAACTTAAAGTCAGGTTTTGTATTTCAATCCAGTGTGCTGTTATTGGGTTCTTTTTTCTTTAAATATAAGCCTTATTACATCACTGTATGATTGCCAGAATTAATAGTGTTGTACGTCTGCATTTCCTGCTGAGGTTATGACTTCCAAACTAAAGGAGCACCAAATCAACAGCAACAATTAAGACAGTCCTAAAGCAGGTAAGTAAAAACACTTTTTAAAATTGTCTTTTTTAAAAAACAAATTATTCTTGAATTCTTTTTTAAAATTCCTTTACTGTGGCAAACCAGAAATGAGAAATCCAACAATGCAGCCTAAGAAAAAATACAGTTAATCACCAGGGCATACATGCCAGTAAGAATAGGTATAGTTTGCACCATCTAAGGCAGTCTGTGCATGTTTGTGTGACTTCTGCTTTTTCTTTTTTCAAACACAGTTCAATATTTCACTAGAGCTTACTCCTACAAGATTCAGGTCTCAAGATTCTTATCCTTTCCAGAGTGTGCTTACAGAAGACTATATGATATTATGTGTATTTCTGCTACCACCAAAACACTACACTCGATTTTCAGGGTACATGGAATATATTAATAAAAAATATTTGAACATGTCACTATTTCAGACATTAAGAACCAGGATTAACTTTCCAGAAGACATTTACTAGGGCATGAAATTATCATATGCTTCCAAAGAATAAAATTATAGTTGTCTGTATCCTTACAGAGAAGTTGCCTATTACTCTAACCTGTTAAAATATATGTTCAGCTTTTAGTGAAGGTGAACAGAGAATAAAATATTTTGAACAAAATTTAAGGCTAAATGTTAGAAAATACTATTTGACTGTGGATGAAAAACACATGAATACAAGACATATTCCACGCCCCCACCTTGTAATTTTAAATCCATTTGTTAATCCCAAGAGAAATCCAGCCATGCTTCATGCTACTTGGTAAACAAGAATATACTTTGTAGTCACAGAGAAGGCCATGAATAAAGCTATTAAAACTATATACTGTACAGTTCTAGCAGTCTCACATCTCCATAACATTAAATATTTACATGTCTAGAATTTTTAATGTGAAAAAGCAATATTGGCTTCATAAATAACCAGAAAAATCTATAACAGAACGTGATTAAGTTTCTGCATAGGCTATGATTAAAAAATAATATTTAGATACCGCCGTCGTGTATAGTAACTATCTGTAACTATTTAATTTCTGATAGAAATAATCCTTTTCACTATGAATGGTTAAACCCAATGTGATAGCTACTAAAACTCTCTCCTGAGTCCTCCTAAACTCCCAGCCATCATAGGGAGACACTGGGTAAATGGCACCGACACACAAAGGCCTCCACTAGTGTATTACTGCTTGTTTGACCATGGTTCAGCGGGTGTTGTTTTATTCTTTACCATTCATGACAGTAATCTGCCATGACAAGTTACCTTGGTTTTTAACAGTTTTATTTTAAAAGGAGTCTACGATTTGTAAGGGCTTTCTATAGCTATGGATGACCTCAGCTGGAGAACCAACACTGGACAGACTGAACTAATCTTATTTTTAATCTACATAGATAATCACAGAAAATCTACACAAATAATCACAGAAAAGAACCTTAGTGATGGTAGCTATTGTACAAAACAAACACAGAAAACATGATTGTATCACAGCAGAACTGACTATCTAGACAACTTAAACAGACTACCGGCTTTCCTTGTTATGATTTTGGTTCTTAGTAATGGTGCTGTCCAGAGGTCCAAGTATTTCCTGCTATTCCCAGCTCTTCCAGAAACAAAGTGCTTTCAGTGTAAATAAGAGGTTGTATGGTATGCAAAGAAAGTCTAGTGAACTTTGAAATGAGTTTATGGGAGTGATTTTCCATGCATCTTTTCTTTGGCAAACTTCCTTTCTAGGAGGACAACTAGCATGTTACAGAATCACAGTCACTCTTTTCCTCCCAGCATTGGAGACCAATTACCAGGCAATGTTACTTTGTTTTAACTGATAAATGAGAACAAAAATAATGCTGACTACTTCTAGCTTAAAAAGAGCAAGACCAAAACCAGACAAATGGAATAACAGAACACAGTATGTTGTACTGCTCTGAAACATGGTTTTCTGATGGGTTCTGCACTTTGATACTGAAGGACAAGTAAATCTCCTGCATCTCACCACTTCTCATTTCAAACTCCCATGTAATTCCACAGTTACGTTTCTACCTCTCAGCTGGCCACTTCACACTAATGCAAACAATTTATTGCTAAATCTAATATCCTTCTGGTGGGTTACATATTAAATTTAGACAGACCACCTGATCTCACAACCCCTGAAAGCACAGCCCTGAGGTCTGTTCTTGATCAATATCCATCACCATTGTGGTACTGTGCTCAGCCTGCCTACCTTGTTAAGAACACAGTAACAAGAATGAAACTTATATTCTTTAATAAGTTCTTTATAAATTGGATGAATAGTATACATTCTTCATCACAAAATGCAAAATAACTTCTAACTGATTCATTGCTTAGCCAGCTGAATAGTTCTAATTTTTTTCATTGTACACGATACATGCTGCATATAGCAAAGACTGCTCTGAAACTGAGGAGACAATGTTGTGGAAGAACCTGACTTATTTAAGAGGATTTTTTTTTTTTAGATCATGTGCTAAAGGAATGCTACAGCCACTGCAAAGCTGCTACTGTATTACAGGGCCTGTCACTGCATAACTACTTTTGTATTCTAAAGCAGACTGAAGCTACCTTGTGCAACAGCATAGATCATTCAACCAGCTATATTTAGCTGAACGAGGATCCAGCTTTTGTGGCATATGTTAATAATGCATTGGAAACATTTGTGCATAGCCTAACAGCACAGATAATTTTTGTTTAATTTGCTTCTATACTAAGCTGGTGAAGCATTGAAACAGAAAATAAATTCTGGGCTTTCAGGCTATTGATTTATCACATTTACAATTTGGTAAGGAAGATTATACTCAATTAACTGTGTATTTGTAGCTAATGATAAATGTTAACTTAAAAGTCTGATAACTTCTCATGCCTGCTGCATACAACTGTCATAATAAACCTCCTTCAAACACCATTTTTTTCCTTGAAAAATGAGAACGCCCCTTACCCCTTCCTTTTTCAGCACAACCCATGAAAGGGACCCCAAACCCTCTCATATGCCCATGTAGATACCCAAAGATAAAAAGGGAAGGCTGAGTAGGTGAGCATATTTCTGTGTGCTTCTCCTCTGTGCCACAAGATATGGAACAACAGCTTAACCACAGGCATGTTTTCAAAATATATTTTAAAGTCACCATATTCAATATAAAAGGCCTACAGAGGTTTTAGTCCAGCTCACTTAAGGGTTCCTACAAACACTAGAATTCCCATACACTGACTAACTGTGCTCCACAAGACAAAGGAAAAAACGTTAAGATTTGTGAGCAAAACCCCTCATGAACCAGGATTTAAAGTGTAGTTGCAGTCACAGGAGGCCCATAACCAGCTTCAGTTAAGAGCAGCTCATCTTACACCTTACAGTGGCTGCTGTCAGGACAAAGCTGGGCTAAGTGACCGAGTGGTGTCACCGAGCACAGCTGGTACATATGTGGATTTCCAGACTACACATCACAACCCCAATCTTCTGTAGCCACACCACAACCACAACATAGCAGAAGTTCTACCTCTCTCTCAACATGGTTGATTCATCATGCTCACTTGCTGTTTCAGGGAATGTTAATTTTTTGGTTTTGTTTAAAATCTGTAAGCTCTCCCAATACTCTGGATCTCAAACTCATGTTTTGTGCTCTGGATTGTTGGTATACCTCAACTGCCAGACACTCAGAAATACGTATTTCAGAAGCACCAGCCTATTTTCAAATGTTTTTACAATTCTTTACTCAACAACACAAAGAACAGCACTTATGTTCATGAACAGGAGGACAAAAAAACTCAATTCAGTATCAGCTTTTACAGAATACTTGACGTCTGAGTAATACAAGCTGCGTATTGCACCATCCTTTCAAATTTTATAGTCTATATTTATATACTTGAGCTGGAGAGATCACTGATTTATGAGGATACTGTATGAGAAATAAACTATTGCCTTATCTGCTGCATTATGTTATTCAGCTAAAAACCCAAATAACTTACTTTCTTTCATGAAACACTATTCTATGCATAATTTGTTATTATAATCTTCAGAATGCTGCCCTTCTATTTTTCAGACACTATGTTATCTTAAGATGAATTCACTGGGATTTGAACCCCCGCCCTCCTTTAGTCATATATATGGGGAACAGATGCTTAGAAAAAAGAAGGGGAAAAAAAAAGGGAAAATTAAAAAAAAAAGTATATATTTAAAAAGGGTACTACATAATATGTTACAGGTTTATACTATTTCCTTCAGTATTCTGTTACAATTTCAGTAAACAGCAGTTCTTCAAAAGTATCCATATAAACACATATACAATTTTAAAGATCAAAGACATAAGGACACTGTAAAAATAAAGACAGTATTCTTTATTTGGAATGTTCTGTTCTTAAAATAATATACCTTTGAGTATATTATTTTACAAACACTAGAAAAAACCACCATTTTAAAGGCTGGACACTTTTTGTTTTGAGTGATGCTAAATGTAGCAAATTTTGTCAAATGAGTAGAACAAAGTCTGTTTTGAGAGAGTACCTTGTAACAATCCAATTTTGTTCAGAGTACATAACACAAAGAAGAATGAAGATACACTGGAGATAGGTTTGCATGCCTGAAACCCAAGTACTAATAGTAGTATACCATACTACAACATCATTCAGCCAGGCTAATTATTCCTGCTAAAAACCATGGAGAAGTAGGGATAATTAATCTCAGTGAACATCATACTAATGTGGTCATACAGTTTAAGGACCTAATGTACTATGTTCTTTTCCCCTGGAGACACACTCTTACTGTCTGAAGACCTAATAACTCATCATCTGGAACTGTCAGTCACCATTTCTATTCTGAGTCTCTGAAAGGCACTTTCAGCCAAAGAACTGAACAGAAAAAGAAATTCAATTTTTAAATGGAAGAAGAGCTTCAATCTGTCTTTCCTTGAGAAGATACATACACAGTATATAAAATTTGACCTTCTAACTCACCATTCAGCAAGAGTCTCTACTTACTTTTCATCCCAAACATGATCACCTCTGTGGAAGACAACCAGGTTATTTTCAAGGTCCAGAGCCAACCCAGAAACTTGGCCTAGTTTGAGGTCTAACCCAGGCCACTCCACAGCCTCTTCTATGTGGAAATCTGACCAAAGAAACAAATAAACAAAAAACCAGATAATCATAGAGCATATTTATAAAAAAATTCAAACATGGTTAACGGGCATTTGGTACAGACTACTGGGAATTGCATGGACATTTTCCTACATGCAGTATTTCCATTTAATACTTTGCAATTTAATTCCAAGCATAGTTTTAACACAGTAAAACATGCACAAGCACTGGCATCCTGCTACATATAGGATGATTGAAATGTCAAAACTGCTTTTGACTCCATTCTTTTCTCCATCTTATAAGGATATGTGTACACAGACTCTGGAAGTTTTAGGAGCTCTGTAAATACTTTCTACACTGACGAATTACAAAAATATACAACTACAATCCAAAATCAGCAGGCAAATGGAAATATTAACTATCACTGTTTTATTAAAATATGCATAACAAATAATACGAATCACTAAATGAAGTACGTGGCAGAAGTGATTGATTCGTGGTTTCTTTTCTATAAAACTTTTAACACTAAGAAAAAAAATACAGTGAAGAAAGGAAAAGAGCAACAAGAAGCAAATAGAACACTAATTACGTGAAATTTGCCCATGGCATTTCTTACAGCCAACATATGCTTTAGCTCTGGATAGTATTTATATCCTAAATCAAATACTATATGCATCAGTAGGAAATAGATGTCTGACTAAAGAGATGAAGAAGGGTAGAATACCTGTCACTGTTTACGTCATCACACACTGTTTTTACAAATAAATACTCTACAGCTTTTAAGTAACACAAATCTGATTTTTGCACTAAATCTACAACCCAAGATTTATCAAGTGAACCCCTACTGAAAGGTCAGATACTTCTTGTACTTGTCTTAAATTGTAAAACTCCTCAATTGAGGGAGACAAATTTAGTTTCAACTTAAAGATTAACATTAAAAAGATAAAAATATGGTGTCTTCAATCTCTATTTTATGTAAAAGCAGACTTACAAGGATAAAAGGCACGAACTATTCAATATTTGAAAAAGTTGAAGAGAATTGACTAAAAGAATTAGTTTCTCACAGAGCACCCACTTAAATACTGTTTGGAAGAGGTTGCCCTTGTGTGGCTCTGGCAGTATATTAAGAGACAAGTGAACTATATTATCAAAAATAAAAAATGTAATGGCAAAAGAAATCTCACTAATTCTGATAAAATAAAAAACCTCCCAAAATTAAAAAATGCTTTCTACACATTAGGAAAATCCACCACTGCTTCCTTTCAGAAATTAATTTGCTGAGCATAACTCAGGTATTTCTACAATGCATACATACTTTGCATGTAGGTGCACACAGCCAAACTGATGGTGAATGAGAAGCAATTTCTTTGAAGTTACAGGAAACTGGAGCTTTTTCCACCAACACTCAATGTGTTTGACAGCATCATGCTGTACTTTGCAATTTTCAGTTCACCCAAAGTTTGTGAGTCCTGCTGTGACCCTAAACACCAATCACTGGGGTACCACCTATGCAGGGGAAACATCTCCAAAGTGCCAGGGCATCCTTGCTTTCAACAAGGCAGACCACAGACCTTAACACACAGCACCCAAGGACTTCGAGAGGGTTCAGCTGGAAGTGATCTTCCAATGAAAGGAAGAATTAAATGGGAAACAATGTCTAAAACCTTTAGGCCAGCTCCGCTACCCATCTGTCCTGATAAGCATACCCTCCCTTTCCATTTCATGTGGAAGAGGTGTAGTCTGAGGAGTAACAACACGGATGCAGTGGAGGGAAAAATCATTCTCTAAATCTACAGAAGCGAAATACAGAACCAGTGCTGCAAACCTACCACAGAGTAGGAGATATTGTAACTGTTTAGTTTTAGATATCATAGCTAGAGCAGGTGATAAACCTAGAATAAACCTAAGGGCATCAACAACTGCAGTGAATGCAGGACAGCAATCAGAAACTTCTAAAAAAGTTGTGCTCTGTAGAAATTTTAGCTGAACAAAAGCTCCAAGCTAAAAGAAAAGCTGTTAAGAATATATTGATACATATTCATACTTCTGTACGGTTCAGTTCATCACAGCAGGTGCAGTGCCAAGTATACTCATGGATGTTTGGATTTTGAAAGGAATAAAAGGATGGAAATCTGGTGTCTGCTTCCTCACTTGCTCATTCCATGTCAGTTTAAGTGAAATTGCAGAAACCTTGTCTATGTTTCCTGTTACAGGACCCCTTGGCCTCTGAATCTTTTCAAAAACAGCTACAAAAAAATAAAACACAGGAACCCTAAATTCTGGTCTCTATTTAGTCTCTTAAAAGGCATATACTATAAAATACAAAATGCTTATGCTTCAAGAAATAAAAGATTTCTGATAGCTCAAAACAATAAAATGAATGTACAATGAAATACAATCTAATCACAAGAGCTTCAGTCTCTATACAATCTTTAGGTTTTAACAATTTTTCCAAAATTGGTTAGTTAGTGCTATATTTTCTTTTTCCTTTGCAAGTCTCAGACTGAAAGTCCTTTGATACAGGTTTATCTTAAGACAATTAGCTTTTAACAAAAACTCACTAAATTCAGACTTCATTTATCTAAAACTTATTACAAATAAGTGGTCCATGGAACAGTTTCATATGAGACTAAAGAAAACTACTTTCCCCACTGAAATAATTTACAATTACTTAGAAAAAATGAGATCACCAGTTTTGTTGTAAATGAGATCTCTAAACTAAGTACCAGATCTTCTACCTTTCAATTTAGAGTGGTTCCTTTCACAAAAAAAAAAAAAAGAATGAATTACATAGATTTAGAACATGTAATTAAGTATCAAATCAAGTGAAAGATTAAAGCCTTATTTATTGACAAAATTGCAATTTACTGTCCAAAATTCCCTGGAAGATCTTTCTAGCCTCTAATATTACAAATTTTACATCGTGTTGCATTTACTCCCTGCCATCAGAGTACTCATTTAAATCTTGAAAAATCTTTTAAATCTTGAAAAATCTAACACTGCACAAAGTAGTTTTTAAAATTGGAAAATTACACTCTTTGCCTTACTTAGGAAGTATAATTGTACTGGTTCCAGTGACGTTAAACAAACTGACCGATTAGTGACCAGTCTGGGGGTAACAAGGTAACAACAGTGCAGGAAGAGCAGTAGTATAAAGTTACAGCATTTGTAAGAACTTTACTTACCATATTGGCCACTTGCTATGTCAGGCCAGTTACATCTTAAAAATTGGAATATTTCCAAGACTAAAAATACTAAACTTTTTAATTTGGGTGATTTTTAAACAGTTAAATGAAATTAATTTAACAGCAGAGTCTTGTCCTAAGAAAACTGAGAATTTTTTCAATTCAGTACAGTAAAGATTTTTACAAAGGGTGCAAATATTTTATTAAATCAAGAACACTTTACTTCTTCCTCTGAAGAGGAAAATTCTGTTATGCAAGATTTTGCTCTTAAATATGTAAATACTTCCCTAAACAGAACCCAAATATATGTGTAAAGATTTTATTGCTACAAAAGTTCTTTTGCTAAAAGCTGGTGCTGACAGCTTCTGCAGGTCAGGACTCCTGTAGTCAGAACTATTACAAACATAAAAAACTCACCCCCAAATGTACAGCGCTAATTAAGAAATGTCAGTTTTCTTTTTTCCTGTACCTCAAAATTGTGTCATTTGAAAGTTCATTTATTAATTAGTCCTCCGCCATCAAATTCCCCCCAAGTGAATATATGGCATAGCTGAGCAAATGCTTTTTGTAGTTGGAATTCATGCCATAAATTGTGTCAGACTAAGCCATTTATTCAGTTCACTGACACTCAGTCCTCTGAACCACTGAAAACAGAAAGGAATTTTCTTCTTTGCCTTCTACACACCACACGATATTAGTCTGAACTGAACAAATTGCTTTTGCAGAAATGCTACCCACATTACCTTCCTGAGCATTTAACTCCAGTGAGGTTTATGGAATTATTTCTGATTTACAGATATGTCAGCCACATGGTAACATTCCACCTGGTTTTTTGCCCCTATACCAGTAATTTGACAGGCTCTTATTTAACTGGACAGCACAGCATAACATTGGAGAGTCCTCATCTTTGGTTTTCTGTTAAACACAAACCCAGAATTTTGCTGAGCTTGACACTGTAACAGAACCTCATACAAGCAGAGGCAATACACTTCAACATTATGAACAGAAATAAAAATCAAATGGATGATGAATGATACATATTTGTGTACAGAAGTACTTGGAAACATCAATCTGGGTGGTTGCAACATAAAAGCAGGCATGTGTAGCTACAGCTTATGCATACAGATGGCTTTCATGCATACATAGCAGCTTGTTTTATGAGATACTCATCACATGCTGTATTATCTGGATTTCCACATTAGCAAGTAAGGCTAAGCACAGTCAATATCACAGAGACCAAAATGCAAGTAAAACAAACACAATAGTTCCATGGTTTCTGCTGTCATAGAAACCTGAAGGGAATACACTGTAATTCTAGCATAATAAAACAGCCTGTCCAAAAATATTTGGATAGTCAAACCCAATTAGAAATCAATACACAGAAAAGTTTACTTAAGAATTTTTCAGGATTAATTACCACTCTTTTTGAATCAGAGAAAAAATATCTGATAGAATTACAGCAATAAATTTTATAAAATCGTGTATCTGACAAGTCAAGGTAATCAGCAAACTCATAAAATGTATTGATTATTCCAGTGACCGTTTTATAGTAGTTACTTGTATTAAATTCTTCACTTCCCGTGACTACTACATCCTGTGTTTACCTTGTTTAAGCATAACTGATATAAAATCATTAAGTAAGGGTTTTAAGAGTAAAAAAAATACTCTATAGTCCAGAAAGTACTGGTGTTCTGCCATCAGCACACATGCTTTCTTCCAACATGGAGGGGGAAAGAACCCCAGTGAAACACCTCTAAATCAGAGCAAGAACATTTCAATAATTAGGAAAACTGTCATGTAAAATACTTCCAAGCCTCAATTGATATTCCCTTCAGATTTTGCTAATGTGGATCACAGCTCTTACATTGCATTTCATTGTATAAAATTAAACCCTAACCCACCTCCTTTATGCTCTTTTTCCCAGCTTCCCTCATCATGTTTAGGCTGTTGTAAAGAGAAATGTCTGTTCTCTGGTGGCCTCAAGGTAGACTCTAGTCTGTGAAATTTGTGAATTCTGTCTCTGACAAGAATATTATTGTCCCTTTCATTGTGATTTGCGATCTCTCTGACAAGATCCTTCTTTTGGACTACATTAGCAATCTCTGCCACAAGATCTGATTCTGCCTTTTCTGTAGGGTTATGCTTATGCACATGCACAACATCTTCCCTTTCTCCTAGCAGCTTGGAAAGGAGTGAATAGAAATCACCTGTACAGAAAAGAGAAAAGAAAAGAGGAAAGGAGGAAAAAAACCAATTACAACAGATCAAGTAGTTTTAGAGAGCTTCAGCAAAGTATAATGTCACAAAGTTATTCAAACAGTTATTGGCCAAAGTAAAAAAGAGCAACTGTTTCGGCCTCAGGAACAGAATGAGCCAGATTTCCAGTATGAAAAGATGAAGTCAAATAATTATTGACTTTAAATTACACAGAGATGCCCACTTTTACCTGACACTCTGGCATCAAAAAATCATCACCTCTGGACAGATGTTCTTAGAAAGAAGGAACAAGAGAAAAAGGGAAAGGGAAAAGGAAAGGGAAGGAAGGAGTATGCACATTTCAGTAAAAGAATATTTATGACGGAATTACCTGGATTTTCCAGGCTACTGCAGAGTTATTATATTTTCAGAAAACAAAGAGGGAAAAAATTCTACAGTTTTATCAAATTTTTCACTTACACCAACAATAACAGACAATCATGGTACTTTCAAAATATATTTCTTCAGTCTGTCAATTGTATAAGAAGTTTAAGCTGTAAGAAAATCAAATACCACATTTTCAAACAGATTCCGTAGCATCCACTGTAGAAAAAAGACTAAGTAGTAAAACTGAATGATCCATTAAATTTGCTTTTATTTATTCTGTCTGGGTCCTGTCCCTTCTTTTACTAAAAAGAGTAACACTGCTTAGTCATGATACCATCTGGCAATGCAGGGAACAGTATTTTCTCAAGGTGCTTGCTAGCAATGAAGTTATCACTGTAAATTTCTTAGGCAACAACAAACATTTCAGTACATTCCAGAAAAGTAAGTCAAAGCAGAAAAAATGAAAACAGAATTTATTAACTGAGTATCTTGGCTGCCTGAAACTATCATTAGTTCTGTTAAACACAACTGCAACATTAGAATGGAAACACACATTCATTGTGCTTTAAGAGTTACTGCAAATAGGCATACTTCTATTTCAAGTAGAAATAACTCATAATTAAAGATTTATATTATTTTATGACAGGCTATATAGGACATGTTTTAGAAAAGCAAAACTATAAATAATGAAGCTTTCACAAAAACCAACCAATCAAACAATAAAACAAACAAAACTCCCCCAACAAACAAAAAACCCAAAATCCAAAAAACCCCATCCAGAACCTGAAATCATCACTTGCAGCCTGAGACAGAGGAAATTAAGTCTTTTGAAAATGATCATAAGAGGATCTGTCATGTTATTAAACAGTCCCAGTTCAATGATTTTGAGCAGGATTCCATTCCTTGCCCTTGGAAATGAAATATCCCAGATGACATATTCCGTCAGAAAATAATTACTGAAGTAACAGGGCCAATTTCAATGAAATTAACAAAGCAAATTAGAGAAGAGAGAAAATCATTAAGCTATATAACAAATACAAATTATTTGCTTCAAATGCAATTGGTGAAGCTAGAGCACTCCATTATCTTACTATTGTCATTCAATGACTCCAAGTATGGATTCAGAACAAATCCAAATATTTTAAAAGTGTATCACAGGAGTTTTGGATACAAATCATATTTATTCTGGGAAGAGGTTTTAACTACATTAATCAGTTTTAATAGTCTCTACTTAAACCAACAAGCAGAAGCAGAAGCAGAAACACAGCTGGAATTTCCTTTACTTAGGAAACACTTGGTATTAAAATACTCTACACTGGCCTTTTTTCCCACCAACATTTCAAAAATTAATTTCATATGTACAAATGTTTTAGTTTTATCTGTGGCTGGAGACCCATAGATGAAAAGAGCCAACTAACTCCCCTATATGCAATAATTTCCAGTGAGAGGTAAAAGCAGCGTTCTCCCTAACACAACTGTGAAAAGTCTCCCTAAACCAGCAAGCCTGATGCTATTTTAAACTGCAGGCCTTTTTAAAGCAAGTTTAGTGATCCTTGCACAGTTCACTCTCTCCTAGTTCTGTATCAAAGGTCTAATCAACTGACTTGTAATTGTTGCTTGCAAAAGGACAACAACATGTATAAAGGTTTCAGATCTCTCACAGTTTACATGCTCATTCTACTCCAATGAAGAAGTTTGACAGCTTTGTGCTCCAGCCAAAAGCACTGCCTTCTATCTCTGTTGTGCAATTGTTGCCACAGAATAATTAACTCCGCCTCTAAAACAGATATTGCTTGTTGATTGAAAAAAGAAAAAAAAAAGACCAAAACGTTCTTTAGCCTACCTGTATGACATTAGCTTCTACCAAAGAAACTGTTACAAGATAGGGCTCAACAGAGGATAAGAAGAGAGCAGGAGAATTCAACTTAAAAACAAGGACAGCCCAGGGAATATTTTTTAGGACAAGGTGCTTTCACAGAAAACTCCAGTGGTCTTTATGGAAGCTATTAATCAGAGATTTAACTCTAAGTAGGTTGATAATTTTTGGTTTTCTCCTAGCATTGAGCCAATGATCATATGATATATGAGGAACCTTCAAACAGTGGAGTATAGAGTGGGGCAGTTTGAGTACTGTAAGCATTATCAGTGGCTATAGGTGAGAGTTTTCCAAGCTGAGCTTGTGTATTAGAGCTTTCATTAAGCAAGGGTTTTGTAATCACAGCAGTTAAGGAGATTTAGGAACAGTCTGAATGTATGGAAAAGGGTGTGTGTCAGAGAATGGAAGTGGTCAGAAGTGTAGCTGCCCTGAAACTGTGGTCCTTTCCTTAAGTGAATGTGTTTGAGAAAATGAATATGGAATCTCCACACCCAAAGTTCAAAAAAACATTAATGCAGTCTACATATCTGACCAGTATCTCCATACTTTTGGCACAAGCACTAGGCTGGAATCTCCTGTCAATGTCTTGGCATGTTGACACAGCCCAAGAGTATTTAAAACGCACAGAAGATGTGTCAAGACGTGAAAGTGAAGAATTGAAGTTTCCTGACCACCCAATGTATGCAACTGTACCCTAATTCCACACATGGAATGGAGGTCCCATATTATTTGGGTCCAACTCTTTTTCAGCTTTGTTTGTGATCTCCATGCAGATTCCAATCCATTTGTAAGCAGCATAATTTTAAGAAGTAGTTCAGAATTCACTACAGATAACTAGCTAAGAGCAGTCATGTTGATTTCGAGTAAAAGCTGCTCTCTGCAAAGCTCTACCCAGCAAAAATCAAAGCATGATCTTGTGTTGCTGCTCTACAGCTGTCTTGTACCAGCTGGAATAGCCGAAGGATGTATCTTGCCTGAAGATACACCATGGAAAAGGAACATTGTTTGGTCTTGTTTCTGATGAGACAGCCTGGCCTTTTAAAATGTCTGAGTGTGACTAGACAAAGACATTGGTGAATCAACAACTTGCTCTTATTGAAAAAACTGAAGTCTAGCAGTGCAATCTCTAGGAAGCTGCCTGATCAGGTCACTTTCAAACAGGACACCTACATGTATTCCTTATGTGTAAGCCATCAGCACACTTCTCTCTATGTAAAAGATGATTTGCCATAAATACCTACAGTTTATTCTCTTCTGGAAGAAGTGACAGCAGTCAAGAGCAACATCTCCAGAATGAAACAATGCACAACCATATTCCAGTAAGTTTAAACTTCCTGTGGTGATTCTACACTAGCAAAACTTTTTTACAGAACAGTGTTTTTTGGTAAACAGTCACACAAACAAATAGAATCATAACATTGGCAACTTCATTGCAAAACATGATTTGGACCTCATCTCATCTCAATAAAAGGTCAGATTAGTTTAAGGTTAATAAGGCAGTTTATGTACATAATGTTTTTAGTCACATAGTTTAGTTTTAGGCAGTCCTGTGAGGAGCAGGGAGTTGGTCTTAATGATCCTTATGAGTCTCTTCCAACTCAAGATATTCTATGATTCTGTGTCTAAACCCAGTCCTTTGTTTTCAGCACTAGAGCAAGAGTTCCCCCATTTGCAGTGAGCAGCCGCTGTCCGTGGTCCTTTGGCAGTACACCATGGTGCTGCTGGAAGCACCAACGTTCAGTTTAGATGAAGTATCTAGCCATGGTGCTGCAGGATCAAGCTAGATAGATGGGAAGTTCAGCCATGGTAAGCCTGTCCAGAGAGTCTGAATGTGTACCTGTTAAGATACATAGGTGAAAACTCGTTTTACTGCATTTTAGAAAAAAGGGAAGGCATCCTGGTGGTGTCTGAGAATTTTCATCTCCAGAATCTGTATTTTTGTCATAATGCCTGTCCAGTTTCACTGTTCAGAGAGGTTCAGAGAGGCTCTCCAGTCTGCCACTGGCATTGACGACTTTATGTTGTTCCTTCCAAACTCATGTCTTGGTCCTATCATAGCAGGACCAAGAAACAAGCTTTCATAGTTGACTTTGGGCTTCCCAATTATCTCTGAATAAACTGGAGCGTATTCTGAGACCGCATGTTTCTGTCTTACCAGGATGTGCTTCTGTTTAGTGGGTTCATCTGGCAAAAGTGGTCAGAGGTTCTGCCCCTTCCTAAGTACTGAAATCATGGTCAAATGATATGGACTCCAACTATGACTTACTTCAGCTGAAGAACTGTTGCTGATAAAGACACGGAACCATCTACTTGCAAGGCTGTGTAATTGTGAGTAAATGCCCCCCAAATACACATTTTTAAATATTCAAAGTTTAATTTTCTTTGCCTTCTTTGGCTCCTAGATAAAGCTACTAAGGTTATTCTAACAGGCATACACAAGATAACACTGATGGTAGAAAAGAATGGGAGAAAGCATGAAGAGATATTACATAAGTGAACAAAATCTAATGCCCGTGATATTTGACACAGTTTGACATAATATGCCAAAACAACTTTCAAAATGTCTTCTAGTCTGCTATTATCTTTTATACAAGTCGTGATGTAATCTGTTGCTTTGATGAAAGCATTGGAAAGGTTCCTGAGAACCAAAAAATATTAAGTAAGGCTGTTTTCTTTTTGAAGGGATTTGAGGGGCTGGGAAGCACAGATATGAAGAAATGAAAAGAGTTAAGCTGCTCTAGAGGTTCTTGGCCACCCCCACTGCCTTAAAGTGATGAACACTTACAGCATAGCCAAATTGACATATTTGAGGAACCAGGAATGGCATCTGCTCTCAAGGCATTTCTAAGCAGCTTACAGAGCTAAAAAATGGATGGAAGAAAAGGTAAAAAAAAATAATAATTTGCGCTTTTCTTCTATGTCTGCATGCCCTTAAGAAGGGCTTTTACTACTACTGCGATGTAAATGCACTTTCTTTTTCATTCATACTTTCTTTTTTTTCCTGTCAGAATATTTTACTGTAAAAATGTTTTGAGAGCCCAAGCATAGTTTTTTAAAGTCACTAGGTTATAGGAGTTTATAACTGTGAAAGTGTTAAAGCTACGAGAAAGTATGAAGGAAGACAAAAAATCTTCGTCTTCAAACATTTTGTTACAGACACGCGTTCTTCAACAACAAATCAAAACCTGGGACTCAAAACCAAGGGTGCTTGCAGCTACCTAACTGTCCTTTCCTTCCTGACCAGTAACAAGTTCCTGACAAGAAACAATCATTGTTACAATAAAATAAATATATCAGCTACTGCCAGCTGACTAGCAATAAACACAATGGTTTTCCTACAAAGAACTTCACTGTGCTCATTTGGATACATTACAGACGTTTGAATTCCACCACAGGGTACACCAGTTCCACCTAAAATGTCTGTTTTATGCAGTATATACTTTGAAATACATTTAGTCTCAAAAAACTACATAAGTGCAAGTATGTTTATTAAAGAGTAATTCTGTTATCTTCAATTTATTTTTTTAAGCATCATCATGCTTTATTTACCAAAAGAAAGACAGCAAAATTATAAAAAAGGAAAACATTTTGCCAACAACAACAATAACAATAATAATAAGAAGAATAATAATAATTTTGGGTTTAGATTTTTGATATGACTTGATAATTTCTCTGAACTCTTCCTATACTAATACAATGTACTACACTTCTCACTTCTTCAACATGTTAATGATATTATAATCAGTTTTTGTAGTTGTTCATTGATAAGTAGCCTTCTTATTATAGGAAACACCCAGGAAATGTCCCTCCATAATTTCAAGAGCCAGAGAAGATAAATCAAGGGTCGGACAGTGAAGACTGAAACACTAAATTTGAAATGGCTTCTTTCCATGCTTGTTATATTCTTTTCCTGCTTAGTTATGCAACTTACACCAATTGCTTTTTTTCTTTTTTTTGCTTAGATCTGATGATCCTTTCTTTACTGTGCTGAAGATGCTTTTGTAAAGATTATGAATAACCTTATCCTAATCTAATCAAAGGCTCATCTTTTATTTACAACTTTGAGCAGGATCAGTCAGTGTTGAAACAGCAAGCAAATCCTCTGAGATTCTGAATCTTCCTAATTATAACTCTCTAGCTGTATCTATCACTCTTAATACCTTTCAGTAGCATTTTCTTCCAAGGTTTAATTCAGTGACTTTCATCTTACTTTTGTACTCTACTTGAGGGACCTCATACAATCTCTGAGCACCGAACATGCATCCCAAGCCTGAAAACATCTAAAGATTTTCTTCTATGTCTGGCCTTAAACTAAAAATGTCTTTAACACTTTATTCCACACACCCCACATCAATACTGGAAAGTGAATTTGTCTTCTGTTTCAAGCCTCTCCCAAGAATTTTTAACCACCTACCAAACTGAACTCCTCTCTTTCTTGCAGCCACACACAAACTAGCAAGAGTAAATTATGCCAAATTTATTTTACAAATTAATGTAACCCATTCTGGCATAAAAATACATCAAGTCTTAATGGCTGATGCTGCTTCCATAGCTTTGCCATGTAATATTATCACAAAAACACACTATTGAAAAACTAAAGACCTGCCTGCATACTGATTCTCCTTTCCTCTTCCTTTCAACACCTTTCTCTCAAGACACTGTAGGCCTCCCTTCACATTTCCCCCTCACTACTTCCTTTTTTTTCCTTAGGAAACAAAAGAGAGATGAGGCAGAAAGTGGAGGAGCTGTATCACCTTTTTTCACTTAAATCAATCAGAGATTTCCATCCCAGATATAAAAAAACCTAGTTCAGCACATGTAATGAGCCCTTCACAGAAATGCACAACTAAACAGCAAAATATGCAACTCAGAGCAGACATTTCAGTTTCCCAACAGATTCAGCTACAACCTAGCAAAATAGTCCCAGCTGTCTAACAAATACCTTTGCAAAATACTTATCTCTGTGTGTGTATGCACTCATATGCAAATATACTATACAATCGAAAATAATTAAAGGATGGGTTAGGCATCCAATGGGTAATAAATAGCAGATTCATTAATTCAGACCCCATTTTGTACAGATTATGATGATGAATTTTCTTACAAAGAAACCTCCTCCTACAATCAATGAGCCATCACAATATATGTATATTTAACCTTATTCAAAGATTCCCTCTCCAAGAACTCCTGAGCAAGTGTTTAAACTGAACAGAAAGACTTCTAACATTTTTATTCCATTATCTCTGTTTATGAAACACACGCTTGCATTAAGTTATATCAGGCTGCCCTGTGAAATTAAGGTCCATAATTACTGTTACTTTGCTAGACATTACAATCAGACCTGTCATTTAGCATCCATTCATTTTGGGTGTCCACCAAGAAACATCCCGGAGTGTGAGTTTACAGGGCACTTTGTACCACATTCCACACCCTACATTCATGCCACATTGCCAGTCAGTTTCAGCAGGAGTTGGGTATAAGAAGATTTAGCCTTAGTTGTTTGTTTTGTATATCCTCAAAGATCAGGAAAACAGATCAGGACATCAGGCTACCCAGCTACATAGAACCACCCTGCAACTCTCATAAGAGAAAAACACACTGTAATCAGAGTGCATCAAATTCCCTTCGACTATGGAGCCCAGTTATTTTCTTTGTGTTGTTTACTATTTCTCTCACTATACACATTCTGATCTCTAAAACAAGAAGGCAGAAATGCAATGAGGTGTTTTCTATGCAACCTATCTCACCACCAGGACAGCAGTTCTACTGACTGCTGACTTAAAAAAGCTAACATCCGAATGCTCGACCCAAAATATAGTATTATTTTAAATGTAGGAGGTTTAATGGGATTTCAGTTAACACGTTCAGCTGTGACAAAGGGACCTCACATGAATCTATCTGGGATATTCCAAAAGAGAGATCTTAAGTTCACTTATATTGAACTTTTCTATTTGAATTCCTGAAATAACCTGGTCTTATGGCAATTATGAAATANTTGCTTTAAATCATTTAAACATAATTATATTTAATGATGATAATATATATTATAATAATATAAATATAATCAAATAATTATACTTATTTTAGTAGTAAAAATTTTGCCCTTTCTGCTTCAAAAAGTTTATGATTACACCTAATGTACATAAAATGAGATGCCAAATTATGAGCAAGTTAACAAATTAAATACT
>VZRJ01011925.1:124768-215963 GCA_013397565.1 Ptilonorhynchus violaceus
TTGTTTTTAAGAAACTTTTCCTGCTATTGTTTATATCCACCTGTCTGTACAGCTTTTAGGTGCACTAACAGCAAACTTTCTCAGTAGTAAAGGCTGCTTCACTGCTTGCATACTAGAACAAACTTGTAGTCTGCCACAGGATAGTGATCAACAAGCAAAATGAAACATACTTAGGCCTTTTCTCAATAGGTAAAGACATATGGCAGAGATGGTGAATGCTAACAAATAAACGGTTTTTGCACTACTGTATCTATTGAGTACGATTTAATCAAACTTCTACTGATGAACAAAAAGTAAACATAAATAATATTTGTTTTACTAGGGACTTTATGTTTCAGCATGAACGGGAAACTTTCCAATACACCAAACGTCTAAATCAATTGCATTTCTTACAATAATTCACTTCCTATGAACAGTTTATCTCCACCAAACAGTGACACTGCTGTTTCAGAAACAATATAATGAGGTCAGATTCATTAAGAGAAGTTCAGTTAAATTTTAACACAGTGGGGATTTAGCTTTGTCTGCATGCGGAGTGGTGGTTGGCTTTGTGATGGTTACTGCTTATTTCAATATATTTGCATCATTTATTAATGTGCTTCTGATGAGAGAAAATGATGAAATTGAAAATGTAATGTAAAAGCTACAGTAACACCCGGAGGTACCAATATAATAAACATCCTGTGTGTGACAGGAGGTACATCTATGCCCAGGCAAACATGTGGTATACATATTATTTGTAAGCAGATACTTTCACATATAAGGCTTTTTTGTTTACCCCTTTTTAGGTAAGTACTTAGATTTAAGAGTATTAAAAATTCTGTCTTTGGCCGTGCCTCTAACCCCAGACTTGTAGGCACCTCCACGGCAGCATAACTCTTTAACATCTATTTCAGTTTTAGTGAAGTAACAGTGTTTACTTCAGTTACCTGAAGCTAAGGAGGGGAAAATAAGCTGCTAAAACCTAATAAATCATAGAGAAAAAAACACTTGCAAGATAAAACACAGAATTATGGGAAAATTGTTTAAGCGCTTTCTTCAGAGCAAATCAAAGGCTGAATTTACTCAGCAATGGCTCAGCAGCAACAGAACTAATCAAAGTCTCAGTTTTGGTGTCTCTGTGTTCTGTAGATAAGGTTATCATACAGAGTATGTCATGCCAGACCATAAAGAGAAAGACTTATGCTCTTTACCTTTGTGAAAGTATGTATTTGTATAATGACCTCAGCCACAGTGGATGGATGTATTTGCTTTTGCATAGCTCAGGGGCCCACTGCCTCCTCCCTCCAAACCAGGGAATTTTCCTGTCACTAAGGCCTTGCTCAAATTTGGTTAATATTGATTAACCCGCTGAAGTTGCTTGAGGAGATGGACAGACTGGCAACAAAATTGCATAAAACTGATTTGCCCAACAAAACTGGGGCAATTTTTATGTAAGTTCAATTTTTATGTAAGTTTTATAGGCACAGTTTAGCAGACCATTTTCAGCTCCTGGTTATCCTAGTGTACCTTATCAGCTGCTCATCTGCTTGCAGAACCAAAACTCACATTCTAAACCAGTCACCCAACTTTTCCTCTTCGGAGACAAAATAAAACCAAACCTGATCTGCTTTTTCTTGGTTTTTTGCTTACTCACACATAATTCAACTGAAGTTAGAGCTGTATCAATATAAAATTGAAGACAGGCTCCTGTAAATGATGAGAGAATTTATCTTAAGCTAACAATTAAGAATACAAAATGAAACTCTCTCACAGCAACTACTGTGTGTTGGTATTTCACATCATGAACCCAACTAATTTCAAAAGGGCAAAACAATGCTGTGTGTTTCCATAGAAACACGTTAGATGAGGATGTATACTAAACAGTGGTCTAAGCAAACCACACTGCATTGCAGAAACATCTTCAAAATACATTTCAAAGACAAACGAAAAAGATTTTTACAGCAGGACCTTGTTTCGACATTTTTTTTCACACAATAACGAATTCAATAAAACACACAGATAGGAAGAACCTCGACCAAATGCTAATGCACTTATTAGTAACATAAGGGTGAAGCAGATTGTTAGCATAAATTGTGATGTAAATTTGTAAGCAGATAGCTCATTCTGCTCTAAAACAGGCTTAAAAAATTTGAATTGTTTTTCTTTCTTAAAAAATACATCTTGAATTGATGAAGATAAATTTCAGATAAGGCACTGTAAACACCGTTTCTAGTAGTTCAAGGTACTTTCAGTCAAGATGGTTTTACATTCTAGAAGCCAGTTTTTATGTAACTCTAAGAATTGAGTTAATGCTAAAAAATGGCAGTGTGCATAGAAAATCTAACCACTTTGAGAGATGCTATCAAAAATTCTAAATACTGGCCCAATCTTTGCTCTCCTTAAAGGAAAAAGGAAATTTGCCTTTATTTGGTCCTTAAACCTCAACATTGTTCAATGAAAACTGTATGAAACCATAGCTGATGAAGTCTTCTCCTTAACCTAAAGAAAAATCTTGATACTACGGCAATATTTATCCAACAGCATATGACTCACAAGAACTTTAGAGTGTTAAGATATCTCTGAAACATAAATAATATTCAGAGTATTTCTAAAAGCTTTATAGCAGCCATAGATTTTTTTCTCCTCCAACTAAGTACTACACACATCTCTGGGTGAGTTGTAATACATATATGCACATATACACAAATATAGTGAAAAATAATTAACTATTAAACATCAGCTGCACTCAAGCTGCCGCATGTACAACCAGTAGTGAAGCATAAGAACATTATTCCCTAATACATACATAGTAATACAAACCGAGAAATTAATGAAGAGCTAATAGCAAATAGTTACTTATAGTATACCTGCACATACAAATAAATCACAACCTTTTTTAGCCAATTTAACAAAGAACAGGAAAAGCTAATGAGATTGAAATGTACTAATAAGTTTTACCTACAAGGCTAGAGAGCAGTGGTAAACTAATTTTTTTTATTATTATTATTTCTTATATAGCACAAAACATATTACCTTTACAAAACATAGCAAATTGCATCAATTAACAGATTAGAGACTTCATAACTCATTAAAAATCAGGATATAATTAATCAGTATTTTACATTAGTAAGTCCTTCACTTGACATAGAAATAAACAAGTACATACCCTGATCCAAAATCTCTGCCTCATCTTTTTTGGCCTGCTGCAGTAAATAACTTGCATCACTATCCTTGGCTTCTGAAAAATGGATTTAGGATATGATGTTAACCTCTGCATGTGAATGGAATTGAGTATCTCCCCAGTGGGGAAAAAATGCCCTTCTGAAGTGAACATTTGGCATTTTTATCTATAAATAGTAGTTGTATCAAACAATGCAGTAATAAAAAAACTGGAATAAAGACCTAAGATTTGTACTTAGAGCACAGAAATAGAAATAAAAAATGTACATAGAAATAAACAAGTATATACCCTGATCCAAAATCTCTTCCTCTTCTTTTTTGGCCTGATGCAGCAAAGAACTTGTATCACTATCCTTGGTTTCTGAAAAATGGGTTTAGAGCACATTGTTAACCTCTCTGCACGTGAAGGGAATTACCTCCCTACTGGGGAAAAAATGCCTTCCTGAAATGAACATTTGGGGTTTTTTATCTATCCACAGCACTTGTACCAAACAATGCAGCAGAAAAAAACTGGAATAAAAACCTAAGATTTGTACTTGCTACACAGACACACCAGTCAGATTACTTCTGGATAATACTGTCGCTGCAATTTATATGCCTACTACTCTTCAATGTAAACATGTGATTCCCTCCATAAAAACGCAGTGGGATATAAAAAACTATGGGAATGTTATGATTTGATTTTGTAGGAAATAGACAGAAGATAAGGTAAACATCAAGAAACTGTTAAGATGAAGTTTGGCATAGAAGAAGAGGCCAATCTTTAGGGCACACAGGTCACACAGCTGTAAAAGTATGTTGGAAATTGGAAGACAACTTTAGAAAGAAATGGACAAAATATTATGGCAGACATTTCCACCTAAACCAACAGTAGAATCTCATGGTTTATTAATTAGCAATTTGAATTTTATGCAGAACTGCATTACCTCTTTATGAAAATTTTGCATATCAAAACAACACAGAGAAATACATCAGTGAGAGTAAGATTACTTGAATAAAATGGATTACAAGTATTTTTCACCTTCATGATGTCCATGTGTCATCTTCAGCATATCAGACTTGACTGGAATAGGAATATTTGCCTCCTGTGGAATATTTCTGAACATTTCAGGGTTTGCATTCTGTGTGCACGTCATATACGAGACAGCATGCTTGGCTTCCATATAGTACATAATGTAAAAGTTACACATTTCATCATTGGCTGTACCCCTGCACAACACAAGAAAGATGTGGCATTTAGAAAAAATGAGCTGAATAGCTGTTATTTAATTCATCCAAGTTGTTTCACAGGATTTTAAAACACTGCAATCAAATGCTTGGATGTCCCACACTAAAACAGGCAATACCTTCATTGCAGTGAATATCAAAAGGTTTTTTTGGTTTATACTGGAGAAAACCAGTTTGCACAAACTCTCCACGTACCTCAGAAATTCCTAACAATTTGGTTTTGATTCTACAGAAAATTATATCACCTATTTAAACTACTCTTCCTTCTAATTTCCTCAGTATACTCCACACAGTCCCCACTGTGTTATCAACTGTGCACACGTTCTGACAAAATATCACCGAGCTGTATCAGTCACTACATCACTATTCATACACTTCTCTGTAAATCTTGGACAAATGTAATTTGAAATTGTTGCAAATAACATCTGTGTTTCATTTCAGTGGCTATTTTTTATGACAAGTCTTCCCCTCCTCTCTCATTCAAGTGCATTCATTTATTGTCCAATCACATGGGTTTTAATGCAGCAAAACTTAATTTCATTACGTATTAAGACACTGTAAGTGTCTCTTAAAGAGAACATAGCACTGTCATCCTGAGAGTAACTTGTTCGTAAGCTTCTGTAACAAAAACACGAGTGCAAGAGGAATGATTAAACGCTAGCAGAACTCAGCTCTTTGATAAATGTTGTGCATGTACTTGAAACAGAAGTGGCTCTTCTGTACTGCTACATAATCCTGTCTTCAATAGAAAAAACAGCTGGCACAAGAAAGATTTTTTTCTGAAAAATATTACTTTGTGAATCACAGTATATATGGCCTCTTTGCAACTGTGATCTGTTTCTTCCTTTGCCATATAGGTTGGTGTCTTTTGTTTAGGTCTACAATCCTGACAATGGAATAAGCTAGGACTTTTAAAGTTCATGAAATAGTAGGTTTTACATCAAATTTTTTTAATTAGCTTTGGCAATTAACCAGTGAGCCTACACTAATAAAAAAGACACAGAGGTGGTCTATTAGCCGTTTGCAAAGACGTCAGTGCTGACTTTTCCAGCAGCATCCTGCGGCATTCATTTATTCACCATAGCAACAATAAAGACACAAGCCAGAGGGGAGACAGAGAACATGGGAGAAGAGACTGTTTCAAAAGGGGAATTGGTTATTTTTCCATGCATTGAAAGTTTAGCATCCCTTGGAGAGCACAAAAATGAGACTCTGACTGGGCAACCTCTGCTTAAGCTTTTTGAAAGCATTAACTTCACTGTTGGACCTTCAATATCCGTCACTGTAATTGCTCCCTCTTTAAAACTCCAGTAGAAAACGGGATGTGGAAACCACACAAACTCTGGTTCACCTGACACAGGTTACTGTGTCTAAGCATTTGTGGTGATTTAATTTCAGGTGGTAATTGAGTACCACCCAGGTGCTCACTCCCCCCACTCCTGCCCTTCTCAGAGGGGGACAAAGTAAAACTTGTGGTAAAATGTAATACTACTAAATAATATTAAATAAATAATAGTAATTCTAAAAATAATAACGGTAATACTAACAAACATTATGGTATGATTCATGCAATACACGTTCATATACTAGGAAAGTCACAGAAATGTGACAGAACTTTTTGAACTTGTGAATAAGAAGGCCAACAGTTAAATCAAGGTTTTAGATATATTTTTTTAGTGTCATGACATTTGTAAAAACCTCTTCACAATTCATTTTTTTCACCTGTTACTTGTCAGTATTTTAACTACCCACTGAGAGGTGATAAATCCATGTTGAATCCTTAAACCTCCACTGAGATGCAATCTTAGGGTGTTAGTGCACTAAACATCTCTTTCCTTGGAATGCTGCAGCACACACTCTCAGAATGGAGAGATTCCTGCAGGTTATCTTCATATCTCTACATATGCATTAAATTACAGCTCAAAGAACCAGACCCAGCTAAGAGAATACTAATCTTATATCTATTTTTACAGCTGTATTTGTCAGCTTGATCTTACAGGGCTGTGTCTGTTACCTGCAGCTGAATAGCATCAGTGACTGAAACAGTTCAGATTTTCCTATTTATCACTGTCAGTAATTCCTGGTTTGACTGTTTTTCACAAAAGCATGTACATTTTTATACTGAGAAAACGTATCTGGTGTATTTTTCCAAATTTTTAGCGTTAGATTTTACAATAGGTCAAAGTAGAAGAAGTTTATAAACTTCTATAAATTTTCTTTCTCAATTAATGCAGAGAATTAGGAAGCTTAATTATTTCACTACAAACAGTCAATAATGTCACCTTATTAAAAAAGGTATTTTATAGAATTGATATTCTGAATCCTTCTCTAAGTGCAGGTCAGCCCAGCAGCTGAGTAAGTTGTTTGGCAGCACAGCTTCACTTCAGAAATGCTCTGAACACTTCAGCAAAGTGAATATTCACATAAGAAACAGTAATGAACATTGTGTAGAGTTAAATCTCTAGGACACCAGACAGCAAAACAAAACATTCTGGCAGAAGTTGTTTCTTAGAATTACCTTGGAAGAAGACACGAAACAAACACATTTCTACATATAACCAATACCCTGGGAAAAAAACAGTTATGAAATGGAACAGTCAGATAAAATGTACCCAATATGTGTCTCCGTAGTTCTGCCTTCCCCACTGAACACACATCTGGCTGCTAGGATGTCATCATAGCTGACGTCCACCGGGTGTTCCACGGGGTAGAAGGCCTGAAATGGAGATGATTCACCACAATCAGTGAGAGTGCTTCACGCCCTCTGCGTCAACATGCCCTGATGAGAAGGATGCTGCCTCACATCTGAAATGATTTTTGCATCATAATCTAATCGTGACAGTACTTCGCAATATTCACTTCCAGGAGCGCAGCAGCACTTAACCAGTGGAAACACCATGACGCAAATTTGTGGGTATATGATTTCCAATTCAGCCTCTCAGTTGGAAACAAAAGATAATTAGAATTTACATTTAGAACTAAAATAACTCAACCAACCTGCGGCAGTTGTGGACTCTGTCTACCAATCAATGTCCATTGACCGTTTCTCACTCTGTATCCACTCACCACTTTACCTATAAGATATCAATACGCATGAGAAATGAGACATACTTAAAAAAATATGTTGCAGTGTCAACATTTTTCTGTTGTATCAAGTATTTGATATTCCTCTGTTACTCTTACCTAGTCTGTGGGTATGGACCCTGTAGGCAAAGAGGTGCATTGGAAACCTTTTGTAATGGCAGGCAATGTCTGCATCAACCACTGTGAAAACATGACAGCAATAAACAATGACAAACACATTATTTATCAAACAGAGAAAAGTTAAATTATTGTATTTCATTCAGCATGGCTTAAAAAAAGTATACCTACACTGGACAAGAGATGATGTCAAAATAATAATGATATCTACTATTAGAAATACTTCTGCAGTGTCCATCTCAAGACATCTGCAGCAAAGAAAAACTAATAAAATATAGTACAGGTCATTTGAAAATTACTTACTCTGCTGACATACATATAAAATTTTTCTGGCTGAAAGCCAGGAGTACTTTTTCCAATGTACACTACTGTTATTTAACAAATTAAAGGAATACATTTGCTTACAGACTATGTTGAGGGATGCTTAAAATAAACATAGCTATGGTACATGGTCTACTCAGAGGAAAACTAAAATAAACTGATATAATTCTAAACTGATACAATTTCCAATGAGGTTTTGATTTTAAAGGCCCAGACCTAATTTAGAGTTAGACAGAGACTTTGTCAGAGAAGTGCTGTACAATGTTTGCAGGCTAATACTTGTGTTAGGTGCAGTAACAGTAGCTAAGGAAGAGCCTACAGAATAATCCTTCTGCTGATGCTTTTCTGAGAGGTAGCTGCATGTTTCCTGTTTTAACAAACTTCACTTAAGAGCTGTAAATTTGATTGAACGTGAGAAGGCAGTTATCAGCTGGCACAGAAATGTTTGTTTGCCTCCTTCCCTCACCCCTCCAGTTGAAAAACTAAATTCCTACATTGATCAAGTATTTTGGGGGGCAGTAGGGGATTAATTTGATATGTTTTCATACTGAAAAGCAAAATATTTTTAGTTGCAATTCAAATTAAAAAATGTTTCAAGTTGCTGACTTCACTAAACAGTTGGAGTCAGCTGAGCATTTGACCACCTCATGCTATTTAGGCAGCTAACAGTGACTCGGACAAATGGTGTTCTTGGTTATCTAATTTAAAATTCTGGTATAGCAGAGTAAAGTCAGCATTCAGCTTCCTTAAAACAGAACAT
This sequence comes from Ptilonorhynchus violaceus, assembly GCA_013397565.1. Taxonomy (NCBI): domain Eukaryota; kingdom Metazoa; phylum Chordata; class Aves; order Passeriformes; family Ptilonorhynchidae; genus Ptilonorhynchus; species Ptilonorhynchus violaceus. The sequence goes on from VZRJ01011925.1 coordinate 133,440, forward strand.
TCCATGCTAGCCTGAAAAAAGGATATTGGGAGTTTCCAAGCTGAATTTCAGATAAAAGCTACTGAGTACGATTCTGAATAGAAACTGTTTGGAAACTTTCTTTTATGATTTTTTTTTCAGCATTTTTACCTTTTAACCAACTAGAAACATAAGAATAAAATTCTTAAATAGCAGCTCCTTACTGGAAGAAATTAATCTGTCCATCCAAAATTCAGCAAGTCTCTGCTAAATTTTCTTCCACAATAAGCAACAAAAATAGATCAGATACTGAAATTATATAATCCCTTTGTAGAATGATGACTCACCTTTCTCGCCTGGTGGTATGACAGTGTTCACAGACATCATAAGATACATTCCAGCAATCAAAGGCTGCCTGCAATGCAAAACCCAAGCTCTGGTAAACAAGTCCTCTGCAAAACACAACTGCAATTGACATCATTTGCAATACCATTTGACACCACTAATTTCTAAATGTTGGATTACATCTGAAACAGGTCTACTGAGAAGGAAGCTGTTTCACAGCAGTTCCCCTCTCTCTCCCTTTTTTGCTGCAACTTTTAAAGCATTTTCTGCAACAGATGTGAGATAGGACAAAGTGATCATCTACATAATTGCTGTTCTTGTCCCATATTTATAAATATGAAGCTCTTAAGCTGAATTAACTCAGTACTCATAGCACCACTGTCAAGTTTCTCAGCAGAAATGAAAATTTTTGCCAACAGATGACAGAACTTCAAAATTCTTAATATTGTGAAGTATGTATAATTTTTATTTCATGTTTTCAAAGAATATATACTTTCTGTTACAATGAAAAAACATAACATGTAAACATTTTTATAGATACTCACTTTTGATGTGTCAGATGTAAAGTTACACCAGAGCAGTCCTTGTGTTTATCTGTACAAATTGTGAAACAGTTTAATCATTAGCAACCGAACCCCTCCCAATTATTACACATTAGTAAGATTCTTCTGCTGTATAAAAAGTACCAGAAGACAGAACAAGTTTTAATCTTACTGTTTGCAGTGAAACTGTTATACTCTGGAAAGATTACCCAAATTCGCACAAACCTGAACATCCCAGTACAGCATTTGTAGCTAAATCCTAGCTACCAAAGCAAAACTTTGGTGGAAGAAAACTACTGTACCAGCAAATGTAGATCTCTATGGACTAGCATCTGGGAGATGAAACAGCATCGTGTTTACAGTAGCAGAAAAAATTGTTTTGCTTCGAACAAATTTATATTTTGATAAAAGTTAGAAAAATCAAAGATTTGTGAAAAGCAATGATTTTAGCCATTAATGATGCAGCCACCAGAAATCGTTGTAATAAAGTCAGCAGGTGAACCTGAGATACCAATACAGACAGCAATTCTGCTTAAAACTAGATATCCAAGGTGAATAAAAATAGCTAATTCATTTGTCAATGTACTGTATCATCACTAACTGATACCTTTGATGTTTTAATTTAAAGATCCAATTGTCTTGACAGCTATTCAATTCCAGCTGGTGATCTGGGAGTTCAATCTTTGTTCTTTTTTAAGAAGGTTTCTTTTTCTTATGTCTATACCAATAACAGCAGTAGTTAGAAGATAGGTATCTAACTCCAAAGCAAGTAAACAGACAACTCTGAAAAAATATCCTCTTAACAGTATATGCTTGAAGTAACAAAGAGAGCATAGTAGCTGAGGATCCAATGATGTGGTAACTTCAGAGAGTTTTTCATCCCATCAATAACTAGATTCCAAACAGAAAACAGTAGTGCATTTGAACAGAAGAAAGGATAATGACCAGAGTGGAATAAAACAGGGAAACTTAACAGGTTAAAAAGTATCTGTTCAGTTTTTCAAATATTAGCTATTTCAGTCACACCACATCTCCCTCTTAAGGGATAATATTCAGTTTGCTTTTTACCACCACTGATAGCAGAATTTATTAGAATTTGTTTTCAGTAAGTTCACAGTGCAGATATATAAATTAATACATGTGTTATGCAAGTGAAATAGTTGCTAACACAACAATTTCACTAGGTTCTCATAATGTTCATCATCATGGCAAGTGCAAATTCTTAGTTACTCCAGCTCTGTGCATCCAAAACAATTTAAAAATCTGAATCAGTATATTACAGTTGTACCTTTACAAATTACAACAATAAAGGAAAAGTCTTCATGGTACACAGAAAAATTACAACAGTAGCTCTTTCATCAAGACTACCTAAAAATGTAGTTGTATTGAATAAGTACCATTCCAGAACACGCATTAGTTTTCAATCAGAGATAATGTATGTTTTTTCCAAATGGCCAAATCAAGAATCCAAAAGCACCAGAAAGACTAAGCTATTAGGACAAATGAAGGCATATGTCAGGAAAATATTCAACAGAAAGAGAAATTAAATTCGTTGTCAATGGTTTTAGAAAAAGTTCAAGATACATATATACTGTTCATCCTCTTCACTGTAAGAAGCTTCACTTACAATCTCAATACCTCAGTGTAAGGTAAACCATTGTAAAACAATGTTTTTTGTGAAGTCTCTTTTGCCCCAGCCTCCATTTCAAACTGTATTTTTTGCTATTCATATAACACAGGTGATGCTGCAGAACTCATTTTTTCTAAGTTTAATATTGTTAGAAAGTCTGCACTGCATCAATTTCAATGGAAATTGGAAAAGGCTTGCTTCCTCTCAGAACATTATTACTTAAAGTAATAAAATTTAAAAATTTAAAATGCAATCAAGTAATTTTTTGTCTCTCAGTTTCAGAATTTTAGTTGAAAGCATCATCATTCAGTCTTTTGAGCACTGCTGCAACATTATCCCAAAACAATAAAACCAATTTCATGTTTGAAAAATTTAACCCCTACTATCACAGTGTCACAGTGTCTCTTTTAAAAGAAGCGCTGTAGGAGGGAAAAAACCTCCAATACATTTGGAGTCTGGCAATCTTAAAGTATTTTAACACTATTTAAATTTTCAGAGCATAGAAAAATTTTATTCAGTATTTTCATCTAAATAGAGCAATTTCAAAATGAACAGAAGATAGTGGGAAAGTTATAACTGCTACTATAGAAGACAACCATCTAAATTAGCATCAGGAGAAACACAAATGAACTTCTGGCACAAGATTCTGATCTGCAGTGCTGTGTTAAGGGTAAAATAATGGACGGATACATCGGTCTAGACCTTTCAGGAATTCCTACAGTGTTTTATCATTCTGTTTGTAGCTATATTTAGCCAGAACTGAGATAAATGTTTTTCTAACAACTACAGGGGGCTGCTGAAAATGATGTTTCTCTGCTTCTCCTTCCTTCAGGTCAGCGTCTTGAAACATTTAGAGCTCTGAACCCTTCACCCAAGAATGCTGACTGCAGTGAGGTCGTGCCACTTCCCCATGCTAATTCTTTTCAAGCTTCACTGTCTGACCTAAGCTCGTCCAGCTTCTCTAACTACTTTGATTTCTTTGTGTCAGCTATTCAATAAATATGCACAGCTCTGGGACAAAGAAGTTACTAGTTACTATTCATTGTATGATGAAGACTGGAAAATGAATTTTTATACACTTCAGAAACAGGTTCAAATGGAAGCAAATTGCCCATGCAGAGTTTCCAACTGAAATGAAACCAAAAAGGCTTACACATGCCTTTTTTGTTGTGTGCAAATATAAACAAAATCATACTAAATATTCCCTCCTTTCATTTACCCATATCGAACAAAGACAATTGTGCATGTTAAACTGGCTTCTGATTTTAAATACATGATTTTTTTAAACTGCGCATGACAACACTGTAATGGATGATCCCAAGTTTAACCGCCAATAAATGTTTAAAGTAGTTAAAAAGAATCACCTACTCCTGTTTATAATGTTTTCTAGGAGAAGTATGTAAAATATTAGAAATACTCTAGAATTAGAAAACAGTTTGTCAAATGAAATACTCACACCTGAAGTGAAGGCAAATTATCCTAAAGAGAAACATGCTCCTTCTGTAAGCTGATTTTGCTAAGACTTCTGAAGTGAGTCTGACAGGCTTTCTGCTAATCTGTCTATCCAGATCGACAATCCTGAACTCTTTAATTACATGCATGATAATCTGCCATAGACACTGAGACTTCTAGGACTTCCTAGATGCTTAAAATAGCATCTTTTTTTACTCATAAAAACAAACGCTCTTCAAAACCTATTTTCTTTGCACTCTGAGTATGTGGATTATAAATTATTGAACACTCTGCTCAAACTATTTATTCAGCTACTTCATTGGTCTGCTTCTAGTATTTCATAGGAACAGTACAGCTCTCATACACGGTGACTAGAATACTTAAAAGCTTTCACTGCAACAGAGTGGCACTTTTTATGAGACTCCAAACCTCTTGTTATTTCAAAGTCAGCCTTTGATTTGTACCAGAATCTCCACATACGGTCTCAGAATTGGCTTTGCGTCATTAAAGATAAGAAGTAGCCTCAAAGGCGAGCACAACCTCTGAGCAAGGCAATTCCAAAGCTAATGCCCATGGGGAAGTAACTTTGCACAAGCTATATTTAAAAAGCAAAAACACGCAGCACAAAAGTGAACTTCAAGTCTTGGTAAAGAATGAGACAAATTCAGTATGTTGCATTCAATGTTGATATCTGATATTTGATACATAAAACTAGCTTTGCTAGTTTCAATTTGCTTTCTTCATGTAAGTCAAGGTGCTTGTACTTGCCAACCTGTTCAACTCATCCACTCTCAATTCAGTAAAATTCTATTTAAAAGTCGTGTGAAGTCTAGAATGAAACTCTACCTTTATTCTATTTGTGAAAAATAAAATGCAAACACAGACTCACCAATGACATTTTCACAACCTACTTTCCAAACAGAAAGGAGACAAACAATTGCTGGTCCTGGTTCAATATAATTTTTTTAACAGATGAAGACCTGAAAGGTCACAGATGACTGATTCACTAAAAGGATACAATAATATATCATAGCCATGAATCTCAGTGAATATGCAGAACTAACTTTATTCAAGACACTGGTATATTCAAGGGAGTATTAAAGACAAGCTGAATTTAATATTCAAAATAAGGCTACAGCTCAAATGGCAATGTGCAACTCCCGTAATTATGAGGAAACAGGTATTTTCAAGACATCTACTAGCTTGGTGGCCAAAATTAATTACTCTCCCCAACCAAAATAACCAAAACCTAAGACAACACTAAGAACTCCACATCCCACTCATAAGACCAGGTATATCTATGTTATTATATGCAATGTGGGTAACATAATCCTTGCAGGGAACGATATCAGGGAGGAATAAATCTATTCTCAGTGAAAAGGTGGCAGTTAAGAGAAGGAGCTGAGAATGCAGTATTGTTCATTGTGCAAGAAAAGAGAAAGAACAAGAAGGAAAACGGAAGAGCCAAAGCTGAACAAAAATCAAAGAATTCCTCACAAGTTTGTTCCAAAAATACTGACTAAAAATTATAAATGGCTTCAAACAATGCAAGAGTTGCACACAGAAATGACAGTCCAAGTTCAAAGCTGATTGTGTCCCTTTATAGACCTAAAGATGGCTAGATTTACTTTGATTTGAATGTGAACTCTAAACACTTATGAATATATAAAAAAGCAGACAGATTTCTGACAACTTTTTACTTGTTACATAACTGTATCCACTATCAGCCATAACTGCAAACCAAAATAATTTTGCTTTTGCCATATAAAAAGTGAACAAAGTGAAATAGAGAAATTAATATTTTTCTAAGATGGCTCTTTACATTTACCCCCTTTTTTTTGTAGAAAGTATTTTTGGTTCTCCAGCTTATTTTTTAACATGTTTACTTTAGACATATTAAATATACAATAAGCTTTATTTTGTTACCGGAGCAAAAAGTGCATGTAAAAATATGAATTTTTAGTTCAGGATTATAGCTTAGAAGGGATGGAAAGCAGAATTAATTTAATACCTGGTTAATGAAATGAAAAAATATTCTTTTTTAGAAAGAGTTGAACACGAGAGTTGATAGATTTTAACTACAGAATTTTTTCCCTCCAAAACCGATATAAAATCGAATTGGGTGCTAATTCGTAAATAATTACTACATCAAGTCAAATAGTTGCAATTAATTGTAAGTCAGAATAGCAAACTCTAAACAATGCTTCTGAAACTTTGATGCACTACTGAAAGCATAACAAGTTAACTGAGCACATTTCATCATTTATCCTCTGTTCTGAATTGCAACAATTGTATATGCTTACATACAAACTGTAACGACTGCATTCTTATGCTTTGACAAGCCATGGTTATCAAGAGACATTTCATTACAAGAAAAATCCCTTTAGGTTACCCCTGAGATTTAAAAATACCTGTGAAACTAGTTGAAGATTACGCATTGAGTATCTTTGAACACTACTATCAAGGTTTAGGACATTTTATTAGATTTAAATTATATTTTTCTCTACTGGAATTTTCACAGGTAGGCTACCTTAAAAAAAATTTTTCTCACAGATGGCAGAAAAGGAAGATTATTTTTTACTTTAAAAATAAGATCACAGACTACCACGTAACAGACACTGAAAAACAGAGGGCATTTTGTCATATTCTGTAACTGTTGTAACAGTACCTGGCACTAGTATCATCCCCTACATTATAATCCTATCAGTCCACACTTCTTGAATTTTCGTAATTTTGCAGGCTTACATCTATGACATTTCTAAGTCCTGCACAGATATTCTAGGCAAAAAATAAGGAAGTCTACTGCAGAGAGTGTACTGGGGCTATAAAATTCTGTTTTAATTTCAGGTGATAATTTCTTTCACTGCAGTTTCTCTAAGTGTGCAAGTGGGTCTTTTGAGTAGAAGCTTTGACTAACAAGTCAAGTTGTTAATAAAAATTTCCAAACACATTCTCAGCTAAAGTGCAGTGAAGGTTACTGATCTCATTTGTTTCTTTTTTTAATAACTACTTACTCATATATTATACTTAAGAATGAAAATGAACAGTGAGAACTCTCACTGTCCCCAAGCAATAATGAAGAGCAGGCTGTCGATGAATATGCTCTCTTTAGAGGTTTGCAACTTTAATTATTCACGATTTCAGCAGGCAAAGAATCCCAGGGGTTGCATGGGTCCACCTGAACTTTCTCATGAAAATCAATTCTTTCAACTCCAGTTGTGCACGTTTGCATACATGCTTCATTCAAACAGTGCTGGCACATTCAGTTTATCCCTTCCTCCTTCTCCTCCTCTACCAATATCGCCATCATGCTATAGTATACCTTCACGTCATGGAAGAAACCATACCTTCAGCTTCAAACAGTGCTGCTTAAAATTCCAGGTAAGTACTGCCCAAACCCCACCAGAGATGCACAGAGGAGAGGCTGCCTGGCACTGGGAAGCTGCCACCTCCGGGGCAACTTCTCTATTCAAAACCAAGTACAACCTGTGGATCATTTATCATGGTACCACAGAAGGATAGAGAGGCCACAGGCATAGCTCAAACTGTTGTTGTAATGCATATTCCTCCCTTAATTTTTTTGTTCTTATTCAGCTTTCTCTTTCTTCTTTCAAGTCCAACATTTTCAGTATCACTTAGCCCACGAGGATCTTCACATTTTTGTTTAAATCCTAGGCAGTAATGTATCACAAATGAGTTCTATGGGAATGACAACCCACAGGATTTTTGCTCCTGATGGCCAGAGAGACCCTAACCCAAAAGCTTTAAACAGGATGTGATTTGCAGACTAGAAGTAAGAATACATGCACCTCAAAGCTGTTTGAACAAGGCATTTCAGGTTTAAAGAATGAAGTACAACATGAAATATAAAAAATAAATAGATACACAAAATAATCCCCCAAAATCATAGATCAGCAATATGTCAATGTGCATTGCCGAAATTCAAATTTCCCAAATTCCAGCTCCTAACATATGGGCTGGATAAGCAGTGAGGTGGATTGAAAACCGGCTGAATGGTTGTCTAGCTGGAGGATGGTAACTACTGATGTAGTCCAGGAACAAATATTGGCTCCAGTCCTGCTCAACACCTTCATTAATGACCTGGATGATGGGGCAGGTGCAATCTCAGCAAGTTTGCAGGTGGCAACAAACTGGGAGAAGTGACTGATGCACCAGACAGTCATGCTGCCATCCAGAGGGACCTGGACAGCATGGAGAAAGGGGCTGACAGGAAGCTCATGAAGAACAAGAGGAAGGGCAAAGTCCTGCACCTGGGAAGGTACAACCCAGGCACCAGCACAGGCTGGGAAGCAGCTTTGCAGCAAAGGACCCGGGGGTCCTCGTGGACACCAGGCTGACCACGAGCTGGCAGTGAGCCCTTGCTGCAAAGAGGGCAAAGGGTGCTCTGGGCTACATAAGGCAAAGCAGGGCCAGCAGATCAGGGATCCTTCCCCTCTGCTCAGCACTGGTGAGGCCACACCTGGAGTGCTCTGACCACTGCTGCGCTGCCCAGTGTGAGAGACACATGCACAGAATCCAGCAAAAGGCCACGAAGATGATGGAGGGACCGGAGCATCTCTCCCAGAGATCCCAGAGAGAACTGGGAATGTTCAGCCTGGAGAAGAGAAGGATCTGGAGGCAGGGTACAAAGAAAAGGGAGCCAGGCTCTTCTCAGTGGTGCCCAGTGACAGGACCAGAGGTGACAGGCACACACTGACACACAGGAGGTTCCCTCTGAACATCACAAAACACTTCTTCCCTGTGTGGGTGAGTGAGCACTGGCGCAAGTTGCCCTGTGGTGTTTCTACCCTTGAAGACACATGGACATGGGTCTGGGCAATGGGCTGTACCTGGCCCTGCCTGTGCAGGGAGGGCATGGACCAGATGACTTCCAGAGGTTTGTTCCAACCTCCACCATTCTGTGATTCTGTGAAACACTCAGTGACAAGAATAAGCATATTGCTATGCTTGAAATGAGTCTTTCATCTTAAAAAAACAGTCTCCATGAGTTACATTTTTTCCAAATACAGATACTGTGACTAACAGGCCAGCATGTATCATCTGTTCACAACCTATTCAAGTAAGGTGACAGATTAAGGGCATTCACAGATGTTTGCTTCAACTTTATTAAAGGAAACACTGAATCATATACGGAAAACCCAAGGTTCTCCCCACACTTAAAATTATTAATCTCCTCCTTCATCATTTTCTCTATGTTTTTTGAAGAAAACATTACAAATATTTATAGAGATAAATCAAGCTTATAAAGTCAAGTTAATATACAAACTGTGTTACAAATATGCCCACTGATCTTTACCTTTGCAAATGACACTAACAGAAAAACTATTTTCTACAGGCAATGTAAATATTTTTGATGCTGTAGCTGATACAACTTACAGAACCAATTTCCAAAATGCATACCTCTGAATGCACTAATGTCTCCATAGTGCACCTGGAGGACAAAGTATCTGCCACCCATTTCTCCTCCAACTCTGAATCCAACACCTAAGAGAAGGAAAATGCATTGTTTTCAGAAACAATAAAATGTAAGACGGTTCACCATCACTGACCACATAAAAAAATACAAACCACTGTAATGGCTAAGAGTGAAGTGGCAGAAAATTTCAGAGACACCACTGAAGAAAACTTTGTCCTGAAACCCAGGAAAACCACCATCATAACATGATCCCAAGCAGATTAAGAAGCTAGGACCATAACTTAACTATTAATGAATAGATATCTGCTTTATGCAGAGAATTCTCTCAATCAAAGAATGTATGTACACACATATACATATGTATAAAGTTAAAAAAAACTGAAGTTTTGCCATCCATGTAGGATTTGTTAGAACTTTCATTTCTCATACAATCTGTACATGATACAAACTGATTAACACTAGGTTACTAAGAAGACATTGAGAATGATAAAGAGAAAAAAATCTGCAATGAAGTGTTTTAAAATTTACGTTAATGCTGTATGCATAAAAAACCTTGAGGAATTTATGCAGCTATGTTACCTTTTGAGAGAAGCAAGCACAGGTACGTAACAGAATAGAGAAGTCTGAAATAATTTGAAATAATGAAAATGCAAATTATCACCAAAAGGGATTTCTCTAAACCAATTCTACAATGAACACTCATCAAAAGAAGCAGAGAGAGCAATTTCTTTGTATTTGGTCAGAGAATCCCACAGTAACAGGCAAAGCCTACTTATAAATGGGACTGCAGCCTCTCTGTGCACAAATGAGGCATCATTATGAATACCCCCCACAAACCTTGTATTTTTGCACAGCTTATAAAAGAGAAAAGTATTGCTAGGTGGGGTTTAACAGCAAAGCTCCCACAGAATCCTCCATTTAGCAGGTTTTTTAACCTGACATTCTGATAACCAAATCAAGTAAAATTCATGTTGATAAGTGTGTAAATGGATTATTAAACATCCTGGCTATGAAAATGGACAGTAAATGATAAAAGAAAATATCTACAGGTAGTAGATATTTATAAGACCCTCAATGGTTATCAGAAAAAATGACTTCTCCCTGTTTTCCTGACATACCACTCCAAGTAGCTCAAAAAGTTTTGATTTAATTCAGCAGAGTTGGCTATCATACAAGAAAATGAGCATACAAGTATGTTTTTCAGCTGCATTAAAGCATTAAGAAATGAAAAACACATTAAATAGTCAATGTATACTTAAGACAGAAAAAAATCAATATTTAGATTGAGCTTGTTTGTGCTTTCCCAAATACACAAAAATATTTTAATGTAGTTTGTGTGCCACTGCAAGATACATAAATAGTAAACTTCTAGTAACACATAGTAGGAAATGTGAGATTAATGCTATATATATTATGAAAATTATCTCTCCCTCAGCCTTTTTCTCCCCCTACAGAACCCCAAAATTTTATAGCAAACAGAATGACAAAAAACCCCAACTACATTAACTAGCATAATACATTTCATAGTTAATGAGGTGGATGTTTATAAAGTTTCCATCAATTAGACATAATAAAAATATTATAGGCTTGTCCCAGATGTGCCAGGTGCTCACTTCCAAGCCCTCCTTTTTCCCTTGCCCCTGTACACAAATCCATATTACAAGGACAGTACCTCTGGGGAGCCTGGTGGGTGGAGCATTTCTTGCCCAAGCATACAAAATGTTAGATTTGTCTTTGCATGTTCCTTCATCACAGTCCCTAAAAATACAACGAAGGAAAAAGGAATATCATTTTAAAAATTCTGAAATCAGAAAACAGCAGGTGAATTACATGCAAAACCACTAATTTTAAGATATATGAAGATGGTTTTGGATGTATGTTGATTAAACACAGTTCTTTTAATGTAGATTGCTTTCACAGATATCAGTAGATGTTCCGCCTTCTTTTATTTCCCTCCCTTTGCCTTAAGACAGTGTTAAACACAGACAGTTCTGATGGGCCCTCTCAGCCTATTAGCCAGTGATGGAAAAAATGAAGGAACCTTTTGTGATAATGAACTGCATGAAAATTTCTAGCATTAGTGATAGAAAATCATAATGGCTGCCACATTTACAGAGAAGGACAGGACTCATGTACAAAGCAGAAAAAAACCCCCACAAGATATCAAAGTTTTAACATAAAATTGGTTACTTAGAATTCATTTAAAAATCGCTGTCAAAAAAAGTGAGAAGAAGCTGCAGATGAACCCAGGGATAGGAGGCACTCATGCTCTTCCCTGTACTTAATGCAAGCTCCTTGCTTTAATTTTTATTCCATGGCACAATTTCTTGTTTTTCATAAACACTAAAATTGCACATATACACACACGCGCGCAAAAAAAGAAACAACCACAAAAAAAATCCCAAACAAACCAACCAAAAAAATGCAAAACAAAAACCCAAGGGAAAACAAAAAGAAAAAAGAAGACTTTGCCAAGTTACAGGCCGCAAACAGATCACAAATATTTACAACAACCGAGAGCTTGAGTTGTCCCTAGCCTCTGCAGCTAGCACATTGCAGGTGACACTGAGGGTAGAGAAGGAAAGATTCCCAAAGACTGATAAACTCCAGATACCTTAAATCTGCAAGATCTGGTAAACTTGGGGCACAGACATGGCCAAATGTGGAAAAGACCCATCAGACACACAGTCATACAAGCAGCACAATGTCCCTGGACCACATCCAAGAAGTATGTGTGTGTAGGCTGCATGATGATATATGTGAATAATCAAAACAAGAGACCCTCAGGACCTTTCCAAACACCCACCTGGAATATACTTCTCCCTCTCAATCCTCTGTTAGGGACAAGGTTTATTTAACAGGGTGTATTTGTACCTTCTTCAGTGGCAAGGCATCCATGGCACTGAGCATAGAGTGAGGATGTCATTCCACATGTGCAGCACACACAGGTATGACTTTTCGAAAGCCTCACCCTGAAACTATTCAGACCACATCAACTGACCCAAGCCAGATGCGATGAAGGTTGGCACCCATGCCAAGGTTTCATTCCAAACCAAAATGGCACGGCCCCTGCTCTGTTTAGCACTGCTTGTAAAATGAGACCTGGGAATATGTACACATAAGGCATAGTTTCAGTCACCCGAAATCTTGGGGAAAACAGAGTGCAATGCAGTGTGAGGAAGAGTATAAAACCATAAAAGATCAGGACCTTTAGCAGGTGCAGGATCAGTCATATTTCAGTTTAGGATGGCTGAGCCATATGTGCAAATGACAATGATGCTTTCCAGGCATGTCTCAGAGATAACCAGCTCTTCTGGCATGTATATCAAATCACCTCAGCAGGATATAATGCATTTCTTTGATCCCAACGAGCCTTATTGCAACCTAGCTACTGTATTTCTGACAGAAAGCTTTGCCATAATCATGAGAGTATCAAGAGAAAAGGGAACACACCACTTCTTGTTCAGTACTTATGCTCACAACATGTACCTCTAGACCTTCACACAACAGTTTGCTCACCTTCCCCTTCAAACACGCCCCAAAGGACAAACAAAACTTATTTCAGGATAAGTGAAATGTTTTGATTGATGCAGCTGCAGCTGAAAACTATGCAGGTTCTCACTCTTACAATACAAAAAACCCAAGAGACTTCAGGGATCTAACCAGGTATTGAGCTGCACACTTTGGAAATATGTTGAAAAGATTGTTTAGGAGGAATGCCAGAAGAAACTACAAGCAGAGTCACAGCTTCACCACCACGCTCTGGGCCAGACAGCCTTTGTTTATACCACAGTATTTTTAAGATGACATTAATTAGACAAAAAAACCTGCACAGGCTGTTTCAGATTTTCTTCCTGAGATGCTAGCAGATGGAGGGGAAAGACTGCAGGGGCCAAAGACGAAATACAAATACTGCTCTTTCGTTTAAAAAATGGTCAACCCTCTCATTTAGCCATCAATGATAATCTTGAAACATCAAGTTTTCAACATAGAGGAGACTGCAAAGAAGAGGTAATATGATAAACAGATTGAAAAGCAGGAAACTAGTAAAAAGTATAAATCTAAAAAATAAATTTAAAACTCACTGAAATTCATAGCTTCTTTACATACAGAAAATGAGACTCTAAACAGGATGAGTAGCACAGAATACCTTAAAAATGGATGATAGCTGCATATTATACAGTATTGTTCTAAAAACTTAAGAACTGATTTTGACTCAAAATTTGGGATTGAGGGGTGTAAGGGAGACCTTACTGACTGCTTCTTGGGTCTTTGGGTTTTTCGCAAACTCTCCTGGACTTCCCAAAGGCGTTCTCCCGAGTCTTGGGTAAGCTCAGGAGCTGTTTTTATTAATGGCACTGGGGGTTTGACTGATTTACCACGACTGTAAGTAAAATATTTCACTATGTCAGCAAGACCAGTATTTGCCCAACCCTTCAGCATATTTACATTGGTTAGGGTAACAAATAACTTTTTTTATTTTTTTGTCTATGATATTCTACTCCATGACTCTAACCAAGACTTGTAAAAAAAGGTAATTGAGGTGATTGAGTAAGAAAAATGATGATTTTTAGCTCTCGAGCTGAATGTTGCAGAACATCCTGGGGCAGTTGCAATGGTAAGAAACCACACCCAGAAATACAACTCATCCTACTGTTCCCACTCTGCCCCATGCAGTGAAATACAAATACTTCACTGAACCAGTCGTGACATCTTTTGCAACCTCTACTGAACTATTGATGTCAAAGGCTTCCAAAACCACCCTCTCCTGCCAACAGCAACAGTGAGTCTGACAGAGGAATTACTGGGTGGTGATCTATGACCTTATGTACTTACACATTTCTTTACATTAGGTAACTATTTAAAGTTGTCCCTGCCCTGACTGCTCTCAAAATAAAGGCTGTGTCTGTGAATCAGCTCATTCACAGGAGTTCATTTCAGCATCTGGTTTGATGCAGCGCAGGACCTGTCTTGCCAGGAGATTCATGAGTTCTGAATAATTCAACATTTTCTTTTAAAGCATTCAAGTGTATTCTTGATTATCTACAGAGAATCTGAACTTTTGATCAATCAGTTCAGGCATGTTACTTCAATTTCAACACAGTTTGTCAGCTCAGGCAAAACTTGTCATTGTGGCTGAACTGTTTTTATGATCAAGGAACAGAAGCAGCTACACCATTTTTTTGATGCACTGAGCAACACCTCAGATAATGAGCCCTGGGAAACTACTTTTTTTTAATGTGGAAAGGGCTGGGTATTTCAAAATGGGAGAAAAACCCTTAGCATTTGCTCAGATAAAGACTCTACCACGTCGCAGTGAACGTCAGAGCCAGTGCAGGTTCCACACGATTTGACATCCTTTGAGAAGGCCAGGGGCATTTGTAGGAATAGTGTCAAATCACCACAAAAGGCAGCAGGCCAGATGGGCATCACAGATTTTGGCTCAGTGCTGCTATGGCCAGAGGGCAGCTTATCCCTGTAGAGTCATCTGGATGCTTCTCGTTCCTCCCCACTCAAAACCGGCCTGAATGAAACTTCACACCTCAGGGAAATTAATTTTGACCCTGCACTCTGAATGTTCCTAAAGGCCTGTCTTTCCATAATACAACTAGTCCACATCATGATGGCATGAGAAGTAGCTCTTGATTTGACCAACCATATATAACTAACACTGCCAGAACTTTGATGAAGAAACTACAAGAAAGAAAAAGATCTATATGGCATGTCTTAACTGAATAAAACCTGTCTCTGTAAAAATCTCGACCATGTAAAAGGTAAGGGAAGGATCCTTGCTAAACAAGTCTTACAGCCCTGTGCTCAGCCAACCATTCTTTCCCATAGCAGATGGATGGACAAGTGAAGTCATCGCTTGCTATGTGACAAAAGGAATAACAAATAAACAAAATAAAAAATAATGAAGACATAACACACAGTCATCAAAATTACTGTAAGAAAATTAAGTTAGAATTAGCAGTCTCTAGTCTGTTTTATGTAGAAAACACATGATCATCTTTCTAGCCTTGCAGATAACCATGGGCAGAGCAAGACGAAAAGCTGCAAACCGCTGCAAAGCCGGGGACGTTAAATGATGACACAGTGAATGAAGAGCTTTCATTTTGAGAATACAAAGCAAGCACAAAACCTCAGAAACTACACACGCAAAAAACCAGCAAGACCTAATCAAAACCTGCATATGAAAAACTGGAAATAGCAGATTTAAATACAACACTAAGGTATTGGGTCTGGCTGAGATGGAGTTAATTTTCCCCACAGCGACTCCCATGGTTGTGGGCTTTGTGTGGGTAGCTAGAAAGGTGTTGATAACACACCAGTGTTTGGGCAAGATCTTGGGAGAAGCCACAGCCAGGACAGTTGACCCAAACTGACCAAAGCGATGCTCCACACCATGTGATGTTTGCTCAGCAATAAAAGCTAGGACAAAGGAGGAGAAAGAGGGTGGGGACACACACACACATTTGTTATTCATAACGTTTGTTCCAGAGCAACCATTACTTGTGCTGAATTCCTACTTCCTGGGAAGTGGCTGGGTGATGGGAAGTGGAGAATAAAATATTTTGTTTTCCTCTGCTTCTGCACAGCCTTTGCTTTTGCTTTACTAAACTGCGTTTGTGTCGATTTATGAGTTTTCTTCTATCTCATATTCTTCCTCTTCCCTATCCTGCTGAGGAATGAAGGGATAGAGCAGCTTGGTGGCAACCTGGTGTCCAGCCAAGCTCAATCCACCACAACTAACAAAGTATTTCATCGTTTGACAGGTAGGTGTTAAGTACTGCAATCAAGAACAAAAGCAACATTAGCTGCTGCACTGCACAGACTGTCACTGGTGAGTTTGCTGCTGGGCAACCATTCTGCTCCAGAAGAGTGAAGATACAGCCAGGGAGCTCAAAGTACTTGAACCCTAGTCTCAAAATAGGGATTTGAGTCTGATTCAGCTTTGAAGAACTCTGGTTTTTAGCTTTTGATCCACCTTCTACATCCTCAGAACATCAGCTACATGTGACTTAGGCATCATTTCATGACTTCATCTCAACACAAGTTCCTGTAACAACATTATTCACTCATGTACAAATTATTTCAAGACTCTAATAAAACTACTTCCAGACATATGAAAACAGCACAAACTCCAAGTACAATCTACTCAGTTTTAAACAGGATGCTCACCTGTTTTTAAAAGGCCACTATGGAAATGTTTCATGTTGGTGTATTTTTCACATTACAGTATTCAAGAAGCATATTCTACCATGCAAGATACAGTAAAAAGAACACAGAAAAACTGTCTGTTGGGAAAAGAAATTAACAGACATCCTGTGCTTTCAGTTTTACTTTGGTCTGAAATTTTTAAGCATCGCTTTTCTTGCACAACTAGATTACAACACTTTCAATATTAGAACTGTTGGTTGATAGGTAAAAGGGAGATAAAACTTTCAATGGAAGTCTGTCGTGCATGTTTAAATATTAACCAAATCTCTTCACAAAACATGCATAGATTACTCAAAATATTTTGCTGGGTTTTCTTCTCTGAAAATATATTAGTTCTAAATATTAGTTCTAATACTATTAGTTCTAAATTCCAGCTCTAGTTGGAATCTTTTTGGTAAATATTTGAAAGATAAATTGCGATTACACAACTCTACCAGAACAACTATATTAAAATCATTCTACAGTTCAGAGTAATTCATGTAACTTTTGCAGCATCAGTAAAAATACCTCATCTGCTCTCACTTGAAAATCTGGAGAAAATTTGCAAGATTACCAGACAGACAATTAATTTCCACCCACCCTCACATTCTCTCTTCACTTTGGCTCCCTACATCTATTTTACTGGCACTGGGAGTTTCCCTCTGCTCTCACTGCTTAAGCATTTTGAAGGGCAAGTCAACTACCAAACGATTTGATAATCTTCTTTAGCTCTTCACTCAGTTTCCTTCTGAACACCTGATACACGGCTTCATACACAGAAAAGCAGCCAACTATACATGAACCTCAGATTTCTTGGTATTCAACACTGCTCACTCACTATAGCTCCTGCTTCCTCCTTGAAGACAGTCAATCAGTCATGAAGAATCAGAAAACAGATATTTTTTCCACCTTATGGAGGAGTTAGTTAAAAAAACCCAAACATCTGAAGTGTGGAAAGACTGGATTGCTATACATTTCTTCTTCATTCCAAATTTTCCTACTTTTCCAAGAAATTGTGACACTGAAAAAGGTTTATATGGAAGCAATTAACACCAAAAACGAGTTGGGTAGTAGCAAAAGCAAGTTGCAGCTCTTACCAGTAACTTTCGGTAGAAGAGGGTTCATTACATCCAAAGAGTAACATGTGGTGGACTGTGTCCATACTGGCATGAGGCTTAAAGTCAACTGAAAAACAAAATGGCAGAATAAGTAAGCTATCCACTTTCTCACCATAAGTTACATAAACAAGATCATCCTGCGCCATTTTTTCACTGTAACACTAAAACTAAGGCACGTATGTCCCCATTAGTTTATGTGCCTTCTGCATTCCACTTACATAATTTCCTTACATTTCCATTCAACAGTCTAGCTTCCAAGCTAAAACACTGTACCTCACTTCTGCATTCAGGAAAATAAATTCTAAGTTCCCAATCAAAACCACTGTACATCCCCCAGAAGTTAAATATGATACTTAGTTAACATGTCAATGTATCCCAAACCACAAAATTTTGCTGTCACTAGTCTAATTTCAATCTAGATTCGAAATTTGCACTTGTGATTTAATAATACTCTTCTACTTCTTCTGTACTTCATAAAAAATACAAACAAACAGTAAGTTACAGTTATGAGCAAGTAAAATGTTACACATTAGTAATATCTTCTTTCAGTATTCTACCTGGTTTACATTTTTCCTGCATCTTTCTTGGGACAACAGTTCCAAGAAAGGATTATGACTGATTCTCACAAATACGTCAAACTCTTTGGAACGGAAAACAAGATTTGTTTAAAGTCAACGTAATCTCATTACCCAAATATTTCTTATTATTAGAAACTTAGATGTGAATGTTCACCTCTCAAATGTCTGCTCTTTATCCCACGCCACAGATAAAACACTGGTTTGGTTTCTCAAGCTTTTGTGATCCTGTTTATCATAGTAAAAAGTTTAACAACATCATGGGAGCAATATTGACCATGAATATACAACGATGGCATTTCTAAAAATAAAACAAGCCACATTCTTTTATTACTACTGAAAAAATGTGTCAGATGCAGGGAATGCAATGAAATTTTTCATCTAAGATAGAGAAAGACACTGGAGGTTTTTTAACCTTATACTACAGCAGAAATTCTGAAGATAAGTCCCTCCTGCCCTTATGTGTACATAGATACTGAGGAGCCTTCAAGTAAGCATCTTTTAGCTCTTAAAATGGGGAGATGGTGAAGCTGCAAACCAGTGAAACACTAGGCTCACAAGGTTTGTGGAATTATCTGCACTCTGAAGTCAGTATTTTAACACAGACCTGAGGCAGGGTTCCTGAAATGAATGATGATGTGGATTATTGTTCCAGTTTCATGAGGGAAAAAAAAATCAAATAGCTTTTAAGCCAATTTTTGGAGCTGAGATCTGTCGTGGAAAGTAAGGAAAACCAGCCAAAAGTTAAGACATGGAAGTCAAGTTCTAGCTTGAAGACATAAGGCATGTGGTCAGACTGTAAGGAAATGACCATGCCACAACTGAGGGCTTGGTCAGGGAAGTCAGAGATGCACCCGTATACCCTGGAAAGGTACTTTGAGTAACACATATGAACTCAGAAGCACAAGATCTGCCAGTATGAATAAAGCCTAGAGACCACCGAACATCTTTATTTTCCTACAAGCAAATTCTACTTATTTCATAGATAAAAACCTAACCCATGTCACAGAAAGACCTTTGGTTTTGCTGTTTTTATCAGTCACAATCAGTAGTGAAATTATGGTTTGCTCTCACATGGCAGAGGCAACATGTCATTTTATGTGGACTTCCTACCTTAGTTATCAGGTGTTTCAGGTGTTTTAAGTTGCTGTTATCCATTTAAGTGAGAGATTAAATTTCTGAAGGAGTTTATAAGCAGTTCATGCATGTGAAACTTCATTAACTTTATTGTCAAAATTAATACCTGTACAAAATGTACTGTAAGTACCACGTATAAAGACAGCCTTCAATAGAGGTAAAATTGAAGGTTAGGCCTGTTAGCTGCTAAAGCCACCACCTGTCCTGCTGCTTAATACTATCTCACTGTTTCTTTTTATTTCTCTATCACTCTCCTATTGCGAGTATTTATTCTAATGAGTGTTTCGGGAAGTCTTTTATTCCCCCCACACAGTGCTTATTACAATGATATCCTAGTGTACGGACAGGGCCTTTAAGCACTATTATAAAACTTTATACAAATAGCTTACTAAAGGCTATTCTTACTAAGAGAAAATAATGCACCAGAGCTAATAAAGCAAAATCAGATTTCTTGCATACACTGTTTTAGCTGATATACCTCATCATTGCTTAAGGAAGCACTGAAAACCTCACAATCAGCCTATGAGCTTAAGAGAGCTTTGTACAGGTAGTTACAGCATGATTCCTCTATAGCCATTTTCTAAGCAGCTCACCCAGGCCTACAACCTTCCAAAGAGAGGGCTAAAAGAAACAAAAAATCCACTTAAGAAATGCTATGTTGAAAAAGCCATACAGATGGGGATTCAAGCCACATGCAGTACCTGTCACAGAATGAGAACGTGGACAGGGTTTGAAGGGACCTTAAAGATCATCTTGTTTTAACCCCTTAGCCATGGCAGGGACACCTTCCACTAGTCCAGGTTGCTCAGAGCTCCATCCAGCCTGGCCTTGAACACTTCCAGGGATGGAGCAGCCACAACTTCTCTGGGCAACCTGTGCCAGTGCCTCACCACCCTCACAGTAAGGAATTTTCTCCTAACAGCTAATCTGAACATACTCTCTTTCCACTTCCCCTTGTCCTGTCACTACAGGCTCTTGTAACAGGTCCCTCCTTCATCTTTCTTATGGGCTCCCTTCAGGTACTAGAAGGCCACATTTAGGTCATCCAGAAGCCTTCTCTTCTCCAGGCTGAACAATCCAAACTCTCTCAGCCTTTCCCCATAGCAGAGGTGCTCCATCCCTCTGATCATTTTTGCGTCCCTCCTAAGGACTTGCTCCAGCAGGTCCACATCCTTCCTGTGCTGGGACTACCAAAGGCTTAAGAAATATCAAACAAGTCTTGTTTTCCTAGTTGACAGCCTCCACATTTTACAGTAATGAACAGAAGACTACTCACTAGTTAATTTTGTTAATGCATGGAGGAGTGATACAAATGATTAATAAAATATCAGAAGCAGTTTTAGTATACATGCTAAATTGAAGTCTGACTTACTTTCTTGAACACTTGATCAAGTACTACTTAGAATTACAAACTCCAGGAGAAACAGGAATGAACAGAACATGACATCAGTTTAATCTTAACAGTCTATACTTACGCTATGTATTTAAAAAACTAATTTCTAAGAAGTTAATTTTTACAAACAACAATTCAATGAAATAAAGTTGATAGGTTTTTTTTTTATATTGCTGTCTTCTCTACCACAGAATTAACTTTAAAGAAATTTATCAACAATTCAATGTCAAGAGTTTGGAAAACTAGGGATACACTGGAGGCCTTCAATACAGTGAAGACATCATTGCTTGGAAATAGCAAAGTTTATACACGCCATAATAGAGTAACAAACCCAGAGCTTCTCAGAGTCATTTATGGATGAAAAGCCATAAATAAAAACCATCTAATTACTTCAATTTGTGTTACTGAACACAGAAGGCTCAATTTCACTTCTACAGCACAATCTGACAGATAGGGACTTACCATGAGTCAGTAAGAAAAAGACATTTATTTACTGGTGACCCATGTGAACGAATGTAAGCAGGTGAAGATGACAGTCAAGTTTCTTGGCTGAGTGGCTTGCTGTCAGACTCAATTTTTATGAGTGTCTGTAGAGCACCATTTAGCTATCTCTACAGCTTAGTAATGAAAAAGTTATTTTTAAAAATGCCTGCACCATTAAAGACTCAATTGAGTTTCTGGTTTGGCTACTTATTCGCAAACATTAATCAAATATGATGCAGAAGAAGAAAACCACAACGATGTCTTAGAAACATAACTGAAGCGATACCTTCTTGAAAAATTACATACTTATCTCACTCACTAATATGTTTTACATATTCACCTTGCAGCCATTTCATTTCATTTCACAGAAGCAAAAGGTATGCTCCTAACATTAACCTAAATGTACACCAACCAAACATAAACACATACCCCACTACCCAAATTTGTCAGCATTTACAGACCTTTTGGACAGACAAACAACAACTGGCTCAAACAGAAATCTTAGCCTTGACAGTCTGACCCTCCACTAGGGAACACAATACAGAAAACAGCACCTGCAAAAATATACAGATGCATGCCTGAAAAACACCCCTAGGGCAAAACCTGCTCTACTTCTCCTTCTAGTTGGTGACATTTCATTAAGTAAGTTTGATCGATTCCTTCCTCTGATAATGTCTGTGAACTGACTCTGCACAAGCTGGTAAATTCTGGATCAGTATCCCTCCAGTTTTGCAGTACAAAGTTACACCCATTGTCCCTGTGCAAGCATGAATGTTTACTGGTTTTAAATCCTTAAGGGAATAGCAAAGTTGAAGTCCCAATTCAAAGTCCTTAAATACATATTTAATAAAAATACTGAAAAAATGCTACAGAAGAAAATTTTCTACTTATTAACAAATTTAGTACTGCCCACATACAATACTAAAAAAGCAGCTCTCTCTTCCAAGGTCCTTATATTTCACCAATATGCAACAAAAATATCCTGCTGCAGGTTCCATAATAGAGCCTCCTCTTCCACAGTGTCTTGGAGGATGGAAGAAATAAGGGTAAAAATAGCAAAGCAAAGTAACAAAAGGAACGAATTAGTGAGTCTTGGTGAAACTGTAAAGACACTTGGTCATAAAAATGTCCTTTTAAACCGTGAAAGGAAAAAACCCCCCACACGAGGCATTTACTTAGCAAATAAATTGAACCGAAAGCAGAACATGTAGCTTTATCATCAAACTGTCTCAGAGATCCAGTTTATTGTTTCAATCATGTGTATTCACACATCCTCCTGTTGAAGCTCTTCGAACACACACTGTCTTCTCAATACATCACTAAACAACAACCCAGTGACAGTTCATATGCTAGTTTTCAGATGTTTTTGTCACAAAGCAAAACAGTATGTTTTAAGGAAAGTTAATTACACCATTTATTGGCAATGCAAGGAAGGCAGATTCTACTTAAACCATAAAAATATAGACTCTATCCTTTCAAAAAGAATAAACATTCTCTGTGTGCCAATCTTCTATGCTTATTTAAGCAACACAAAATACATGTATGCAAGTTAATAGCTTCACAACACTTAACAGTACTCAGATGGAAAAACTTCACCAAGCAGCTCATTTCTTAGGTGATGATGCCTACTGTAAAAGCCTCTTTCCTGAAAAGATTTAATTTTCTATCCAGATACTTTCTAAGATAGGTCATTCTGCGTTCTTTCTACTCTCTACAACTGGATATGATTGAGTCTTCTCTTTCAGATGATGAGGTAATTTCTGTTGATTATGAAGATTCCAATGTGAGTCTTTTCCACAAAGAACACCTTCCAGTGATTTTACTGAAGCAAGATGGAACGATTACACACTTAAGATCGACCATATGCCTATTCATTCAGGTGGAAGTGACAAAAGAGGAAAAAACCCAGGTAATTTAGTCTTATTTTTAAAGCATCCAAACATATGAGTTTGTAAGGAATGCTATCATGGGAATACTTGATGTTCACAGAACAAGCTCATTTTTTTTTAAATTGCTCATCAAGTTCCTCTTGCTCTTCAAAGTTCCACCTGACAACTAGAATGGTTTCTCTGTCCAGATCTCATTCTACTTTGTAATGACAAGTACTCAAGAACAATGATCTTTGGAAAGGTAACCAAATCCTATAAAACTCAGGTGAAGAACATACCTAAAACCTAAAAGTTTGCAAGACTTAAACAAATAAAATGGGTTGCATTGTGTGATTCACATTGAGACTTTGCACAGATACCACTTTTAAGGAAATTCTTTCAGTAGGTCCTTTTAAACATACACACCATCAAAAGAAGTTGATTTTCCTTTAACGCACAAACAACAAAACTAGATGTGCATCAACGTAATAATGACTTAAACCATGCAAATTTTCAACCCAGTGAAACACTAAATAAAAATGCTTCAGCAGGAAGTTGTAGTGTTGCCTTTCCATGAATCAACAAAAGCAGAAGAGTCTACTGCACACACAACCCAGCAAATACAGTTTATCGGAGAGTAAACACTCCCTTTTATGTTCATTTTTCCTTCTGGGGTCATACTCACAACCAAGATGTGAGGTCAGATTCTCACCTCTTTACAAAACAGATATATACAGAAAGCTCTGGAAAAAAATTTACTCAATTTCTTTTACTTACTGTAATTCAGCATGAAAATCAAAACACAATACTCTATTTCTGAAGGATTTCCACAAGGAAATCCACATGGAACAATAATCTCATGATACACTACATCAAAAACTACGTGGGATTCCCACCATATTTATTTTAAGTGCAGATATCCTAAAATGCAACAAAAATGCAAAGGAAGAAAAATACTGTTTTCTTTTAGTATGTTTATCATGTGTTCTGAGAGTGAAACTATCTTCAGCCAAACCAATAAGCCTTCTCTCTGCCCGAACAACTGTATATTCATGAGCAAGGCACAATGAAATTATGAAGACTCAAAGACTTTCTGAAAGATGGTGTTGTGCTGATCTATATGACAGCATCTTTAAGTTACTACAGTATTTCCTTCTACTTGTCTGCCATCTTATTCACTCCATGTCATTAAGAAAAAAAAAAAAAGAGGGGAGAGGGTTTAGTTGGTTTTCGGTTCTCCTCCAAGTAGAATCTTGCTGCAGCTAATACTGACTGTAAGTGCAAAGGATTTACAGCCTGTACCAGCAGGTAAATAAACAGTCTGCTCAGCAGAGCAGAATTAAGTATCCGGCCAGAGACAGAAAGCCAATACTTTACAAATGGGACTGTTTGGTGCTGACTGCCAGAGGCATCTGCATGCAGCTCCTTAACTGCCATTACTCATGAATCTCTTCAGATTCAGTTTGTTATGTTGACTCTAAGTAGCTCCCTCTAGTTTGTTTCTGCATTAGCCATGACAAATGCATTTTGGAAACTCTGACGTCCAAGGATTAAGGCAATATGAGTCAAAGAGAAAAAAGAAAATGTTGAGGTTCTTCAAAATGGCTTGCTTAGGTTCTTTCAGTTAACCAATACTCACCTACATAGGCTTCATCATCCACTGGCAGGGGTACTGACATGCAGAGGTACGTGTCAGACTGTTAAAAGATAAGAGAACAGAATTGAGAAAATTTAAAGAACAGAAAAAGCATCAAAATTCCCTACACTTTCTGAAAGCAAATGTGGAAATACTGAACGAATGAATATATACAAAAAGACCACCTAGAAAAAACATCACCTACTTTACTGAGATATGTGGGCAAAGACGATGTATGTTATCCAGTTTACTACTATAAAAAATAAATTGTCATAATTTATTTACATGCAATAGAGATCAGGCTATAACATCATCAAGGTGGCTCTTATGTTGATAGCTACACTATTAACTATTTTAAACCTCTTCTTCCTTAAGCCCTTCTTTTTTTCCCCAACTTCTAAGGCTGTTTAGGAAAGAAAATGTATCACCTACTGGAATTTCACTACACCCACAAACTTGAAATCTGACAGGACTTTCACTTTCATGAGGACATCTAAACCGATGAAGATGAAATCCCTGCCATGAAATACTTCAAACCCAATTTAAAAGAGGACACTGTGAATAGGTGTAAACGGAAATTAAACGAAACTGTGAAGGAAGGACAGGTACAATGGTGATAACAATATGTGATTACACAGAGCAATGATGTGCACAGATAAGCACATTTTTGGTGTTTTTGCTAGGAGATGGGAAGGATAAACAGAGGTTAACTGATAACAGCTGATGTGAATGCCATTGTGTATTCTCATTAAATGCATTTACACAATGAACATGCTAAAGCCTTCCAGGAATAGAAAAGGAAATATTATTCTTTTTCTATTTACCCTGGGTTCAGAAGGAGATTTTTTTTTAAAAAACCTCAGCCTAATTTAGAACCTTATACCCAAACTTTCAAAGCCAACAACAGCAATGCTACACACTGTAGTAGAAATAAACAGTTTCACACGAATGTAGCTGTGAAAGTACCTGTGCCAAAAGAATGCACAACTCAGGTATAGATAGAGCTCTACTAAGTCACATAAGGAGTTGGTTCCCACTGATGGGGAACCATAGATAGAACCATACAGCAACTGCAACAATGAAATGTAAGGCAAATCCTGGCCCTCCCACTCCTCTAACAAGTCCAGTAACTCACTGGAAAAAATGCAGGGATTTTGGCAACCTTTCCCCCAGCCTTGACAACACAACACACACAAATAAAATTTTATGCAACAAACATCCCAATACAAGGACAAATGTTAAACTTAGCTCCAGCCACTTGCAAAGCATTACACTAATAAATACAGAACCACCACTATCGTAAGGTGTAGATGATACAAAATCATTTGAGAATTCTTTTCCTTCCTCCTCCTGTTTGGAAATGTGTTCATATTTCGTCCATGAACCAGACATACTTTTTTCACAAAGCTTAAACTATACATTAGCTGTAGATCCCTACATTAAGAGAATTCAGTAATTTATACAGTAATCATTGCAAAACAATAATGTGAATGCTCATAATCCAGGTACAGGCTTACTGGTATTATCAAAAATTCATCCTAATTTCAGGGAATACACGCAGAAGGTTAGATTCTTAGAAACCAAAGAAATTAATTTTCAGGACCTGTTTTCATCAAGCATTATCTGTGAATCTGGACTATCAAGGGTCTTGGAAGATAAAATTAAATACAACTGCCACACACAAATACCACACTGATGGTGTGGAAGAACTCAGCAGAAGTACTATTTCAGAAGTTCCCTTTCTTTTTTCAGCTTGCAGATATTTTTGACTAAACAACCAATGACTGCAACTCTTCTAGAACACTTCTTATGTTACATGAACCTTCTGATTGTATGTCTACCACAGGTCACACTGGTCATAACTTGTAAACAAAAAACCAGTTAGTTCCATTATACGTCTTCCTGTTACCTAGATGTGACTCTAGATAAGAAATGAAACTGTCACATGTGCATACCATCCAGAAAGAAAGAGGCCAAAAGAATTCAGTTTGTGAAGTCTTCAGAAAGTATTAACCTGTGGCCAAACAAGGAATTCAGAATTCATTACCATACAGTTGAAACAAGATTTACTTTTCACAGAAGATGTATGACAAAAAGAGATGCCACAGAACATACTGGATTTGCTCTAACAAGCAGCAAAAACTGTTCTCTAGAATTCAACTAATTCATGCCTTTTCTGGTAGTTTCTGCTCCTCCTCCTTTTCTTTTTCTTTTCCTGCCTTTCCCATGTAAGTTGTTATACTTGAGAACACTGGAACTGGAATTAATCATAACCAAAATAGTGATACACCTTCAGAAAGCCCTTAATAAAGAGCCCCCAATTAAGGCCAAGAGGTTCATGAAGAAGATAGTGAGGTAAAAGGAAGTCCCCGCAGAAGGTTTCCTCTCTAAAGAGGATTCTTCACTTCGGTGTTCTTTCTGCCACAAAAACGAACTAACAGCACTAGGACTACAAAGCTGTTGGTTATCTCCCGGAAGGAAAACAAAGATTGTCTTCTCTGCCACTGCTTTTTGCTGTTGAACTTGTTAAATAGGAACCAAGTGTGAGACACTGTGGAAGGAGAAAGGGAAATGAGGAAAAAGACGGGTGAGACTGAGAGAAGAAAATTGAAGTATCTAAGGCTAATCTTTGCTTACTTTCACTTATTTTTTTAGAAATTAACTTGGCAAGTTGTTTTCTGTTACTGTTTTTCCCTTATACTTCCCCCAAATCTACACTAGATCATAGCATTTCAGTTCACCATGTACATAAAGGCCATAGGTCCACATGAATACGAAAAATTCTATAATCTATAACCTCCTTTTGGTTTTTGTGTTCGGTTTTGAGTTTGTTTTATAATAGGAATCTGAACTGTCTGATCTCTTCATATGTGTTTCCTAGCTATTCAACTGATGGCTCCTCAGGTAAAATCAATAAAACGTAATTACAAACGTGCACCTGCATGAACTGAGAGTACTTTTCAGTCTTTCTGATGGAGAAGTTTAATATTTTGCTGCAGACAAAGAAGATCTACTAGAAATTATACTTCTGTTTTGCACTTCCTGAAATGACACCTCCTGCTCTAAATTACATGTTCCAGAGGGGTTCTCCCCAATAACTTGAAAACCTCATTTTCCCATCACTACTTTTGAAAGTGCTATCTGCAACAATGAGTCATCAAGTACTGCAGCACAACATACTGCTCTTTTCGAGCATCTGCAGCCCTCTAAAAGAGACATGGACCTCTTAATATATAATCCTCTGCAATGGCTTACTGCAAAAAGAAAAAGAAAAAAAAAACCATTGTTTATCTTGCTTAACTAAATTACATGTGAAAATGACAGTGGAATATCAAGACTTCTATGTGAACCTTAAAAATGCTAATGCTAATTTAAAAAATCTTAACTGTCTTCATTTTTACTCACTTGGCTCAGTAGAATGTAATCAACTTCATCCCTGAAAGACTATACTATCATAACTTGTTTACAGTAGCTTTCATAGAGTATTTTGAGAATTAGAAATACTGGGTCAAAAGTATTACCCCCCTTTTAAAATGCATTTTGGTTGTTTTCTCTCAGCTTGCAAAGTTGCAGCAATGTACAGTCTAATGTTGATACATTCACTGATGCATCATCTGAGATGTGGTGTAAACTGCGACTCCATGTCTTACTAGCACAGATAATAATATTTCACTTTATAAAACTCATATTCCTTGTTTCAATAAACTTCAAGAATTCAGTTTATGAAACCAATGTTTTACAAATAAAATGAATCAGATGAAAATTTTTTTCTCTCATTTGAGATTACCTTTCTGTTGCCTACTTTTCTCTGAACATAGAGACATATCTCTATATAGACGTATGTCTACAAAAGTGACTCTGGTTTTTTGTTTATTTTATTGGAGGGATATCATGAGGAAGGCTTTTTTTTACTAGCTTATTAAAGGAAGAGTAAGTGGCAAAAAATGCAATTCTCTCACCTGCTTAGGTGTCACCCCAGGCATGCGAATGTCCAATGCAAAATCCGACAGACCAAGTGAAATCACTGGCTGGTCACTTCCAAGGCATTCACTGGAAAGAGATCTGGTAGTACCTTTATATCTTAAAAAGAAGGAAGAAAGTTTTTTTTTTTAAAACACTGAATTTTGTGATGTCTTTCTAAAAAGAACAGTCTTCACAACTAGTAAAGAAGTTTGACAGTGCTGAGTAGTTCCAGGAGTGATTGGAAAATTTCACTCCTTCATGAACTGAGGAAAACACCTTAGTTATCCAGCACTTACTAAGTAGTTCATTCGAGCAACCAGACAGACTAGTCTGGAAAATGCTAGCTGAAAACATAACCTATCATCTCATTCTGATAATTGTCTGAGGCACGTGGATGCACAGATAGAGAATTAATTCACTACAAAATGTCAAGTACTGTTAATAATTCACAACAGTTTGGCGGGGGGGGGGGGGGGGGGGAGACTATGTGCCTGATTTATAATTCTACACAGACTAAATTTAAATTACATCCAAAGGGGAAACTTCTAATTCAAACAGTATGACATTTATAGCAATTTCTATGCTGCTACAAGTAGCGAAATAAACCACTAAACTTTGCAACTTCACATGAATATCCAATTCTGTAATGAATGTAAAGTATAAACAAATTGTAAGAAAAATGTAGATCACTGTAAAGAACTGAAAGGTAAGATATCAGAAACATGATGCAACATTGATGTAAGTTTTGAATACATATATTCATGTATATAGAAGTGACATGGTAAATACAATACCCAACCTCACTAACAGTAAAATCCCTTTTTTCAGAAGCTAAGAGGCTACTTCTCTTGTCCACACAACATTAAAGTTTACCTGTGCAATTTTGCATTCAAACCACCCCTAAATTTCCTAGGATTGTTCAGCCCAGTTGATGCTTTCTTGTTAAAACATCATCTTACCCTGTGAGCTAACTCAAGCATCTGAAATATGCTTTTTACTCCCTGTGTAGTCTCAAATACTGAGCTGCAGTGTTACCAAAAAAGTTTTATTAGTTGCTCTTTTATCATTCTAAACTTGCCTTTAATGAGCAACCTACGGATAAAACATGAGTTTCTGTCTTCAGTGTGACAAAAGTACTATTTCAAAAGTGCAGAAAGAAAATTCAGAGCAATGATCAAAACCAAACAAATACCACAACACATTTTTACCCAGCACATGCTTTTTCATACTTTTGTAATATTGTGACTGTATGCATTCAACACATAACATTTTTCTGCATAACCCACCTCTTGAAGACTGAAAGTGGGCTTCTGAAACCCAAGCAGATGTTTTGAAACAGAAGCAGCAGTATTAGCAGGTTGTTAACGAGGCCAGCCATGTCCACCCTGCTGTTTCTGGCCTGATTAAGAGAGCAGAAAAAGGGCAGTGCAGTTCTCTCAGCTGTGATCCTGACAATTAGGTGGCAGCAGCAGCAGTATCATTTCACTACTTCATTATTATGTGCTCTGCGGGCATCCTCCAGCTTCTGACAGACCATCTGTCTTGGAAGGCGATGCACTGTAAATCAGGAAGGTGGATGATACTATGTTGTCTTTATTATTAGCTATAAAAAGCTGTTGAAGAATCTTCCCTTGCAGATAGATGACACTGTACTTCTGTCCACTTAAGCAGCTGAAAAGAAGTAGCACTCCTGATGCTTTCTGCCCAGGTTGTGCAGTTAAATCCGCATGTTACTTATCAATCCACAGTGCCGGAGACTTCAAGTGGCATCACAGAAACCAGCGTCAGTCATCGTTCAGAACCTGTAAAAATAGAAGGAGATAAAGGATGACTAACACATTGGAGCATTAGCTCTCAGCAAATCCCTGTCGAGGCATTTTAATACATTAGTAAGTTCCTTCATAAGCCTTAGCCCAACCCAGCAAAGATTGCATTGGTTCTGTTGATCCTTCCTTTTCCTTCCCCACCCTGCATACAGGATCAGAAACTGACATGTTTCTTTTTGATATTAAAAAGGCACTCTCAAACATATTTTACATGATAGGAAGAAATATAAAAACCTCCTCAATGTGTAAAACACAAAGCAGGAAGTATTTCACATATGCAAACACTAGTATAAGAACAAGCAGCAAGAAACAAAAAAGCTAACACTGACACAGCAAGAATCAAGGTTTGCAAATTTTATTAACTATCACCAAATGTTTCTGCACATATTGCAGGCAGGGAGAATATTTCACCTTTAATTCAACCTGTAATAAACCATTATGTCATTAAGGTATCTGTTTCTCATGTACTTCAGTTACTTTTTATATCCATTTCAGAAAACAGATACTTAAAAATTATAACTTGAAATAGAGAGTTATCGAGATCAGAGTGCTTTACATTAGTTTTCTATCCTTTCATATACTAAGGATATGTCAGTGTAAACCATTACTCTCCCTCCTGCTTTAACATCAACTGTTCTTCCCCATTTTAGTTGACATGATAATTAATTCCCAAATTTTAACGTTCTTTAATAATTATGCTAGAAAATCACACTGTGTCTTACTGAAAACATATACACTAGTTTTGAGGGGGTTTTGAGAATTCCAGTTTTGGCAGAAGGAAAATTTCCAGTCATAATTAAAATCCTTAACATGTATTAATTCTTCTAAGATAAATACTATAAGAAAAAACCACCTAAATCCAAATATTTTCCAGCCCCTGGAAGACAGAGTCAAAATACTTTTGTAAGGATGACAGATATAGGAAAGAAGGATTCTGACATGAAACCAATGAAAATCCATGTATTTTATAAAAAATCACTCCCATCTCAGGGCACACGTACCAAAAAGGCTTCTTATAAATCAAAAGTGCTTAAGCATAAACTAAGAAGCCATGCTGGCTAAACAGCCATCGCCTGTTGTAAGCAGCTACACTAGATTTGCATTGGAGTGCTTGCAAGATTTAAAAATCTGATTACATTAATCAACATTAAACTTGCAAATTTTATTCATTGAAGAATGGCTAAAAGATTTAGTCACAAACAACTAAAAATAGACACACATTAGTTTTCAGCTTGCCAAAAATATGCCAAGGCTGTCCAAAATCATTCATACAAGCAATGATACAATCTTAATTCCTTTTTCAATGTAAATTTTCATGTCTCCACTTCCATGATCTAAATAATTTTCACTAGTGAACTGTACAAAGCTGCACCACATAAAAAGGACTGTGCTATGAAGAAGATCAAAAATCATTTAAAACCAAACCAAAAATGGCAAGTGTGACATGCTGATATGCTTCACATAAGTTAAGACAACTATAATAGCATAAGCCTTCACTACTTTTAGTCTCTAAGGAATAACTACACAATAGTAACTGTTCAGTGTTTCCGTAAACCACCTGACTAGAAGTTCTACTACCTTTCTTTAGTTGTATTACCCAAGAAATGGTGTATTTTTTTCCTAGACCATACTGCAGTACACTTGACAAGCAAGAAATCTGAAGAACAGAAGGAAGAGTACAATGAGTTTTAACATACAAAGAACTACAACATTCTAATTTTATTTTTTTTAATATGAAAAGATATTTTCCAATAACTAGATATAAAAACAAATACTTAATTTTTGGCAGCTTCAATAAATCTGAGATTTGTTACAGCAACTCTGTTACAAACATCTACCTGGTATGTAATTTAATAAAGGAAATTTATTTTATATGAAAGAAATAAAGGAAAGAAACTGAGTAACCAGATCAATAGCTGCTCCTCATCTGAAATACAAGGACTTCTTTACAGCAGCTTTCAATCCTCACTACACAGTTAAGCATGGTAATAGCAAAAAAATCACCAGAACACATCTTAATGTTAGGAGAATATGTGACAATTCATGGCTTTTAGAATGCTGACCATGAGAGGCAGGGGGAAAGTAACAATCTGGAATTGTCTAAAAAGCAAAGAAATCAAATCTGTAGTGAGATAAATATACATCTGTATATTCTCTCTAAAAATGGTCCAATTTCATCTCCAAGTGCTTTTTAAGGTTTATCAGCTGGATGAACATGACATGGATGAAGGTTTAATGTACCTGGTACTTCAGATCAGACCCCTGCACAACCAAATTTTACATTTGGAAGGAGAGGAAAAAAAAAGGCAGCACGATCCTGAAGCGATTTCAATGTAATTTCAGGTATGATGCAATACAGAAAAATATGAGACAAGGGAAAAAAGTTAGGATGAGAGATTCAATAATAAGATTACATAGTTACTTAGGTTTATTATGTGGACATCTAGACACCACTGTTATGCTTTCAATTTGGGATAAGAGATCCCAAGGGAACAGAAATAGTGAAGTAAAAAGACATAATTAATGACAAAGACTAGAGTGAAAGGAGAGAAAGGGAGATGAAAATTAGATTGGGCAATGCAAGCATGTTATTTTATCCCACGTGCCCCACCAAGACATAACAAAAAACAAGGGAGTAAAGAAAAACAAAAATAGCCAAAAGCAAATAGCACAAAGACTGAATGGGGGCAGGGTAGGAGAGGCTGGGAGGGCAGGCAAGAAGCTGGAATTCAAAATAGAATGCAAAACAGAGTAACAATATATCAATGTGATGTTATTCAAACTAAAAGTGTGTCTTTTATAAGAATAGCAATTAATTTCCAAAGATCAGCTACAGAAAAAGAAAGCTCCGTATTAACCGCAAGTTCATAAAGCACATCATAGTAATTTCTTATCTTCCTTTTAGTCACTAGAACATTTTATATACAGTACCAAGAGAACCAGCCAGAAGCAGAAACCACACCTTCAACCATCACTACCTTCAAAGCAAAGAGAAATCAGAGGATGATCAAAATTCATGGGAATTAACATCCAAGTCTATCACAGATAGTAATTTCTCATAGTCCAATCTCTTTTCTTGTTTCTTACGCATTGAAATCATGGAAATGAGCAAGGATTCCTTGACTTCTGCCTTCAGTTAGAGCTGAGTCCACATTTTGTCTTAGGCAAAACTTTAAGCTTAGGTAGTAACCGGGTATACAAACACTAGTCAGTTCAACAAATGAACTGCAGCTAGACCTCCAAGTTGAAACACTTTGCTTCTAAAAACAGAATAATCAATATGTTGTGGGATCATCTTAGGGATTAATTAATGCACTAAATGCAGCCACTTAGGACACTTCGGTCAAAGATTCCCAGAAAAACACACTTGACAAGAAGCTTTCAAATTAGACAACCAATTGTTCCTCAATATCAGTAAAAAACATCTCACAAAGCAGATATTTAGGGGTTGGGAGAGCAATCGTCAGAAACAGAGATGTATAATGCAGATGACACCACATTGGGACAGGTGACTGATATGCCAGAGGCTTGTGCTGACATCCAGAAGGATCTTAAAAGGCAGGACAAATGTCCTTATCTTGATGCATGAGCCTCTCATCGTATTTTCTCTCCCTGTCCAGCTCAGGAAGGGAGTGACTGAGTGGTTTGGGTGGGTGCCTGGCATTTGGACAAGGCCAACCCATCACAAGGACTAATGGTACCTTTGGCTGCATCGCCAAAGCATGGCCAGCAGGTTACAGAGGGGATCCTTCTACTCTTCTCGTGCTGATGAGGCCACATCTGGAGTGCTGTGTCCAGTGCTGGCTGCCCGGTGAGAGAGACATGGACACACTGGGCAGAGTCCAAGCAAGTACCACGAAGATGCTGGAGACAGTGGAGCATCTCTTCTACCAGGACAGACTGAGAGAGCTGGGACTGTTCAGCCCAGAGAAGAAAAGGCTCAGGGAGATCTTATCAAGTTATAGAAATACCTGAAGGGAGGGTGCAAAGATGATGAAGCCAGGTGCAAACTTGCTCAACATCTTTATCAGTGCTCTGAGCCAGGTGATCGAGTGCCCCCTCAGTCAGTTTGCAGATGACACCAAGCTGGGTGGGACTGTTGATCCGGAGGGCAGGAAGGATCTGCAGAGGAATCTGGATCGATGGGCTGAATCCAGCTGTCACAACAAGCCCCAGCAGTGCAAAACTGCCCCGTGGAAGAGAAGCTCCAATCACCCATGGTAACTGTTGGCTGCCTTGTATCTTCCTCCTCCTGCTCATCTGCATTTGTTCAGGAGGATGATGCCCTCCACCCTGCCTACCTCACCAGTGTATTCATTTTCCATCAGATCAGCTGGGCAATGTGGCAGCTGCTGGACTTCTATCACAACAGAAAAGGTGTAGTCATATAGCTGGGGCTGTAAAGGATCTCCTTGCTTGGGCAGCAATCCACACTGGATTTGGTGTAATATTAAAGATACTTTTTAAAAAATGAAAATGGTAATTTTCTAATATAGCTTGCCTCTTGGTTTAATTCATATTTTGCAAATTTCTATCTTCTGCTACCAAAAAAATTTTCAGATATGAATACTGAAGGAATAATAAAACAAGAAAAATATGATTGTTCTTATTGTTGTTTTTATGAACCTTCTCCAAAATTTGTTCTGCTGAGCAGAAGTACGATGTATATTTTTAAAAGAAGTATTTCATGAAGAAACCTATTACCCACTCTATCAGAGGAAGAACAGTATTTATACATTAAATAAAGAACTGTGACTTGAATTTTCTTGTATTACAGCAGTGAAACTGGATCCATATTAACAGGATTTACTCTTTGAATGCTTTCCAAATATACTGAAATTAGGCAATGTGTATTTCTTTCCTGTTTAACTAGAAGCACAAAATGATAATTAATATTAAGCTCTGCTTAAAAGGATGGTTTATAAGGGCAAGACAAGGTATATAAAAAAGTTGAATACCTGAGTCTAAGCTTATTTTGAGAGATTCTGATGACCTGTTAAGCATTTTTATGAGTTTCCTACAGGGAAAGTGAGTTCTACCTACTAACTTAAGACAGACTATCTGTACCAAGAAAAATCAATAAAGCAAAATCCTTCAAATGCTCTGTCAATTCAGTAACTATGGTGGGTTTTACCTACTAGACAGATTTTTTTTTTTTTAATTAATTGAAGTTTTATACAGCAAAGAAATGGAGGACGAAGAAATGACATTTACAGTCAGGCTTTCCCTTTAGGAGACCAACATGTTCACAACACAATTTGCAGTTTCCTAAGTGCTACAAAGAGAGAAAATTGCAGAGATATCATAAATCCTATCACCCCAAGCCATAAGCAAACTCTCATCATTAAACAATAAAGGAAACATTCAATTGTATTTAGCAGGCAACTCATACAGCAATAGCAGTCATGGAAGTCACAAACAAAAGGATGTAAGGAAACAGATGATTATATATGTTTATGCAAAAAAACCCCGAGGACATTATTTCCAGGGGGACTGGGCAAAAATTTATAGAATATATAGAAGCTAAAACCAGTCTCAGATTTTTTTGGTGAGCATTGGGAAATGCATGAGGAAACACAGAAGAACCAAGGGAAGCAAAAAAACTTCAACTCAAGGTGTCAGAATTGCTGTAACAAAGCTCTGCACACAGCTGCCATCCTCAGCATCTCCCAGGTGACTGAAAGGGTCAAACTTTACAGTTTAACCAGACTTGATTTTGTCAGATAAACTTCTAGAACTGTTAGTTTTCTAATACTGTGTGAGAACTCAGTGGAAATAGAAGAAAATGTCTAAGAAAATAGATGCAAAAAATATTTAACTGCTACTTCACAATGTGATCTTACTGAGCAGCCGTTGCTTCACACTTGGTTATTTTCCAAGAAGTAGGGGTGCCCTAGGACTACCTTCTTAGTCACATTTTCCTCCCTTTCCTAAAGTAAATACGACAAATGCCATTCCTCAACACAATGCACACTCAAGTGTGAGACAAACTAATAAGTGAAAAAGAAGGAAATTTAATATTAGATAATCTAGAGACACATGTCAGTGTGTTTCAAACCAAAATAAAACTAATGTTCTTGGAAATTCTGGAAACTTACACGAATTTCTGAATTCTAAGCTAAGATTTTTTCAAAAGATGATATAGAATTCAAGATAAGATTTTTTATTCCTTTTCTCCATCACCACACTGTGAACAATTTGTTATATACTTGAGAACAAGGGATTGTACTTTCTTTTGATAGAACAGAAACATGTAAGCAAACCACCAAAAAAATTTCTTTCCTGTTCCTATTAACACAATTGTGCTTGTATTAGTAAAACATCAGGAGACTTCAAGCAGAAATTCACTTTTACGACCTGAAACTGCTTGAAACACTCCCTATTAAAACAATATAATGCAAAACCTCTTCTTCTCTTGGGAGTCACAGACATTTTTCAGAAGTCTGAAGACAGCATGTGTTGGTTCTCTCACTCTGCATTTTAATAGCATTTGAAAATGCTATTAAATGCTATATCCACAATATATCACCTTCTAATCCTTCTGCTTTGACCAGGTATCAAAACAGGCAAAATTCTCTTGTTGAGGAAGATCAACACTTTTTATAGAAAGACAACATCTTAGCAAACTGCTAATTTCATATAATGAAAAAATGAACAAGCTGGACGGTACTAATTACTTGCTTAAAAGGGAAAACACACAAGAAGCCTCTGCTTTCATTTAATATCACTACAGATCACTATCAGTAGCGCCACATAATAAGAATAAAAGTTCACTGTAGTGCCCTTTGTTTTCCCTTTGTTATGCAAAAATAGAAAATATTAAAGGGAGAATGTTTTATAGGGTTAGGATCAGCCTCAAAGGATAAAGCAGATGAGAGATCATTTCAAATACTTAAGTTCAATTAAGCATTACGTGTGAACTATGAATTAAATTCATTGCATGTTCCTTTGCCAAGAAGAACAT
This sequence comes from Ptilonorhynchus violaceus, assembly GCA_013397565.1. Lineage (NCBI taxonomy): Eukaryota > Metazoa > Chordata > Aves > Passeriformes > Ptilonorhynchidae > Ptilonorhynchus > Ptilonorhynchus violaceus. The sequence continues at coordinate 170,967 of VZRJ01011925.1, forward strand.
CAAATTGGGATGGGCTGAGCTGCAGGGCTGTGAGAAGACACCAGAAGCTGCCCCCGTGTCAGACAGACCCAGTTCCAGCCACCTCCAAGACAGACCTGCTGTTGCCCAAAGCTGAGCCCCTCAGTCATGCTGGTGGTGCCTCTGCTGCAACATGTTTAGGAAAGGGTAAAAAACACTGCACAGCAGCTGAGAGGGGTGAGAACAACTGAGAGAAACAACTCTACAACACCGAAGTCACTGAGGAAGGTGGTGCTCCAGGCACCAGAGATTCCCCTGCAGCCCATGGGGAACCCCATGCTGGAGCAGGTGGATGTACCTTGAAGGAAGCTGCAGTCCCAAAAAGACCACGTTGGAGCAGGCTCCTGGCAGGAGCTGCAAACCATGGGACTCCACACTGGAGCAGTCTGTTCCCAAGGAACTGAACCCACGAAGAGGATGGAACAGCTCACAGAGGACTGTCTCCCATGGGAAAGACCCCACACTACAGCAGGAAGGAAGCATTATGAACTGATTGCAACTGCAACTCCCCATTCCCCTGCACAGCTCAGGGGGATGAGACAGAAGAGTTGACAGTGAAATTGAACCTGGGGCAAGTTGGTTGTGGATGTGTTCTTATTTCCCATTATCCTACTCTGTTTAATTGGCAATACACCAAATAATAGAATATCCTGAGCTGAAAAGGGACCCACAAGGATCATGAAGTCCAACGCCTTGCCCTGCACAGCACAGCCCCAAGAGTCACACCATAAACCTGAGAGCATTGTCCAAAGGCTTCTTGAACTTCCCACTGCAGGGATAATCTAGGGGCTTTTCTGTCAGATTACTGAATTGGAGTGATTCTCTAAGGTACTAGATGAAGCTGAACTATGGAAAAAAAAGAAAGAAACAGCAGCATCAAGACAGCAGCAGGGGCGGGAAACACTGCTAATGCAGTGAGCTTCTAGCTCTCCCTGGCCATGCAGTTGTAATGCACCTTCATGCCTGTTGTTCTGCAAATGGTTGTTCCTGGTTCAGTACACCATCCTTACAAAAGTGCTGCAGTGATTGCTTCCACAATTCCTATTTGCTCAATAGGATGCTGGAACGACTTGTCAATCCAAATACTACTCAAGACGACCTCTCCCCACTCCAGACACACAACCCCCACAAAACCCCACCTAAATAAGCCTTATTAAGTAACAGAAGTATGGCTACTAGAAAGAAAAGTAAGAAAAACTGAGAACTTTTTTTTTACTCCTTGAATTGTATGCCTCTTATAAGTCATTCCAGGTAAAATCTGGAACATCTTCCCACATATCCAGACTAATTGAGGTAGGTAAACAGAGATTTACAGCATTGTAGCTTCATAAAAATCACAAGCAACTTCAATTAATGAAAATAATGCAACAGAAGTTTGTTAAGAGTTCATTACAAAAGTAATCTTGTAGTCTTTCCTTGCTCTAAATGGCACAAGTAACACCACATCTTAATTAAGGAAAAAGACAATGAGGAGAGCAGAAGACAAAACCCAAGTCAATGAATCCAATTCCAATTTAGAGTTTTCTAGTTAAATGCCTTGTTTTCAAAATTAGTATCCATGAAAGTAAAAGAAAGAATTCTGTAAACACCAAAATAATGCTAGAAATCTAGCACCTCTACACATACAGATTTTCAGTATCACAAAATATAGTAATGGCAATACTAAGGTAATTGAACACAATAAAACAGATGAGTATTTCCACATTATGTGGAAAATTTAAAAAGTAAAAATGTACAACACAATTGCCTGTGATTACACTGGCACAAGGTTTTTCTATAAAGTGTCTATATTTAGGCGGAGTACAGTAATAGTATATACCAGGACAAAGATGGATAATCAAGAAGACACCCAAGTTTCTGTGCTAGACGCCGCCACTACACACAGGAAAACAAGAGTTCACAGGAGAAAATGGAAGAAAAACTGAGTACACTGGGAAAGGGGGAGTAAAGGAATGAAAATAGAATCCAAAACCAAGGCAAAAAAGAAATGCTGAGAACATACAATGCTCCATTACTTTGTACAAAATGTCCAACTCCACGGCTGAAGTCAGGAGAAGGGACTCCACACCACAGCAGTGAATGTGCTCTAAAGGAAGCCTCAGTCTGTGGAGACCCCACGCCAGAGCAGGCTCCTGGCAGGAGCTGTGGCCTGTGGAGAGGTACCCATTGTGACGGATGCACATGTCCCCCTTACCCAAATGAGCACGTGTTTGGTACAGATTCCAGAGGAGATAAAGATATGAGCCATTAATGGGCCAAGAACTCCAGTTTTATCTGTTCTCTGGAAACCCACAAAGGAGCAGAGTGACCCTGTGAGTATCCATGCTCATGGGCTTGGAACACTGATCATGCAATTAAAAAATGAATAGCAAGTGGGTTTTCCAAGGATCGTTTGTCAAGGAACAAAGAAAGTTATGGGCACAAGGAGTCTCCATGCACACTTTTCCCATTGTATGCAATTTGACTATGAGCAAATCAGATTATTCCATAAATATGACAGCCTAAGTGAGACTTCTTTCAGCTCTCCCTGCTAGGCTGTGTGGCAGTGATTCCCCTGGAGCTGGGCCACCTCTCAAGGTTGCTCCTTGAGGCAAAGAGACCTTTTTACCAAAGGTAGGTCTTTGTTAAGCGACTGATATTGCACACAGCCTTGACAGTATGGTAACTTTTATTTGTGCCTTGGTAACTTTGAATCATTGTTCCAATGATTGTGCCATAGAGTAATACAGTGAACTTTGCCACCAAACGGTAAGTCATGGTTTTACAACATCTTATTAATACCACTTTTGCTGAAACCTTTGACAGGGCTTCATTAAAGATCTGAATTATCCAATCATGATACCCATGTAGGAGCAGTGGCCCTACAGGGGGCTCACACTAGAGCAGTCTGATCTGGAAGGAGAGGACTCACATTACATCAGTTCTTGAAGGATTATATCCCACAGGAGGGACCTGCATGGGAGCAGGGACAAGGGAAGGAGTTCACTGCAATGTTAAACCCTATAGCCTGGTCCAAAAGGACAAGGGTTGGAGACTGTTAAGGGGAACACCTTTAATTTGTTGTCATTATGTGACTTTGGTTATAGGAATTATTTCAACAGGAACTACCTGAACCAGTGGTGGACGGGTCTCACACGAGGCAGCGCAAGTGCAGCTGAGACCCGAGCTGAGCCAGCTTTGGTGCCCAGGGACTCCACCCAACACACCACCCCTCTGTCCTGAGTGACCACCAGAACAGACAGAGCCCCAAGTCAGGGACTGAGTGGGAACATTTGTAGGCATTTTACAGGGGTAGTCCATACATTAAAGATCTGTGTATGTATCAAAAGACAGGAGGTGGTGTGGATAATGAGGATGCATTGGATAACATGGGACATGAGCATGATTTGAAGAGTACAGAATTGGGGGTAGAGTGTGTGTGGGGGGTAGTTTGTACTGATTTTGGCTGGGATAGAGTTAATTCTCTTCAAAGTAGCTTATATGGAGTTATGCTTTGGATTTGTAACCAAAACAGTGCTGAAAACATATGGATATTTAAGCTACTGCTGAGCAGTGGTTACACAGAGCCAAAGCCTTCCCTGCTTCTCACACCACTTGATCAGAGAGGAGGCTGGGATGGGACACAGCTGACCCTAACTGACCAAAGGGACATCCCATCCCATAAAGGAGGACTGGGGAGACTTTTGGAGTAATGGCATTTGTCTTCCCAAGAAACCACTATGTGTGAGGGAACCCTGCTTCCTGCAGGTGAGTGAACAGCTGCTGATGGGAAGGAGGAAATAAATTCCTTATTTTGCTTTGCTTGTGCACACAGCTTTTGNAGTGCAGCTGAGACCCGAGCTGAGCCAGCTTTGGTGCCCAGGGACTCCACCCAACACACCCCCCCTCTGTCCTGAGTGACCACCAGAACAGACAGAGCCCCAAGTCAGGGACTGAGTGGGAACATTTGTAGGCATTTTACAGGGGTAGTCCATACATTAAAGATCTGTGTATGTATCAAAAGACAGGAGGTGGTGTGGATAATGAGGATGCATTGGATAACATGGGACATGAGCATGATTTGAAGAGTACAGAATTGGGGGTAGAGTGTGTGTGGGGGGTAGTTTGTACTGATTTTGGCTGGGATAGAGTTAATTCTCTTCAAAGTAGCTTATATGGAGTTATGCTTTGGATTTGTAACCAAAACAGTGCTGAAAACATATGGATATTTAAGCTACTGCTGAGCAGTGGTTACACAGAGCCAAAGCCTTCCCTGCTTCTCACACCACTTGATCAGAGAGGAGGCTGGGATGGGACACAGCTGACCCTAACTGACCAAAGGGACATCCCATCCCATAAAGGAGGACTGGGGAGACTTTTGGAGTAATGGCATTTGTCTTCCCAAGAAACCACTATGTGTGAGGGAACCCTGCTTCCTGCAGGTGAGTGAACAGCTGCTGATGGGAAGGAGGAAATAAATTCCTTATTTTGCTTTGCTTGTGCACACAGCTTTTGCTATCCCTATTAAATTGTCTTTATCTCAACCCAGGAGTTTTCTCATTTTCTTGTGACTGTCCTGCCCAACCCACTGGGGGCTGGTGAGAGAGGATCTATGTGGTGCTGAGATGCCCACCGTCATTAAACCACAACTAGTTTTGTTTATTTGCTATCTCCATAACACAAAACAAGCCAAAAGAGAAATGAACAGGAAGCGGAAAACAAATAATCAGCATTAGTATCTAAACTACTGCGGACATGATCCCTGTCCTCTACTACCGCCCACCTAGCCTCCTGATAAGATTTCCTTGTAGAAATGTGTTTTACCCTGTACCTGGAGTATGAAGGGGGATTCTCAAGCTTTTTCAATTCCAGACTAAAGTGGATCGATCAAGTTTTCTTCTCTGGAAAATGCTATTCAGCTACATGCCACTAGGACGGTATCACAGAAAGATGATACATGAAAAATAGTAAGATATCAATTCCAGCATCTGAATTTTAGACTCAATCCCCAAATAAATGGTTTTACTGAGAAGAATAGAGTATTTGTAGGAGAAATGTATATTAAATTGGAACTACGTAAAGTTGGGAAAGACAGCTTACTCCTTCTAGATACTGGAATAAAAAAAAAAGTTTAAAAATATATTTACCTAGAATTACTTGCTTTCAAAACACAGATGATGTCTAACTCCCTTTTCCATAAACTGCAGCTACAGAAAAAGCTTTATATCCAAGAGTTTCCAGAACTCTATTGTCTGTTTTGTCTCATGCAACATCAATGTTTGAATTAAGAGGAAGGACTTCACATTTCTTGTACTTCCTTTAATTGTTCAGTCAAAAGTATGTATGAGAGACCAGAAAATGTATGTAAAATCTACAGTACCTTCTCCCTCAGCATAACTAAACTGTTAAAGTGATAGAACTATTTAAGGAATTAGTTTTCACATACTTGTGAGATCAATGGCAAGTGCAATTTTAAAAGCTTACTGACATACTGGTTACTCCTGTTTCTCAGTAACACTGGGTTTTATTCATTCTGAAAATCCTCCCTGGCATTAAAAAAAAAAAAAAAAAAAAGTAGTTTTGTCAACAACCATGAGTCATACACATTTTCTCTCTCCCAGAGCCATGAGTCATACACATTTTCTTTCTCTCAGAGCCTGTTCAGTAATTTCAAAGATTTCAAGTTATCTTAATTTTAGATTGCCTTAGCTAAAGCCAATACAATTCGTCAGCATTACTCACAGCACAGTTTAAAAGCAGACCTATCTTTCAATGAAACGAACAGAAATCAGATACCTTGGAACACAAAAGAAGGAAAGAGAGGCTACTACTGAAGTAAATCTTCCATGCTACAAGAGGAAGTTCTTACAAGTGCCAAAATGAAAGATATCCTTCACCGTTTGAAGATCTGACACTTATTAGACAGAATAACTGTGGAAGTTTTCTGCGAGAAAGTACTCCAAACTTTAAAACTAGCACTGTACTAGTTTCCTTACAGCAAAAATAAAGAAAAATTTTTGTAACAGCTCTGTTGATACACATGCATTCATTCATTTAATATACGGACCATAAAAAATTATGACTGTATAATTTCAAGTCTTAATGGATAAATGTTAAGAAACAAGATCTTGTGTGCAGTTGCACACCATTCAGAGTAGAGAACTGCAGCAAGTGGGAAAAACACAACCACATCATACACACACAGCTGGGCTGTGCACTCCTGTTCAACAACTAAAAACCAACTAGATTTCACATATACTTACAATTCAGCTTCTATATATACACACACACAAGTTCATTCCACCAACAAAAACAATGGAACAACAATAAAGTTTTTAGAAATTTTGCTGTGCACAAAAGTTGCTCAGAATGGGGCAGACACAGATTTCATGTCACCTTGATTTGCTTTTGGCATTTATAAGATTATGTAAAGCCACACATCTGGTAAGGGGGTGCCAGGTCAGGTCAGAAAGAAATGTGAGATCATCTGTTCCCATCCCTGTACACTTCACCCACATCTTTTTAGGCAAGTATGTCCTACATCTTAGTTGGGATCTAACATAGAGATAGATAGAGATATATATATATATATATATATATATACATATATATATATATGTCTATGAATATATATATTTGGTTTATTTGCAGTCTGTGTCTGGTAAGGGTCTTTTTGGGTTTTAAATAGAATCTTGCACAGAATGTACCAGAACCATAACACAGGAAGCAATGGCAATATCTTTGCTTGATACTGGTCTATTGCTGTTTTCTACAAAACTCTGACAGACGTGGGAATAAAATTAGTCATCATATCACCATTCCTATATCACTCTATAAAATTATCAAGCTTTGTGTTTTCTGACTCCAGCATGATGTGGCTGTGATTTCAGGATGAGGAAGAATCTTAAGACTTAGCTTCTCCTTAGCTAATTTGTTGACGTTAGTTCAGTTGAAAAGCATTTCTGGAGCACAAAATTTGGAAAGAACCTAAGAAGTCTGGTTTAATGCTTTCTGAGCCTGTATATCAGAAAGCAAAAAGTTTAAGCTTTGTATTTTACTACAGAAGTTGCCTTGCTGAGATTTGCAGACACCTGGCAAGAGAAACTGGAACATGCTAGAAGCCAATCTGGATTTTTTAGCTTTCAAACCACTGCTCACTGAAAATTAAAATGAATTTAAGATGTACCAGAAATCTCCCTTAGGAAACAGAAAAAAACTTGTTTACTTTTCCCAGCCTGAGTGCCTATGAATCCTACTAACCTCTGGACTCTTGAATACCACTACAGGGAAGGAAATGGAGGATAATTCAAGAACTGTAATGAAATCTCTGCAATTTTGTTGTGGTTTAATCCCAGCTGGCAAAGGACTCAGTTCTTTGACTCAGTCTTTGTCTTATTGCTTACGCCCACTCGTACAGACTTTATATTGGGGTTGCAAGTGGATCATCCCCACACTCAATATGTAGGTAGACATTTAAATGCCAAGTTTAATAAAAAAATTTTTTTTTTAATTTTGGAAAATAAAAAAACTAGCTAACAATTATTTCATGTATTTTGACTTTTTCCTCAGAATGCAATCTCTCTCCTGTGCTATTCCATGTCAAGTGATTATTTTGATTAGCTGAAAAGGCAGCAACTCAAAAGGCTGTTTTCCCTGGTGATTTGTCTGTCGTTAAGCACCCTGTGCATGCCAACATGCCAGTACACTTTTTCGGGAAGCATTTGTTAAGTAACACTTCCTACCAAAGAACAAAGTGAGCCAGGAAGAACTTGGAAAGACAATTTATTGGGAATCGATTCACTACTGGAGGATGCAATGGGACAGTTTCACAGACAGTGGCAACAAACTGAACATCACAGGAAGAAACCTTTAGAAGATCATTTTAACTACAGGCCCGATTAAAAACCCTACCACTTTCCCCTGATATCATTTTATTTAGAGATTGCATGTTATGGAACAGAGTTAAAAATAACCTAAACAATACAGCTTACAGGCTGCAGTGAATTTTTGTGATGCACCTTCATCTGTCTATTCCACTTCCTTCCAGACCAGCCCACTTTTCTCACTGGACACATCTGCCTGCCCTCTGTCACTAAGCAAATATAGAATACAAGCAGCAAAACCAGAAACCTATACTTAAAGAATCTTTTACCAAATTTTCTGCTAATTTACTTAACAATATCCAACTATTTATTTAACAATAACAACTTAACACAAACAGATAAACCACAAACCGACATTCCAGGGAAAGACAGAAAGAGGTTTTTCTTCAAAGATTGGCCTTTGCTGGAACAGGAGGCAAAGGGAAATCCTTGGAACACTGGGCACAGTGCTCACCCAGCAGGGTGGGGCGGGCAGGGGTCCCGGGGCCAGGGGAATTGGAGGAACAACCACAGGGGATTTAAACAGCCCCGGGGAGCAACTGCAGGGACCAGGGCTGGCACACATGGACCAGGTTTGTTCAGCCTCGAGAAAAACATGTTTGCAGGAGAACGTATCACCAGCGGCTACAAAGAAGGAGACTTCCCTTTTACAAGGAACCACAAGGAAAAAACAAGGGGTAATAGATATAAATTACTCCTGGGGAGATTCCAGTTGGACAGCACAGAAACATTTTTCTTAATGAGAACAATGAGCCCTTGAAATAATCACCCCTGGGAAGTGGTGGATTTCCCAGTGTTGGACACTTTTAAAATCCATCTAGACAAGGTGCTGGTGATATTGTTGGGACCTTGCTTTCGCCAGGAAAGGATGGATCAGATGATCCTTGAGGTCCCCTTCCAAGCTGCTACTCTATGATTCTCTCAAGAATAATAATAACAAAAACCCCCAAACCCAAAACACCTTGGGTCCCAGATTTTAAAAATCTTCTACTGTACCCAGTGTCAGGTTATTTTACTACTCCAACAAATTCTGTTAGTGGCAACAAAAAGCTTGTTACTACTCAGCCAGTACCTGAATTCCTAGCCAAAACAGAACACAGGGAATGGAACAAGCACTTCTTGTTATGAGTCCTACAGAAGAAGTGATGAGATCCACCATGTTTTGGGGGTTGTCAAGAGATGACAGGAACAAACCTTATCAAGATCAAGGGCAATGGAGTGCCTTTAAAAATATAAAATAAAAACATTATCACAATCTATGAAAGGATATCAGAGCCACTACAGCCCGTGGACTCATCCCTCTGACACACAACAAAAATATGATGCATGACACAAATATTTCGCATTCATAGATAAGATGCAGTTTTGGAGCATGACTTTCAGTTATCCAGAAAAGGAAGTGTGTAAAATCAACAGTCAGCTATTCGAACTAAAGAGCATGCAGAAGGAAATCCAAGTTGTCTGCCAAATATCAGCAAGATTCAGAAAGGGTCTCAATTCCTTTATGCCAGATTCTCCAAGGCAATCACCATATTGAATAATGAATACTCTTAAAAACACAGCCTATCAGCAGAGACAGGATTTGTTCACATGAGTGCAAGTCCAATCCCGTGAACTCAGCTGCAACACTCCTACGAAGGCTCTCTCATGAGCATGTGCATCGGAAACCTGGTCATGAGCCAAGCTACATAACCACCACATCGTAAGCACAAAGGTATGTTTGCAGGAATGTTGCAATAATTTTAATTTGTAGTATAACATTCACTCTTTTTGCTTGTTTTTATGTGAACAATCAAGTTCCCATAAAGAAAAGCTATTTTGACATTAATTCAATCACAAGCTAAGAAAACTACTTTGCTATAAAAAATTGGTATACAATTGTCATTCTTAAATAATATTAATTAATATCAAGAATACATTTTAATGTTTCTCCTTAATGCAGTGGCAAGAAGCACCTAAGAACTAGGGATAATGACTGTTCTTCCAGAATTAGATTTGTGAAGAAACTCATTTACATGTTTGTGTTTTGTCTAGTTCAACTACAAAACTTTTAGTGAACTTTATAATCCTTTAAAAAAAAAAGAAGTTTTAGACTAGTAAAGGCGAATACTTTCTAATTAACACTCTAATGCTTACTAAGGACATACCACTGAATTTTTGATCACATAAAAAATAGTTGATTAAAAGATTTCTTAGGTATTACAGTGTCTATTAGAAGCTTTTCCAAATACCACACTCACACACCTACTTGCACGCAATAACTTTTCAAAGTAGTATTTTAGCTCCTCCTAGATGGCATCATCTGCTTCTTTAGAAACAAGTCCCAAATCCCCCATTCCCAGCTCCCTACTCAAAAAGATTAATTTTTCTGACAGAAGGTGAAAGCTACCAGGAGGTGAGGGGTGTGGGTCAAAGAGAGAAAATACGAAAGTCATTCACATGCTATAAAGAAATAGAAGCAGACAATATTTTGAATAGAATTTTTGAACAGAATAGCTTGTAGAATTTTTTACATGTCTACTACTCTGTAGTAGACAAATTAATTCCACTTCTGATTCTTTGATGTGTGTATGGAAGCATTAGAGAGTATGATCCCTTGGCAGGAAACATACTACATACTCCAAGCTCACCTTGGAGCACAGTGATTACCTGTCCTCTTTTAAATTAAAATTACCTGTGTAATTTCCACAAACACACCATAACTTCATCATTTTTACCTAAACAGTCTTCTGGCAGTACAGGCTGGAAATCAAGGTACTAAAGAACACAGCATAATGAGGTGAAGGTCAAGGTTCAAGTCAAAGATGGAACCCAGGCAACCAAATGACAAAAAAGGACAGTAATTCTGTATCAAACAGTGTAATTGTCACGGCATTTTTCAGCTGCAATCAAGACACTTTAAGTGCCAGAAACAAGCGCATAACTCATATAGCAGAACCTCCACACCAGCAAGAAGAGATTGGTCTTTTCTTCAGGTTCAAATCACATTCTATGCTTCCCTTCCTTTTTTGATCAAGGGGTACGTTCTAGTAGGTCTGATGATGTGCAGCTCTTTCCCAAACACGGCTCTTTGCTCTTATCAAAGGGGACAGCCTCAGTGACTTAAATGCTTTAACCTCGGATTTCTGTCTTTCCTCATCCTCCAGAAGGGGACTTCTATCTTTCGAATCAGACTTTAGCAGCAGGAGGGGATAATATCAATATGTCTGTTATTCAGCACAATTTTGGTAGGGTTTTGGTAGCCTCTGCAAAGCTGTTATACTTTATACATTGCTTCATAAGCAGAATTATCTCTTCTAGTTTTTAAGCAAGCCCATAAAAACTTACCATCACAAAAATGCAGATGACAAACCTGGCTTTCAGACTGCCTTTCCAACCACCTGCTCAGCAAAATTTTTTGTAGCATTAGGGACATCTGTCTTTGTATTACGATGCAATCAGGTATGGCAATCCATAGAAGTGCCAATGCCTGCTGGCAATGTGCCTGCTGAAGAGGGTGGCAGTCACAGCAATGTGAGGATTGAGGGTCAGCATTCTTGTCTTCTGAATAGAAAACTCACTGATGCCACAGCAACTTAACTTTGGATGTTTTAAGGTAAGGAAAGGGAAGTTGTATTTCGTCATCACAGAGCAATCCCAAGTACATGCCAGAGATACTAGAGGTAAAGCTGGAAGCTGGGATATGGGAAACTTCACCACTGAAACACTCTGGTCTAAACTGCACTTTGTATCCAACGATTAGGACACTGCAAACTGTCAGCCAACAGTTTGTTAAAATACTCTAAAAATAAGAGTATTGATTTTAGATATACGCATTCTTCTGAAAATTAGGCTTGAAAACTCAATCTCAATTTTCTCTCCTCATATCTGGATTACTCTAACAGCTACACATGCCAGCCTAGTAAGCACTTCCAAGTTCCTTTGATAACACATTTTTACAATCACCTTTGTATGGCTATTTAGTGATTTACTTTGTCACAATGCTTGTGAGGAAAACACAGAGCAGGAATACAGTGAATAAATGCCATTTTCCAGCAAAAGCCTTCAAGAAAGAAATAGTGTGGTGTATCATGGGTAAAGATCCCACATCTATCACTTGATATAGGAATTAACTACACTCTTCATCAGATCATTTCCTCTTGTCCTATCACTTGTTACTTGGGAGAAAAGCCTGACCCCCACCTGACTACAACCTCTTTTCAGGTAGTCATAGAGACCCATCACAGCACACCTAGAAGTTTAACTCCCTGTTTGGGGCTGTATGCACTGCTTGCCTCCTCTATATAAGCAACCTGAAGCAACAGGAGTGCAAGTTTTTTGTGTAACTACACAGCAGCGTGCACATAGGTTCCCCCAGCACCACAAGACCAGCTGTGTCCAGCTGCCAGGGGCCTGAGCCGCACAGCTGCACTGCAGTCGCATGGGATTTCAATCAGAGATAAAGGCTTTATTTATTAGTGCTGTAACTATACAAAACATATCAACAAAATCCCACTGTGTGTCACATAGCTTTTGTTTCCCACAAGCAAGCTGATGAAGGATAGCAAACTATCTGGACCAAGTGGAAAGAAGCAATTTTGAAGCAGCAGGCATCAGTGTCACTATTACGCCTGGAATGAGATGGCTCAGACACCACAGACTGTTTTATTCCTCACTCTGGCTCCATGATCCTTTTAAAGGCAGTTAAAAGGGATACAGTTCCCAACACAGGTCAACTTTACAAAAGTGAAGGAGATGGGCTGTGCAGAGGAAGAGCACGTAAGGCAGAATAAAAGCAGTACAGAAAAAAAAGACCCTAATGCTGTTGCATGAACTCTCCACACATTTTTAATGTAACTGATAGATGCAAGGTGATCTTCATTTCCCTGCCACATTTTCACCACACCAGAACTTTTTCCAAAAGCTCATGACTAGCAGCTGAGCCATCTCAAATTTGTTGTCGATCAGTTTTAACAGATTGTAATACTTTATAAGAAACTACCGTTAAGGATTTTAAAGGGGAAGACAGGAACAGAGGACGTTGCCAGAATTTTCTAGCAAAAACCAGGTAAAATTTATTTTAGCAGTTTCTTGTTTTCCCCCCTGTTCAAATTTTCCTATTCATCCCTTTCTCAAACAGGCAATTCTATATAATCTCTAATTACTTATTCAGTACTTTCACAGGTGTTTTGTATCAGATGAAAAAACAGCTCCATGTTATCAGTCCTGCTGCTGTACTTTGGCTAAAGATAATTAAGTCTGATTCAGCATTAAACTGCAAAGAAAAACATTTTCAATCTCTTTAAGTTACTTAGCAATCAGAGAGGGCTGATTGAATTTGATCATTGTGCTGCTTTTGGAGAAGGACAAAAAAATGACGAACACTACCAAAAAATAGAGCTGTGTTAATACAGGCTATATTTAGCACTACATGAACAAAAGCCAGTACTGCTCTCCTTCATCACGACACTGACAGTACCAAACAGAATGCCTGACAGCTTTCCAGGGGGCTTTAGCAGCTACTGCTGATGCACTGCAGAAAACAGATTGACACTGAAGCCTATTTGCACTATGTGCCTTCCTACCATCCAGTTTCAGACAGTTAAGCAAAAAGACATCAATTACAACTGCCCTTCCAAGATGCTGCTTTGAAAATAGATGCAGCACATATCTGAAGCTTGCTTTCCTGCTAAGCACTTGTTGGTTTTAAACAACAAAGTAGTCCTAAAAATCCTCTGTCAAATACAGTGGGAAACCAGGTATTCAGCAGCAGCCCTAAATCCAGTTTCGTCACTCATAATGTTGTACAAACTAAGAATCAGAACATAAATAATAGTGCTCATAAAAGAAACCAACAAATTAAAATCCGACAGCTTACTTTTGAAGAAAAAGTAGGTTTATAATGCAAATCTGCCAGTTATACATAAAAGCTCATCTATTTCTACAAAAGATGCAAAAACCCCTTTTAAAAAAAAAGTCAATTGTTTTCTTGTTCAAAACAATCTTACCAGAACATTCTCAAAAATGTATTTCATTGATAGCTTTAACTATTCCTATCAAAAGAAATTCCTGGTTTTCTCCCATACCCTGTTGTATATCAACTACAACAAATGAAATGCTTGTTTGTGTATGGCACCTCCAAGACAGGAGACACGTCTTCATCTTTCTAGCAGCTAGATGAATACACTGAATAGGTTTTTTGGTTGGTTGGTTGGTTGTAGCTGATACTTGGCACCAAGTAACACTGACTGCCACTCAAATACACTTCACCTGCAAGCTCCATCTATGTTTTAATTACTATAGCAAAATCATCCACTATACCTCCAATGGCTCCACAATTATGCAACATTAAAAGATAAAAACTCTCTTAACTAAAGGACTATGACTACCCAGGAGTAGTCATAGTGCACTGCTTGCAGAGAATAGGATTAAAATACTGAAATAGTGATAAAGCTTAACAGCTTCCTGAAAAAACCAGGTTTCTCTACAAATGGATGTTGAAAATGTCTTCTTAAATAAACTCTCATTCACTCATAAAATAAAAATGCAAGCTTATAGTTTACAATCAAGTACAAAAAATAATATTATAGTTGGGTATTTATCTTTCTTTTTGAAGCATTCTTCTCTAAAATTCAGCAATAAAGCTTTTAAGGCTAGAAGAATCTCATACTCTGTTGTCCCACATAAATACGACAAAACAGTGAAAAAGAAAAGATGTAACCTACATCTGCTAAATTCAACATAACAAAGAGCTGCACAATATTCAATCTCACTTGAAGAGTAAAGCACACATTATGCAGCTCTGACACATAAATAAAGCTAAGAAAAAAACTGATACTAAGCTACAAAATCATTCCTAAAAAATACTGAGGATGAAGAGTATGAAACACAAAAACTAATTCTTTATGTACTGTCCTATGAATGTGGGTATCTCATGTGTACCCTGCGTATTATTTAGATACATTACATGGTAACTTCTGTTACTGGTGAGCTACTGTAACCAACAAGTAAAATAAAACACACACTGCATAAAGCCTCGCTAGCTCTCAAGACTAGAATTGCTTTATGATTTCTTTTCTTTTTTAGCCTGATGAATTGGGAAAAAAATGCATTAAAACAAACTCGAGTTTTTCCTGAACAAAAGAAATTGCCAAGTGTCATCTTTCTAGGATGAAAGAAACAGGTTCCAATTCTTTTACTGCCCCAGGCATGATGGCCTTACATCTCTCATCTCCCAGGACACATAATTTGCTATTTGACATAAACGTACATGAAACCAGACAGCTTTCCTTCCAAGATTTCCTGAAATCACAAGTTAGGGACCAAGTGTCTTTCTGCCTTTTGTGTCTTTTACAGAATTGATGGCATGCTTAGCTGTTTGGGTTCCTCTGTTTTTCTTTGAGGATGGCAGATGACCTCCACACAAAAGAAGGAACTGAATCAGCTTTCTATCTCCCCTGTAAAGCCATTGTTCCTTAAGAAACCGGTCAATTTAGAAGAGGAAACAGCTATTTTTAGCAAATCTGCACTGATTCGAACTCAGCCAAGCTGATTGTTTCAGGATTATTCAGTAAACTCAGCTGCATGGCAGGGGGTGGGGGCAAAGCCTAAAAAATAGCACTCCACACTACTCTGGTCATTTACTGAACAGTTATCACATCCAAAAAGTCTACAGTAGCAATTACTCTGAGCTGGCAGGGAGGCCAGGCTCAGAGCTCTCAGCCAGGGGAACCCCTGAGGCATTCCTGTTTCCAGGTAGGCTTCTTCCAAGTAGGAAAGGCAGGGATGGCACACTGCTAAGCAGAGTATTTCACAGTGCTTTGGATTTAATCTAGGTTTTCTAGGGTACTCTAGGAAAACCTCTAGAAAATTTGTACAGTGACATTCCTTCTGATGGACTGTACAGACTCCTTTAAACACCAAGACGTGGCAACACTGAATTTCTACAGTACTTTTCTGAAGAACTTGTTCCTTTCCTCCCTTCAACTACACATGCCACTTCTCTGAAAGGATTTCTCTAAGAAAGCACTGTGGAACGAACTACAACCTTCAAGTTATGTTAATTTTTTAATTAAAGAAAAAACAAGCAAATAAACAAATGAAAAAAAACCAAACAAACCAACTAGCTGAAAAGTAGTACAGTCCTTGTAAGAGTTCTGTTTTCTTGTAGGAATCTGACACTTCTTCACCAGCCCATCAGCAGCATTTCTCTGAGGCTGAAGCATTTAAGGAATAACAGTGACTGATCCATCGTGCTCCTCATGCACTGAAGCTTCTCTCAGATGCATTGTAAGGACACAAAGAGTCAGTAAGAGACCCCTTACATATCACCAAATAACATGATTCATCAGCCTAATTCTACCACTCAACTTTAAAACGAGAAGAACACTTCTGGACTGGCTCAGCAAGTAATGGAAGTCAGACATGGAAACCTTACAGAGAGGTCCAAGAGTGTTTCATTCCTGTAAAAACCCAGGTGGTTTGGTTTATTTCTAGACTTAAACATCCTATTTGATTCCCACTCTTTCCCATCATAACGAGCTCACAGATTTACATTCAGAAAACCGAAAATCAGATTCAATTCCAGTATAACATGCAGCTTCCATTGAAGTAAACACAATTTACTTTCAGCCAAGATTCCAGCAGCAACTCCAACTGAAATCCTGTAATTTTGATACCAATTCAAGTGCATGTAAAATAACAGCCCTGTTGAAAAAAAAAATAACCAACAAAACAAGACAAACCTTTTACCTACAACTAACACATGATGGAACTCAAGAAGAACAGTATTTCACTGAATCATAAATTAATGCTTCTTCTGGATGCACAACACTGCTATTCTTAGGTTAAGTAATCAAAAGATTGAAAACAAGAAGGCAAAACAATTGTATGGCTTCATAATTTTGACCTTTATTCAGAGAAAAAAATCAACACAATACTACAACTCCAAGGGCATGAAATAGGGGGATTGAAAAACAGAGCACAAACTATACATGTTTGCATGTACAAATGAAGAAGCCCAAAATGAAATCCTAACCAAAAAAAAATATCAGTGAAGTCCTATTTCCCCTACATGTAGAACAAACTGAATACTGTCAAGGGATTCTTTTGTTTTTTAAAAAAATCTTCAGAATTAGGTGTTGTACATAAATATGGCAGACATAAACCAGCCAATTCAGAATAACACAAATAAAATGTTTTTCTTAGCATACCATTATTTTTGTTGTAAAGGTAAATACCTTTATATTTTTTCCTCCTAAAGATCATCTAAGCCATCTGCCATTGCAAAATGATCATATTTACAGGATATGACAATAGTCCCAACACCAGAAGGGAGTATTTTTAGAATAGGAGAATACGATTTTGGAAATCAATATGCAAGTTACCAGTCAATACAGACTGGAAGTATTTGTAAAAGCCTTGAACTTTTGAAATCCATTCAGGAGAATGCCAGTTCTAACCACTGGTTCTGCCTGGTTTATTATTATTTTATTACACAGATTAAGACAAACCCGTGCACATGGTTCCAGACAAAAGAAAGGCACTTAGAGAAAAGCCAGTTACCAAAAAAATTATGCAGATTGTTCTTCATTTTCATACTACTACAGAGGGGAAATTCTGTATCTCAGGGGCACAGCTGAAGCATGATTTTTGGAATAGCATGGAAAAAAAGGACAAAAAGACACACAGCTGTTGCATAGATGCTTATGAATTTTTCTACATTTTTAACACTCCTGATTAAATGATCCAATCTTACAGAAATACATGAATGCTTATCTCCAAGTAATTTCATTTTGAAAGAACAAAAATATTAGGTACTTTTCTGCAAGCAAATCCTAGCAAGATTAGGGCACAATTTTTCTCCTATTGACTGAAATGCAAAGCATAGAGCCTTCACGGCCCCACTCCACATACATGTGTACAAATAATGTCAGAAGACAGAGAACACAATTCAGTAAACTTTATTGATTCTGAAAGATCATGCATTTGCTCCATTATAATTAACTTATGTGGAAACAAAGACAAACTGCATGCTTTAAAGATATAACTACAAAGAATTGTTTAAAGCCTTGTGCTGGGAGAAAATGTGGCCAGGACATGCAGAGAAAGGCAAGGTGGTCACAGTTCCAGGTCCCCACATCCAACCATGGTGAAGTTAAGCATTTATCGCCACCATGTATACAAAACACATCTATAACTGTACACATGACCAGCCATGGGGTGAGGAGGGGTCGGTGGCAGAGGATGTCATAATCTAAAACCAGCACATTCCTAGTGTCACATCTTGAACTCAATTTCCTTGTTCAAACATGGTCGAAAATTTATCTAAGATTTCTATCTGAAAAGTAACTTCCCTAAATACCCAGGAAAATATTCAGAAACTGTCCATTTAAATCAGTTAGCTAAAATCTCCTGTGCCAACCAGCTCTTCTTTCTCACAACTACATTTGAACAGAGAGATTTTAAAATCCATAAAACCCCACCAAGATTTTAGGGTACAGTTGCACTTTATGGCTTAGTTAATACAGTGGAATACGTCCAGGGCTAATGCTCTGCAGGGCAGTTAATCCAGTCTTCTCTACTGTGACAGACTTTGTGAGTCCACAGATTCCAGTGGAGTAGGTTCATCTTGCTAATTTGGTGGAAAAGCTCTTTGCTTTGTTACAGACCAGGTTTATGCTGCATCAACCCACTCAACAAACTCACCCCATGACTGTGGTAGGGAGAGAAGAGCACCAGGGGAACAAGACTACTCTTTTCAGCATTTAATTGACTTATCCTGAAAAACTGTTAGCATTACCTTAGATGATCTTCTAATCTGTTCTCTTGTTAGATAATAGAAACTGAAAGAATTCCCAATTTACCCTGTTAAGGTCTTTCTCTTCCTTCAAGAACTTCTCCTTCAGTAACGTAAATATCTCTCTCTCTTCATCTTCAACATCCTTTTGAAATTCCCTCTAATTCTGTGATGTCCTTCTGTATGGTCAGTATTACAGCATTATTGAAAAAAGCATAATTCTTTCCTTAAAGTAGTCTTTATCCTTTCCCCTCAGTCCTCCTGTAATCTTGCTTGTTTTCTGCTCAGAATGGAGAAAACACACCAATGATTAATGACACCACTGTAATGGAAGATCTCAAGAGTGTACCCAAACATGCACCTCCCAAAATGACCTAACAGGATTATAGTGGAAAAACAAACAGAAACCATGTTTCTGTAATGAACTGTTTGAATGTAAAATCTAAACATAGAGTTAACAGATCCGGTGGGAGGAAAACAAATCAAACCTATAAATAAACACAAAAAGGAAGCTCCCAACTCAAAACTACTACAATGTCATTAGACAGACACCCATTAAAAAACACATATATTACATAGTGGATGGTTGTGTCTAATGTGCCAAACTAAAAACCAAACAAACCAACCAAACAAAAGAGAACAAGCAAAAAAGAACAAACAAAAAACCCCTAGTCTAAAACAGAAAAGATGCACAATTCCTAAAGCCATAATGTAAAAGAGGACATTGTGACCAATTCAAAATTGCACTAAATACACAAAGAGACTTTATTTTTTTGAGTATCAAATATCAAGGTTAATAGATACCAGAACCAGAAGGAGAGTTGAATTCTTCAGTTTATCTAAAATATTATTCTTTTCGTATTAATATCCAAACTAATAGCTAGGCAGTCAAGTAGAAAAAAAGAGCACATATATCTTTGTACTAGAAAGCAAAAAATCCTCCGTCTACATGGAATTAAAGACACTCAAAAGACACATAATATTGTCACTAGACTGTCTTTCCTATTCTTCTAATGCACTACATTTATTGCAATTAATAGCATTAAAAGCCAAGTGTCTCATTACTCAGTGCATACTAAGTACGTTGCTTAAAAAATGTCAGTAGAGGACCCCTTTACCAAAAAAAGACCTAAGTGTCTAAATAAACCAATGGATGTTATGATCAGAAAGCAGAAAACAGGTAGAGGTTAAGAAAAGTTATTTGCATACTGTATATGCCTGGGGGGAAAGAAAGAGAGGTACACTGGTGGGTTTGTACAATACATACCACCTTAATGCAGAATTTCCCGCAACACCAAAGCCCCTTTTTAATGTGAGATGGAGGTTAATTGTTGAGGTTTTTGTTTTAACAATAATAAAAAAAACTTGAACATTTTTCTCTTAGGTAATGCTCCCATTGCATAATTTGGATTCTCTTCATACAATTAAAAATAAAGGTCTGAAAATTTTTATTGGTAGAACCCTTCTAACTATTTAGTAAGTCAGGTTTTTTATTTCAGGGATTTTTAGTTTGGGTCTTTTTCATATTTACAAATATTACCTAGACTTTGCCAAGTTTAAATTACACAAAGCTAAGCAACTGGTTCAGCTAAAACACACTTTATACATTTAGTGAACAATACAACAGAGGATGGGAAAAAAAAAAAGCAACACTGAAACTTCAGTGTGAGGATACATAAAAATTATTCAATATGAAGCAAAAGTCACTTACCTTCCAGTCTCATGAATTCCTAAAATAACACTAGATAACACAATGTATGGAGAGATGCCTATGATCTCTAGTGGGGGCTGAATCATCTTCATGTAGATACTGTGAATAGCCCCTGTATGCATACTGACATCATCAGTAAAGACTTGGAGGCAGAGGATACTATGGTAACCACACAATGTGCTGAGAGAGAAGCTTTTAATTGCTTTAACAACTTCCTGAGGCTCGTGCTACTAGGTTTCCATTTGCTCAGAAGGAAATGAAGGGTGTCACACAGGCAGGCAGTGTGCTACTGTGCAGGAAAAAAACGCGCACTGAATCCTGATTCTATTAATTGTGATGTGACTTTTTAAATGACAAGTGTCATAGTCTGAATCCATTACTGAAATCTTCTGACATCTGCAGGAGTCACAGGTCAAGAATTAACACTGTCAGGTAGCAATTTTATAAGCATTTCTGTTTTCCATGTTTGCATGTGTTGATACCATCACACTGAGACATTATCTTCAAGTCACAGCTGAGTTTTAAGTGTAGAGTGTTCTTCCGCACCAGAGGGTCAAAGAGTGTTCAGAATGTGAACCTGAAGTCCAGTTAACACTAAGGCTCAGGTACAATATAAACTGACACACTGTGAAACAAGGTATTTATCCTAGCATCATGTCTCTTTCAACTTCAATGACTACCAGCCAATAGATCACTTACGAAGGACAAAACTCAAGGAACTAGTACCAGCAATGCCATGATATGGCCAAGAGATAGGTGAATAAGATGATTTTAGCTGTTTTTGCAGGAGACTGGACTACTGTCTCTTCATTTTGCATTTAAATAGCTCAGTTGAGGTTTATTTGGTTTTTCAAAAATGAAGAATAACCACATGACTATCAACCCAATCAGAATTACACAGAATCAAAATGAAATTGTGAGGAACAGAGTGGAAAAAAGCACAAAAACCTCCAAATCATATCAGCTTTATTTTTTAGATCTAACAAGTTTGGGGTTCTTGTGGGAAAGAAAATTGCTATCTGTAGGTCTGGGTTAACTATGTTAGGGTTATTCTGAAATCAGTTTCACTGCTCTTATGCAAATGTCATCCAAATTAGAGAACAATGATGCAAACACTCACAATTTCGAATTCACTAGGCACTCAACTTCCCTTTACTGGACATTTCCACAGCTACTGATTTTGCCTGAGCAGTACAATCATTTAACAGTTCTTCTAGATGTGTACTATTTTGCTCCTCAAAAAAGACAGAATCAATAATTTTATCTATCAGGTTTGGCTCAAAGCTGCAAGTTAGAATCCTGAAATTAATTCTATTCTTCCCTAAAGTTCAGATTGAGTAATCTTTGACAGTTTCTATTTCAATCTCATCCTAAAATCCTCCTACCCTCAACCATTAGATATTAAAAAAAAAGATTAAAATGAAAGTCCGAAAGCCAATCCAAACCCAGAGGTGGTTGTCAATGTATCAATACATCAAATTTTTAATCAGTAATGCTACAGTGCTTTCACTAATTACTATGATATTTAGAAGTCTAAAAACATCATCATAAAACTCATTCCAAATAAAAAACAACAGTTCATAAAATGACTTGTTACCCAAGTTCTTTAACATCACAGTTGAGACAGGCAGTTCATCCTATCTGTGGGAAAAGAACTTAGCACACTGAACTGCATGGCCAACAACCTGATCTCCTCATGAACCCCTGTCACTCAGTATTGAGCACAGTGACAGTGCTTAAATGAGCACTGATTAAAATGTGCACAGTTCTGTTTAGACTGCAGCCTGCCAAGACAAAAATATCAATTTCTTTCTAAGGAAATCAACATCTCCTCCTGTGCAGGAGGCTGATATCTGCTTCTTACAAACACACAGGGACTCCTCACACAGTTAGGATTCCCCCAGTTTGGAGTACCTAGAAGGGCCACCATAAACGGTTGTTTAATCAATGTCATTGTTTCAATTCTAATGTTAACCAAACCCTTGTGAAGAAGTTACACTTTCCACAGTTAGGTTGAAAGTTCTGATCACAAAATGCATAGATTAAGAACACTACTGGGGCAACCACTTCCACAGTTAGACATCATTCAACACGACAAGTCTTGCAGACCAAATTTTGCACCCTTATTTAAACAAAGCACGTTTTGTGGTCCCCTTTTCAAACACAAGTGCCAATTCCTTCTGATGCTTCACAGGCATGCTGCTTTTCACAGAGAACTTTCAGCACACACACCTGGTTTCAAAACCACTGATCTAAGGAACAAAGCGTACTGCCCTCCAACCCAGTATCTTTATGTATATAATACTACGCACACTTTAGGGAAAAGAAAAGGTAGAGAAGTAAAAAACACTTGGAGACTTGCCTTTATCACAAAGTTGTATCTAAAATTCAGTTAAGTTACCTCTAACTGAAGCAATGTAGAAAGCCATAACATGGGGCTTTTTTTGTTGATCCTCTGTTGAGACCAGTATTATGTTCCCAATGGACACTAACAGCACTCACCCATTTGGATGACAAATACAGAGACAAACAGTAGCTGAAAACAGTAGCTCAACAAAAGCAGAAGATTGTATCCCCTCTGTTCCTCCAACTTCACCTTTAGAGACTGATGTAACAAGCTAGTTAACCAAAAAGTCAAAAGAGCCACAGCAGCATGAACAGTGAAACTTCTTCTTAATCCAAGGTTATGAGAGATGTAAAGGTGCTCACCATCTCAAATTCATTCCCAAGTTAATAGCTTAAAAAAAAAGATCAGCCCAAAGCCAGATGTAAAAGTTTGCTCTAAAACTGAAGTGCTAAAATTTTGACTATGAAGTTTCTGAACTACATTTTTGAATGTGTAGTTACAAAGGATGAAAACTAAAACATACACTATTTTAAACGGCAAGATGACACATTGAGCTTTTAAAGTGACATTTACCCAAAATACCCTTCCCTCAATCTCCTTCGTGTTTTGGGCAGTGGGGGGACAAGACAGTACCCACAGATCTAGTAAATTACATCCACCCTCTCAGAGGATGTAGTAATAAATAAATCCAATAAATCCAACTCCTCAGATGTCTTGATTTAGGAGCTAAGTGACTGTCTCAGTTCTTTCCGACTAGACTCTCATGTGAAAATATTTCTCTGGGTCAATTCCACAACTTCCTCTTCATCTACAGTTAACCCACTTGACATCTGTGAAAACTAAGTAAAAGAAAAGGCTACACTGTCCATTTCCTGAACAATACCTTAATTTACTATGGAATGCTAATACTGTCAGGGTTTGTATATACAACATCCCTCTTGCAATTGCTACAGAAAACCATCAATTTAGCCTAGATATCAAGTCGGGAGACGGATATTGGGGGCGGATTAAAAATACCAAATTACCGTTTTTTCATTCTTCTTAGTATTTCTTTGAGCTGAATAGAGTGTGGGTTCAAGAGGGCAGGAAAAAAAGAAGAAACCACTACAAGCAGTCACATTATTTTTATATGTCTGTAAACAGGCACAAGCTTAGGATATCAGCATAGAATAGAATTGCAAATAATGATGCAATGGTATGTAGAAGAACCATCTTGACATAATTTTTGAGGCCACATGTAATGGTTTCCTCTTATGCCTAAACTTCTAGGACTATTATACTAACACTTCACAATCGTTCAAGATTTTCATTTCTACAGCAATAGAAAGCATCAAAGAGTAGCTCAAGCAATCACAACAGCATATTCTGAAGTCCTGCTTTTATTAAGAGAAATTTCAATCTATTTCCTGGCACTCTTCCACAAATCTCTTCCTCTACCCAAGAAGGTAATCTGAGGGCTGGAGCATCTCTCCTCTGAAGCCAGGCTGAGAGAGTTCAGTCTGAACTGTTCAGTCTGGAGCAGGGAAGGCTACCAGGAGACCTTATAGCACGCTCCTGTACCTAAAAGGGATATACAAAAAAGCTGGAAAGGGATTTTTTAAAAGGACATGTACTAATAGTATAAGGAGAAATGGTTTTGAACTGAAAGACGGTATGTTTAGATGAGATATGAGGAAGAAGCTCTTTACTGAGAGGGTGGTGAGGCACTGGCACAGGTTGCCCAGGGAAGCTGTGGATGCCCAGTCTCTGGAAGCATTCCAAGCAGGTTGGATGAGGCTCTGAGCAATTTGACCTAATAGCATGTGTGCCTGCCCATTGCACAGGAGTTCTAACAAGACGATCTTTAAGGTCCCTTCGAACTCAAACCTTTGAACAATCCTATGAGCTTCTATAAAATCGTCCATCCATATTGAGATCTGGGCATATGCTCTTTAAGTCAGTAGTTGTCTAGCTGTAAAACAGGTAGGTACAGCACAAGCTATAAGAGGTACCAGCTTATACAGCAATGCACATTTACCACATGGTTAGAATATTGCTGAAAATAATAATAAAGTAATTAGATTATTATTTGTCAAAGCAGGAAATACTAAATTGCTGTTACACACAAAAAACCATAGTATGATGGAAGGCAAGGGATAACACATACCAACTTAAATTAGAAAATGTTTTGAATCAGGAGATTCATTGTGTTTTATTTCATATATAACTAAAGGAGAGAGATTTCTCTAATTTTCTTCAGTGATATGTTGCCAAAACAGAGCTACAGTTCTTACCACAACCAACATGAGTGGCAACAAGGAGGGAAAGTACTCTCCAGCAGCAACTCCTTACTCTATAGCATTGGTTCCTGAATGTGCTCAAATCATAGTGCAAACACACATAAATAATACAGAGAGGTGTATCATAAATATAGTATACCCAAATATACATAAATTGTATACAGCAAAGTATTTTAATTACTTCATGTGGTTCTGGTACCAAATCTATGCAAATCTGGCTCTTACTAGCACCAGTCCCACTTCAAACATATGGACTGGGTAGTCCTAGAAGGCTTTCACAGAAGTAGTGTTAAGAGCAGAATGCTAACACAACTCCCTTTTTTCAGACACTATTTATTCCCGCATGTACCTTCACAATGAACATGTTTTCTGATAGTGTAATGCTAGAGGAGGGGACCACTGTGTACAGACTTCTGGAATGACCACCACCATCATCAATCTCTTCAGGGACAGGCAGGGGCTGGGGAGGAAACCAGCAATACAACTGGGTTCTCAACAGGCCGTTCTGTTTGTCTCAGCCACACAAACCTTTATCCCTTTAAGGCCCGGAATATATCTTGTTTTTCTAAGTCTATGCATCCCTTTAATTAGCCTTCTTGAAAGAACATCTCCTGCCTGGGCAAATTTGCTTTATGTAAAATACGGGGATTAACTGCAAAAATGAACACCAGAAAGAGACAGGACTTTACCTCTAAAATAGTTACAGTGTAATGTATTTATAGATTGTACCTAGGCACTTGTACTGATAGGTTCATGTTCAATAAAATATAAGAAGATGCTCTGTAGGTCTTTTTCACAGTTCAAGCACAGCTCTGGAGATTAAGGTCTACACATAACACTGAACCCCAATACCCACATGCAATTAATCCTTGTAACATGGATCCTTGAAACACACAGGCAGGTTTTTTTGTAGAAAATAAGATTTGTCATACGTCTGATACATTTCTTTAAAAGGAACCTCAGTGCACACAAGATGCACTTTTAAGTGCAAATATAAAATGCCCCCTTGTATTTGTAAGGGTGGAGCAGGACACATCTGAGAGCAAAAAATAAGGCACTTGCCAAGAGTTCTGTCTCTACTGTTCAAACCTCATTTCCTTTTACATTTCTCTATTTCAAGCAAGAATTCCAAAGTAAATCCCAACTTTCCATCAACTAAAAATTTAAGCCTTGTTCTGTCCAACTGGTCCTTACAGAGACACTGAAAAAGAAATACATATTAACCTTCTTCCACCCCCTTAACTTTATGCTCAATAACCAAATGCCATCTGAAGCTCTGCCAATGGAATGATAACAGAGCTTTTTATAGAATTCTGACAGGAAAATTTCCATGTTTGTCCTGAAATAGGGTTCTCCCTCAGTCATCAACTGCCACCATTTCTTCACTGCTTTGCTGAGAGCTGCCTAAAAGTGCACCAAAGGTCAGCTAAATGCTTCAGAGAACCAAATACACATTCTCCAAAATTCCTCATTCCACTCCACTGTCGTGCAGTAACTTTAACACTCCAAGGAGCATGCTCAGTTTACACTGCCTCCAAATCTCAAAGAGGTCTTGGTATTAGGTGTGGTCTGATCCATACCTAATCAATTCTTGAGTCAGAAATTTATCTGAAGAAGGGCTTTTTCACAATCACCACATTTTCAGACGCCTCTAGCTTTTTTTTTATAAGAAAAGGAGTTACGAAAATATCTCACCTTGATTCTGGCACAAGAGTAAATCACTTACCATTCATGTTCCCAGCCTCAAACTCTACCACTGTAAGATCAAGTCTGGGACAGTGGCCTTTTACAAGTGTGTTACTTTTCCAGACATGAAACTCCTAACTGAACAGAAAAATGAGAAAATTTGGCATGTGGCTACAATCTCTTTCCTGTAACCACAAAATGTCTGACAGAGGGGCACAAAAATAAGAATTGGAATACTGGTCTTGGTTTTCATTCTGAAGAGATGTACGGTTTCTCAACTAGCACACCTCCACACTGAGTATTTTACCAATGGAGTGTGTTATTTCTGTGTCTTCCAGTAGCTCCCGTCTAGCCTTTACACAGAAATACAAAAGGTCAATTTTGATCAAGGAACCATTAATATTTAATTAGAACAAGTGAATGCCTTGCAGAACAACTGGTAGGCAAGCTGAGCAAGGGAAGACACTCTCACTAATTTAGCTCAGCCGAGACAGACTTCCCAGTGAAAATGAGCAACTTACACTACTGGTTGTTTTTTGATTCTGATCCTACAGGTGAGCAAATGCAGTTTTTGGTGGAAGTTTTATTTTTACTTGAAGAGGACTCAAAATGACCAAATTTATTACAACACAATAGACATCCTTGATTTAGTCAATTAAAGGATTGGTACCACGGATAGAGAACTGAAAGTTATGGTGATGATCTCTGCAAAACAATCAAGAGCAACATATAAAACCGTAATATTTTCTCAAATAAGGTTTCACATAAAAACAAGAAAAGCACAGATATAAAAACTATAACCCATTGCCACTGCATCATGTTTTTATTACTGATTTATTTCTTTGCCCTATGCATAATAAATCTATGTAGGTATAAAAAATGGAAATTGATGATTTCATGCCGGAGTACAAAACACATAGAAAATTGCTTCTGATGGGAATTTATTGTTTAAATGGAACTTGCTTTGTCAGTGTGCAGAAAACAAAAAGTAAACAGACGCAGAGAAGATATTTTCTTTATAGTATACTGGAAAGAGCTAGAAGCTAAGAGAAGCAGGACTTTAACTGACCTTCAAATAAATCACTTTTGTGCTTATCTGCATGTACATCTATTAAAAGACCCCTCTAGTATATTAGCTGTCTTTTAAATACAACACAACCCCCAGTTTTATAATCCTTGGCTTAAATATCACAATTTCATTAAAAGCATATTCTTTGCCTGTACATCAACACTAAACTGACACATAGAAAAGAGTGCTTCAAGGCAGACAGCTGACTGCAGCTGTACTCTCTCACATCCTAGACAAAAGCTAACCCAGGGCAGGACCTGAAACTGCCAATAGCAGCAACAGCCACCACTGAAATAAATCAGCTCCATTGAATTACTGTATAAAATACTTTATGTCCACATAGAGGCATATAAGGAACCTTGAACCAATCTCCTGGTCTTCTTATATGCTAGAAAATTAGAGGAACTGTCATACTAAATGTCACTACATTATCACATCCCAGGGGAAGTCTGGAGCAAGGAAGACATACCCTTGATGATGTCAGGGAATACTTAAGCCACCTGGACATATTTAAGTCCATGGGTCCTGATGGGATGCACCCATGAGTGCCACTCTTGATAATTTTTGATCAATTGTGGCAACTGGGAGAGGTACTCAAGGACTGAGGGAATCATCTGTGAGGGCGACCAGGAGGCCAGTGAGGCTGGGGAGACTCTAACTGTGGAGATTTTCAACATCCATCTGGAGCCGGTCCTGGGCAACCTGCTTTAGGTGGTCCTGCTTAAGCAGGGTGGGTGTACACAGTGAGCTCCAGAGGTCCCTGCCAACCCTGACTGTTCTGTGATTCTGTGAAGAAAACTAATAGTTATTTTACCTGTCACTAGGTATTTTCAGTTGGAAGAGATGTATGTGCAAGCACAATGAGAAAACATCAAACCATTTAACTAGTTCTATATAACTCGTCCTATAGGACTACACACACACAACAAGCGTCCCTAGAACTGTGCATATTACCTTAAACATCAAGTTTTGATTTTTCATTGTTAGTTATATTGGGTTTACATGCCCAGATAGTAGCAGTGGGGTGGCTGCAGGGTAACCTCTGTGAGGACAGCCAGGGGCTTCCATGTGCCGAAAATATCTGGTTCCACATGACCCACAGCAGGGCATGACTGAGCCCCTCAGCCAGGAGGGTGGTGCCTCTGGAATAGAGCATTCAAGGAAGGTGAAAATGTTGCAGAGCAGAGTGTGAAAAGGACAAATGAGGAACAACTGTGCAGACACCAAGGACAGTCAAGAGAGGAGAAGGTGCTGCAGGCAGCAGGGCTTGCAGCCCCTGAAAAGCCTCACAATGCAGATGTCAATCTTGCAACCCATGAAGGACAGCATGACAAAGCAGCTGCAAATGCCTTGAAGGAAGCTGCAGCCCACTGGCAGTCCATTCTACTGTATTTTCAATTGGCAAAAGATCAAATCATTTTTCCTCAAGTTGGTATCTCTGCTCATGATGGTAATTGATGAGTGATCTTCCAGTCTTTACCTTGACCTATGAGCTGTTCCATGTCTATTTTCTATTCTCATCCTGTTGAGGAGGGAGAGTGAGAGAGCAGCTGGGTGGGCATCTGGCAAGGCCAGTCAAAGCCAACCCACATCATATTCCACCAAGATTTTAAAATAAACAGGCTACACTCAGAGTAAGTGATTGATGCAACTGCTCAGACTTTGATTTCAGTGAAGTCATAATGCAGCCGTGAAACAAGGCAAGTCACTTTTAGATGTGACTATGCCAATCTAGCCTCAACTGAAATTTCAATATACAGTGCAGAACATGGTCAGCAAGTGATAATTTCTGCCCTTAACAACTACTCTCCACTCACTAAAAAAAAAACAAACACAAAAAAATCCAACACCCACAATTTCAAATAAAACTAATAACACTAACCAGATATAATGCTTGACAAAGACCTTACCTCAAAAATGACCTGGTCCAAGTGTCAGTTCCTGACTAATAACTAAATACATAATTTTATAATTGAAAAGAGATTATATATTCAGTAATATATACACACACACAATGTAACTCAGAAACTTATCCTAAGCAAACTACTGTGCGTAGTATGTAGGTCAAGTTGTCTTGTCAGGGATGAAAAGATGAAATAAGACACAGATGCAGATCTTTATGATTTGAAGAAAGGATTTAGTGCTTAATGATAACCACAATAACTATAGGAAGACTGAGCCCTGTTGTGAACATACAAGTCCTTAACACTGACCGGCAGAATAAATATCACATACTCTTAGAAAACACATTCCATTCTTTGGAAATACTTGCTCCTGAAAACATCTGATAACACAAATTCAAAAATTCAGGTGCAGTTTTCAACAGTGGCCTTCTGAATTCAACAAAACAGTAACTTCATATTGATTTCTCCAACTCATTTCTCAAGGAAAAAAATACCACACGACATAAGTAAATCAAATTTAAAGGAAGGACCAAAACTAATGAAATATTAAAAAACAGAAATACAAAACCCCAAAAACTACAGAAAACTAGACCAATTTAGAAAAACCACTAACAGGTAAACAACTATTTTGAATGAATATTTTGAAGACATGACTAAGGAAGCTGAGAGTTACTCTTAAAATCTCCAAAAATTAAAGAGGGGAAAAAAAAAAAAAAAGGAGGAAAACCAAAAAGCTCTCAGAAATATGGGAAACACATAAGATTATCCTCCAGTAATAGTATTTGTTAATAAGCCATTATTCTAAATGTGACTGACAGAAAAAAATAAAAGTAACCAGGAAGACTACAAGCACCAAATGTACCAGCTCTAACATCCTAATACTTGTGGGCAGTGTTGTCAAAATAGCATTCCTGCCCCTCACAGACACAAAAGGTTTTGACAAGACAAGGTCAGGTTATAGATCCAGTTATCTGAAATAAAGGCAATAAAGTTATCTTTCCTTTAGTTTCCTCTATCTCCCAGCTTCCTCGTTATTGTAGAGCAGAAATACACAAATTTCAAGCTGGAGACTGCCTGACTAGAGCACAGGAGAGAGAAATTAATTGGAACAACTTTGAGGAAAATATGGTCTACACTGAAAGTCAATTGGTTTAAGAAATAAAAAAACTGATACTGGCTAAACAGAGAGACAGAACAAGTAAAAGAGTAAAAGTCAGCCTGAGTAAGAGTCAACGGGGAGGATGTGGATCTGGAGCCCTGGGGACAGAAAATAACAATGACAAAGGTGACTTAATCCATGGCTACCCCTTTTTCTGGCACACATATCTGTTCATCAAGATTACCAACAAACCTTATTAACTGCAGATGGAATCTTACACCTGAAACTGTCAACATCCCAAGAAACTTTCATACTGTATTTCACAGTGAATACAATTCTTCAAAAAGCACTTACATCTAACAAATTACTATTTCCAGTCTATTTTGTAAATGTATTTTGTACAAACATTGTCCACTAAGTGGACAGTCAGACCATAATCTCAATAAAAAAGGTCAAACAGAGTAACTAAGTATTGAGAACACTATTTATAGCAGCAAAACTCTGCAAATTGCCTGAAGAAGACAAGAAACTGCACTCACACAAATAAATATAGTTGAGTTTGAGATTAACTAAATCATTAATCCTTTCTGTTTGCAAGTTATTTTCAGAAAGCACTTCAGCTTGAGATTAGGAAAGTACTGCATGTGCAATATTTTATATAAGCCTCTTTCACACTTTGACATTGCTTCTGTATTCATAAGAAAAATAATTTGCAGTTTCTGTAGCTACATTTTCTGGTTTTTTTGGCTGTTGTGGTTGTTAAAGCTTATTTTCCAACGTGAATTCATTTTAAAACCTTGACAGTATGTCATTTTTTTGCTCCTTACTGTCATACAGAGTCCTGAAAAAAAACCAGAGTTGTCAGGCTCTAGGTGCTGGGTCTCCCAAAACGAGTAAAATCAAGGGAATATACTTGGCCAAGGTCAGCTGCTCTTGATTCATTGTTAGGCTCTAACAGTAGATCCTCCAGAACACTGGAAGCTCACCTGGTGGTACCAGCCTCATGCAAACGCTCCTCTCTCTGGGATGTGATATGGCAACCGTAAAAGCCCCGGTGCAGATTTTCTAAGTTGTCTAAGCCATAATATTGGCTTCAGAGCACTTTGTTACTATTGCTACACTATGTTCAGGCTTTATTCCACTTTATCTAAGAGCTCTACGACCAGTGTTGCTGTTCTCACACCGGCTTCGTTTGGTTTTTTTTCCCCAAGTATCATTTTATGCAATGTAAGTATCAGAGATGGCAATAGAGGAAGTACTTGCAATGCAAATTGACTTCCCTAAACAGAAGAGAGATATTATTCCACACCTGTTAGATCCACTTCTTACCTAGTCAGAGTTCTGGATCTAGAACAACACCATTTGAAAAACAAATCAAACCAGTGGGTGTGAGGGGGACAGGAAAACGTGACAATGACAACAGCAAAACTAGCTGGTGATGGAAACTACTCCGAAACAAGGAAAAAGTAGCAAACAAAACTCTAAATCTTTGTGGAGAATATGAAGGTTTAACTACTAAATCTATTTTAAACAGGACTGAGAGACTGAATGACAGAGTTCTCACAGGACACACTTCATTTAAAGCCCTGATACTCATTTACATCCTATGTTAACTTATAGAACGTTTACACAATCTTGATGACATACCTGGTCACAACATGCCACCAGATCTCCCAACTGCAGTGCACTCTAACTGTACAATTATGGGCTCACCTTGAAGTGTTGTACAGCTCACAAGTTCTATATCGACAGAAGCACAAAGAAACCACCTTTTAGAGTAGGAGGTTATAACCAGTAAAACTAAACATTAGTTACAAAGGAAAATTTATTTATATTGAGACTCTTAAGGGGAACTAACAAAAAAGAGCTAGTGTTTTAGTCATCTTCCTGAAGCTTGATGTTGCAAAACAGAATAAAACATTCACATAATGAATCCACTGAGAATACTGGCAAGTTTTGTACTACTTTATTATGTAAAAAGTGAAAGAACTGACGCTAGAAGCTAATTATTTACTCCTAAGCAGCAAGAACAGGACAGGGACAAACCTCAGTAAAAGCCAGAGTAATAGCCAGTAATAGCCCTGGAAAGACCAAAGCAGCAAACATTTCCACAGATCAAAGATCCTCTCCCATGATCAAGCAGTGGTGTGAGACCAAGCACGGACACTTGAGACAGGCTGTGCCAGTTCAAAGCAAGTTTTCCAAAACAAATTGCTTCGTGCTTACAATTAATTTCTAATCCAGCAGCTACTGCAAGAAATAGCCACAAGTAATCAACTGAACAGACAACTTCTTGCTACATTAGCTAACTATGAAATACTTTATCCAGCAGGCAAAAGGATGGTAAACAAACACAACAATATCAAAACCAGTAATTACTACGGTGCACACACAAGACCCACAAGACTATAGCAGCAGTAGCAGCATGTCCAACAAATTGATATGACTTCTGTAGGTGGCCAAAAAACCAAAACCAATTCTCTAACACACTGCTCACTTTAATGACTATCAAAAAATAAAATAAAAAGACTAAGTATGTAATCTTGTTTCCAGCCTGATTAGATTCAAAAGCCAGCTAAGGCAAGGTGGAACCGATCACCAATTCACTACACATACCCATAATTTCCACTGATATGTATCACGGTAACAAAAGTACACAAATCCATCTAGTAATATAGCTAATGTAGGATTGAATTATCTACCTGCATCATCCTCATACATCCTTAGGAATAACAGGCCAAGTGTCAGACACAGAGTATTGTTAGAAGATCAACCTCCAAATCAGAGATGTCTTTTGAAGACGACATAAAAACAGTAATAGGTGTCTAAAGGCAGGTATGAGTAATTTTTTTTTCCTTTGCCACAAGCAAAGCAGATTTGGTAACTATTTACTTTGTTCAATGCAATTTCTTCAGAAGATGAAACAGATCACATCAGATAAAAGAAGTTAAAAAGAAGCAATGTGCACTCGATACCCCACGGGAGGCAAAAAGCAGATATCAAACTTCTCAGTACAAGCCACTGCTCAAGAATATCTGCCAGTGTGCCTCATGCCAACCCGTGCTGCATGCAGGTGGGTATCACAAAAGATACATCCCTACTTCTTATCAGAGGAAGATATATTGTGCACAATCTGTAGATATATCCTCCAAAAGAAAACAGTTACACAAAAAGAAATGCTTTTAGTTTTACTCCAGTCTGGAATCCCAAAATACAAAATTGACAGGAAATCATTCTTTACTTATACGAAAATTATAAACAAGGAAAAGATAAAAATAGACCACAGAAAAATATTAGGAGAGTGGATAGACTGATTACACCTTCTGCTCTCCTATTCTGTGGAAAAAGAGTACTCCTGGTATACCAGCACCATTCCTTACCCCACTCTGGTAGCTCACATACATGCCCCCTATCAATTAACTATATCTGCCTCTTCCCCGCAAGGGGCAAGGGATGGCTGAGATCTCACAGGAAGTTAACAAATCTTATATTGTGTTGGCAGCACACTGGAGCATTCACAATTGTCAGTGGGTGATGGTTCTGACAGTTACAGGCCTGATGTCACTGTAATTCACAGGGTCCCATCCCTACACCTGAAAAATAAACTAATTAAAATTAAACACTTGGAGAGACAGGGAGTGGGAGAAGGTAGAAGACTCTGCTTGTTAAACCTCTTTGCTGGGTTCCTACCTGTCTTTTCTGACAAAAGTGCAGACGGCTAAAGTATGTGAATACATTACTGGGCATGACTTGATGGCAGCAAAAGCTTTCAAGACAACAGGGGGCAAATATTCTTCTGGGGTTCATGCTATCACTGTGGGAAAAGTGGTTACAGCTCCTGCTAATTTAGAGACTCCCTAAAATGGGTTGCATTAAAATGGTACAGGGTATCCAGAGGCTACCTAGAGATCATCCAGACCATTACAGCTGTCAGAGGCTTGAGTTATCCAGAAAGCCCATTCCCCACTTCAGCAGTCCCATCTGGACAGTGAAGATGCCTGACAGCTCCCAGAGAATGACAGCTAGTTACTGACTGCTAAACAAGGCTGCCCCACACAGAGATGAAGTGCCCAATTGTTGCCACTCTGATCCAGCAAGCTGTATCCAAAGCTGTGGCATGGGATCCACTAAAGGTTTTCTTTGGCATTCCAGCTGCTAATGAACCACAGCAGCAATCCACACACTCATGTTGGGTTCAGCAATATATCCCCACAGTACTGCCCCAGGGGGATCTGCACAGACCCACAACTTGCCATGGGCTGGCAACCCAGTATTTGGAAGACTTCAATACTTCCCCATGCTGTAAATCACTCAGCTATGTGGATAATGTTATCTGCACCACTGAACAAGAAGTGGGAGAAGCACTGAGTAATGCCACTGAGGCAATGCAAAATCATGGCTGGGAAATGAACCCCTAGAAAATTCAGGGAACTGCCACAAGAGTAAAATCTGGAAGGATAATTTGGCAGGGACTTCACAGAATGATGCTCAAATCAGTTGAACAAATCATGCTTTATATGACAGAAATGCAGAGTAAAAACACAAAAAATTATTTATCTTGGAGGGTTTCAGAGGCACTTTATATCATATTCGGCCCAGATAGGAAGATCATTCTATAATATAATTAGGAAAAAAAAAAAGTCAACTAGAAAAGGTGCACTTCTACACTCAAATCTCCCAGCCCAGGCAAAGTAAGTACTTTACAGGAAAAAACAGCACAAATTATCCTGGGTAATGACAGTGTGCTTCCACCTCAGGTAGAGCAGGTCCCACTGTATGAGCAATTGACCCAAAAAGAATGGATCTTTCGCCGACAGGACATCAAGAAACGTGAAAAAAAAAACCTGCAGTGGAAAGCAACATCCTTTGAAATGGTTGGGCAAGCCTTCCCAACCTAACAGGGAAAGCAGGGAGCAGGCAATATTTTAAATGAATGACCGCATCTGGAAGGTGGCAGAACTATCAGCTTCAGAAGTCTTTTTACTGACTCTTGGACGCTATACAAAGGTCTTACACTGTGGGCTAGAAAATGACAAGCAGATGACACACGGTAAACCTCTTCAATGGTAGGGTTTGGTGTATAAAGGCATTGCTCTGATAAGAAGTCAAGTCATTCAGGCATATTTGCTGTCTACAAATGGGGGCAAAGTAAGAGGCAATCCTTGCTCCAGAAAGACCACTCCAAATGTCTTTTAAGAATACCTGCAAACATTAGAAGCAAGAAAACTGCCGCAACAGCCCTGTGGAAAGAAAGAGCACTGGGTGGTCCCAAGCCACATCTCACAGACATTACATTGGGCCACTTACAAAAGGCCAGGGTTTGCAATAAGTACTGGTGATGGCACATACATGTACAATCACCTCACTGTACTGCCTACTTCCCCTGCCAACCAGAAGGTCACTATGAAAGGCCTTCACTTTTTAAGCCAATGGTTAGGTATTCCCACTTGCATTAAATCAAATAAGAGTTGTCATTTCCAGGAGAAATAGTTCAGTTGTGGGCTGGTGAAAGCCAGGTAACATGAGTTTATCAGGTATCCCCATCAATCTTGTGGAGCCAGTTTAGTAGAGCACACTAAAAGGCTTACCAAAAAACAATTGTGAATTCTTCCACCCACCTGCCCTTTGGTGGAGTCGGCCAACAGTGCTGGCATGAGCACTAATAAATCTGAATAGCAGGGCGTGAGTCCAAGGTTACCGCACTTACAGACTATTGTCAGGCCATCACCACACAGCAAAAGCCACCAGGCTCCTGTCTGAGACAGAAGAGAGGGCTGTATTTTGGTATTGGGAGGACAATCCTGTTTACAGTGATCCCTGCCAAGATACTGGCCCAGGTGCTGGAAACTACGTCCTCAATTCCAGAACACCTGGCCAATATTCCTTAATAGGTTCTCCAACATATATTTTGCAAAAAGCTGTGCTTCCCACCTCTTCAGCAGAGAGCGGATGTGGGCACTCTCCCCGGGAATTCCCACAGTTACACTAAACCCGCAGCGACATCTGTTGGCAACCT
Organism: Ptilonorhynchus violaceus; assembly: GCA_013397565.1. Taxonomy (NCBI): domain Eukaryota; kingdom Metazoa; phylum Chordata; class Aves; order Passeriformes; family Ptilonorhynchidae; genus Ptilonorhynchus; species Ptilonorhynchus violaceus. Next base: position 207,735 of record VZRJ01011925.1, read on the forward strand.
CGGAGTGACAGAGATGCTCAAAGCCACACCTGCCCAGCCTGGTTTTGGGCACGAAGGACACTCCAGTGGGAACTAAAAGGCCAATTTTTAGAGCTGGTCAACATCCAAGGATAACAGCAAAGGGAGCCTTGAAAATGGGTGTGTGGTGGAAGACCTCCACGCTTTGACGACCCTTGCAGAGATTGCTTTATCTTGCCCTTGCTATGTACTACTGACCTCTTACAGAGCTAAATACAGATTACTCTCATCAGTAAGAGTTACTGTCTTTCTTTCATACAAACTACAATGTTGAAACATCTTTGATATGATAGAGTTATTAAGATTCATTCCATTCCACAGAAGAAAGACCATAATAACTCACTGCCACTACCAAGCTGTGAAGCTTGTGACTTATGGAAAATATGAAAGATAATTGTCCTTCCTGAGAAAATTATATGGGCAATTTCTTCTGGGATTTATAAGGTAATTTCACATAAATCACTACATCTCACTTCATCTTATTAACTAACAATTTAAGCCCACTTTAGATTTTGAGATCACATCCTAAAGAAACACATTTTCAGGTGTGCAAAGCTGTCAGCAAAAACAATGTCATTTCGAGAGCTGGACGCTTACCACCTAGCAGCAGCTGGACACAGCACTCAGGTGGAGGCCAAGCTAGTGTCAGAGAGACAGGGACACACAGTGCAAGACCAGACACAGGGTGCAAAATGATGGAGGGATTTCAGCATCTGCTGTTTGAGGAGAGGTTGGACTGTTTACAGCCTGAAAAGAAGGCCTGCTTGGGATGGGGTGAAACCTAATGAACACACAGAAATAAAAGACTGATCAGCATGGATTGAAAGTGTGCTGCACTTTTTTCAGCAGTGGCCACTGACTAGAAATGTCAACAGCGATAAATGGAACCAGAAGAAATTCTATATGCCCGGAAGAATACACTTGCTTATTGTAAGAGCAGTCAACCAAGGGAAAAGGCTGCCAAGAGAAGCTGTGGAATCTCCATCCATGGAAGTACTCAAAACCTGAGCGAACAGCCATAAAGAACCTGATATAGCCGGTTCTATTTAACTGGGGGTGGAGCTACACTACATCATCTCCAAAGGCTCCTTCCCACCTCAACCACTCTGTGATTCTATCCTAATCTCACAGGGAGGAAGCTAGGTGAGACAGTCAAAGAAAAGAGGGGTGAAAAAAAAATATTAGCAAGCACATTTTTTTCTGTCAAAAAGAAATAAAACTGGAAATCACTTTAATTAACATTATTGTAACTGTCATGTGTAACAAAAGCTATATTATATAGGAATAGCTTTTATAAGAATAGCTAGGTTCTCTCAAACTGGGTACCACAGAAAGTTCTTCTGAAAGAACTACAGTAAATTAATGTACTTAAAATCTTGATTAAAGTACACTAACACTGTCTCAATACAGACATCAGTAAACAAGCAGAAAGCAGAAATTATTTCAAGTCAGGATAAAAAGGATGCTTTAAAATCCAGCATAAATCCTTAATCTCTTCCATAATGAGATTGGGATTCTCAGCACCATAAAATCCAGCTCCTTAATTTGAGGTCAGGGTACAACATACTTGCAAAAGGAATTTTTGCTGAAAAAAACCAGCTGAATTTAACCAATCTGAATACAAATAATCCATGGAAACACTAGATTTTTTTTTTTCACCTTCTTTAAATGGACTCCTGTAAGCAGGCAAGGCTGACTTGATCAGTTTTTGAGTTCCTTTTTTTCACTCCTGCTTTAGGGCACATGAATGAGGTTCAGGGAGAACTCTATTAAAGGAAGCTGACTTGTAAAGCAAAATAATTGCTGTCACTCCAGAACAGTCCTAAAGAAATAAACAGTGTTGTTGTTCTTGATAAAACACTGGACTACAACCACCTTCAGCACCTGAACAGATGCAAAGGTGCAGTTTCACAAAGAGTTAGCTCAGCTGGGAAGGGGTACAGAAAGGAATCATAAATGACAGATTGGTGTTTCTAAAAGAAAAGGCTATGGCTTCCTGAAAAGATGGGGATGAAGAAGGTAAGCATTATTGTATACCAATTAGGCTGGATTATGAATGCACACTAATGAATCTCACAGAACAAATCATTCAACTATTACCAATAATTATTAATGTAGTCTTGTAAATATCTGTTAAAGACATGAGAAGAAATACATTTACTGTGACACAGGTTAGTTGTATGACCCATTCCACTCAGTCTTTCCTGTCTCCTTTTCTCTTCCACCTCACATCACGTTAGCCTGATTTTCAACCTTAGTCTTTCGGTTCAGTTTTTTTTTAGTCAGTAGTTCATATAAGCCCTTCTCCTATTCCAGTTTCCTTCCCTTGACCCAGATCCTTGTCAGCCCATCCCCAGACTTCACAGAATTTCTGTCTCTCCTGGTTGTACACCCCCTACCAGGTCATGGTCCCAATAGCATCTATACACAACACTTCTCTGCGCACTGGCTTGCTTCAGCAAGACTGACCTGCAACTCAACTCCTCCTCTCCTCCCCAGTTCATCTACTTCTTATATTCTCTTCTAGTCTCAAGTTTTCAGTCGTCTTATTCTCTTCACAGCAAAGCAACACCTCAGCCCTGACATGGAAGACTTCACCACTAATATTTAGTAACTTGTCAGTGTTATAGGCTGTAGACTTCAGAAACTTATTGCGGGAAGTATCAGCCTTCTAAGCCTTCAAGGCTGACCATCATCCTGTAGTTTAGAAACATACCTTGGACCCACTGCTACTTAACATCTCCTTACTAACACATTAATTCATTTTAGTTTCACTGAAGGTGTTTTAGTAAAACTGAATCAAAGATACAAGGAAACGGAATAGATTCTGAAGTAAAAAATAATTAGAAACAGAGAAATTAGAGGGGCAGAAAAACCAAAATATTAATTTACTTACATCATCTTGGCAAATCATACCATCTGTCTTTGATGACACAAAACATCATTCCCCCAGACAAAAGAAAATGCAGTAGAGTCGGTCAGAGGTGGGGGGAATTAACTATTTTTTCATCCATACTACAACATGGGAAACTATCAAACGTGAGGAAACTGGATTAGAAGATGCAAAAAAAAATGAAACTCAATATGAATGATTAAACAAAGACATCTGCAAGAAGCATTGAAACAAGAGCTTAGTGGTAATTTCATTTACCAAGTGTTTCATAAATATAGCTTTAGTATTTGCATATCTGAACTTCCTCTGATTCAGCTTCATTCCCCTTCCTCGGGTCCTATCACTGGTCCTCAGAGAGAGCAGATCAGCACCACCCCTCCCCTGCTTCCCTCGTAAAAGCTGTAGTTTGCGATGGGGTCACCCTCAGCCTTCTCTTTTCCAAGATGAACCCAAACAGCTCGTCATTTTCCCAGTATGTAATGAAGCAAAGACAATCTGGACTGTTCAGCCCAACAACATAAAGTCTAAAACCAAACATGACTGTTCTGTATAATTAAACAGAAGCATATACAAAGAACTAAGCTATTGAATGATACTAAACAAGAATGAATGAGTATATGAAGGCTGTGAATAATTTAGATTGGAAATTGGACGGACATTTTTGAAACAAGCCAGAAAGGGTATGCTGTGGATCCTAATTCTTAAGATGAGTATGTGTTTTATCATATGGATCGAAGGACATTACTTACAGGTCTGCAACAGAAGGTAAATGTAGAGCTAACAAAAAAAACCCCATTTGTATACGTAGGTGGAAAGGATAAAAGAAAAACAAATCTTCTGTAGTTTTATAGTGGTCCTCTAGGGTTAATCTAGTCCTGTCCTCTAAAAAAAAAAAACAAACAAAAAGGAAGATTTCACAAACTTTAAGTTCAATGTAAACATTTCCTCATAATCCCTTTTTGTTCCCAAGTATGAAAGACTAACAATCCCCTTTTTGTTCAAGTATGAAGACCTAAGGCATAGACAACACAGAAGATTCTGAAAACAAGTAGGCCACTTAAAACAACAACGGGGAGAGTCAGAAGAAAACTTTTTTTTTCCCACTTAAACAAGTCTTGATTAACACACACTGGGGACTATGACAGAGAGATAGATGATTTTACAAGAAACAAGCTTTTGAGATACCCTTCTTTTGCAGAGATTTGTACAGTAAATATTGTCTTAGTACACTCAGACCACGAATATACAACGGCACAGACTGAAACACTAGGACAGGACTAAGGAGATCAAGTGGAGCCATAAGACCCAAGAAAGAATAATGATAGCAGAACGGAACTTGCAGGCAGTGGTGGAGTATAAGACTGTACCACATTCATGGATCAGTAAATACGATATGACTCAATGTCACCTTCGGCACTCTTTGTCCAAAGGGAAGGTAAAGGAGCAACATAGCCAACAACCAGCCAACAATAACCCAAAAGACATAGTGAGGACTTGGCAACCAGTATCCCTTTCTCCCTTATCACTGCAAGTAATCATACTGATGAGATTACCCAACTGTCCTGGTCTTCATAAATGTAGAACTGCAAATGTAAAGTATGAAAGGTTGAAAGGAATCTAAAAGATTAAGAATACAAGTCAATGAAAATTATTTTGCTCAAAACAGAAGTCATGTTTCCATCTATTCAGTGATCCACTGTGAGCTGCTGCACTTTAAACTTTCATTTCATACGATTACACACCCTGTTTGGCTATTGCAGAACCCTGGTATCTTAAACTAGAGCACTTGCCAAGTGACATCTGTTGCATAAAATGCAGGAACTTCATCACTGCAGCAGGAACAGCCTAGGTTATCATTTATTGCCTTTCAGTTTCAGCAAAACACACTTTTTTTCTTTGCGTAAAATGGTGGGTTCCACTGAGTATTTTCATGAACAATAATACAATACACTGATGGGTGGGGGGAAAGCGAGAAAACCCCTTCTTGTAAAACACATGGCAAGTGCTCACAGGGCCTGGAGAGCTATTACAACAGAGCTCCTCCAACTAATGACTGCCAAGTGTCTTCCTTAGAAACACACTGTCTGACCCCGACCTACTAAATAAATCAGAAAAGCTTGCTTTCCTCTGGCATCTCTTCACATACAATCTACGTGTATCCTTTCAGAGGCTACTGTTCAACTTCATTCGCATTCTCACACAGATATGAAAGAGAATCTCTATACAACTTATGTTTCTCAACAGTCATAGTAATAAACCCCAAAATTTTGGATGTATACCTGAAAAATAGTGTTTCAAAAAACAGCACAAATCATGAATTTTGCTTCACATTTATACTACATTATTTTTGTCAGTACGTGTTCTCTGCTCACATGGTCCCAAGTTATATCTCAAAATGCTACTTGATTTTACTTTGTGCTTCCAGAATGTTACCATAATCCTAACATACAAAGCACTCCACACTTTCATTGACACATACTTGTAATACAAATTTATAAAATCATATTGACATTTTTTTAAACACAAATTATGAAGTAACCCATACAATTTGAGATCTATTGAATCAAAATATTTTTCAAGTAAAACATTTACATCTTTCTGCAGGAACATGTTGAATCATTACTTGAAAATGCTTTTAATTGATCCAACATCCCTGAACAGTATATAAATAACACCTTCTCCTCCTTACCTTGGCCAATCGGAAGAAACTGAATTTGCGTACAGGTAAGATTGACAGGAAATTAAACAGAGTCCTTCACTTATCACAGAGAAATGAAGGGGGTTATTCATTAAGGAATATGCTGTAAATCTTCACTGTCTTTCAGCTGCCCTATGCATTTCAATTTTCTATGTTCTGACTGCCTTACAAAGGAGTTTAAAAAAACCAAAAAGGAGGAGAAAAAGAGGTGGGAAAAGTGAAAAGTGGTGAGGAAAGGTGAAAAAGAGGGGGGAGAAAACCAAAAAAGTGGGGGGAGAAGACCAAAAAGGTGATGGGAGAAAGAAAAAGAAAAGGGAAAAAGAAAAAAGAATATGAGTAAAAAAGAGAGAGGAGGAAAAGGGCAAGAAAGAGAAAGGGGAGACAAGAAAAAAGAGGGGAGGGGGAGAAGAAAAGAGAGAAACAGAAAAAGGAGCAAAAAGAGAGAGAAAAGAGGAGAAAAATATTAAGTTGTGCCTTGAAAAAACATGCTATACCGAGTTCTGTAACATGAAGAAAACACTTGTCATTAGTTAAAGTCCAATGTTTCTTTCTACCACTCTAACATTAGACTGAACTATGATGCCTTAAGCAGAAATCCTTTAAAAATTTTATTCAGAGTACTTTGACTATAGAGACTGTCATTCTAGACCAGACTGGCAAACCATTGTAGGAACAATTTGCTCAGATCAGCTAGCACCAGATCTTATTCTTAAGGCACAAGACAACTAATATGGTATAGCTTACTGGTACCACACAGAATATGACAGATATGCTATTACCTGCTCCATTAAGTATTTAATCCTAATTGTTAACAATTGTTTGAAAGTTGAAAACAGAAATAGTTTTTCTAGCTTGTTTGGCTTCATTTGTGATATGTTTCAAAACTCTGCTTATACTAGTAGCTGCTATTTTGGATAGTACTATTATAAGCATCCCATGAGATTTATTCATCTCAAATATCACAAGCAATGCTCAGATCCAATTAAGGGTTAAATGGAAACCCGGAGAGTTATAAAATTCCCTTGAAGTACAGTCCTCACTTCATTGTGCATGCCATCATTTTTGAGCATGCAACATCAACAGTTTTGTCAATCTGCAAAATGAGAACTTCACAACAAATCCCAACCTCTTGGCTACATGTAAAATGGAAGCAATATGCTAAGAGTATGTTTTTCTTTGATATGTATGCATTTTACAACACAGTTCCTTTGGATTCATGTCTAAGGAATTAGGAAGAAACATCCTCTCTAACTGAACATTTTGTGTTATCAGCCACATGCAGGGAGTAACTTCCACAACAGCAGATTCAATCCTGTCTTGTTTTATTTGACACTCGGCAGCCCTGAGGTTCTCTCACTTGACAAGGAAGCAGATAAAGCAACAAAATGGTGGGTTTGTATTTTGGATCAGATCTCTTGAGATTATTTTGAGCCTGCTTGCACACACACTTGTGCAGACCTCTGTCTCAGTTTGTCAAAGGAAGCCCTGCTTTTGGCTACTTGCTAGCCCTTACCTCCTAGACCTCCCATTTTCACCTGTCCCAGTGGTGGGATCATCACATCAAAGAAACTAGCTGAGTTCCTAAGGATTAAATTCAATCCACTTTCCATTTTTAATGCATGCACTAGTCAGCAAACACACATCAGTCTTCCAGCAAAGTTATTTCTAAAAACTAGCTCCTGATTTCAGATCTCCAGTATAAGAGAGACTCATGATTTCAGACCTACAGCACAAAACAAAGAATCTAACACATAAGTAATAAAAAAAATTAAGATCAGTTAAAATTTTGGTATTGAACTGTGATTTTCTGAAAGCTAAGTATTTATTACCGATGTTTTTAACATGAGAATCCCCGTAAAGACAGAGGAGGAGTACCCAAAATCAAGAAGGAAACAAAACACCTAATTCTTATCAGGTGACAGATCATAAAGAGACTCGAGATATTAAAAATGCCTGCTGTCTTATAAGACATGCATTTCCATGCCTAACTTTTTTCTTCAGTAAGTGGCTTAATAATTCTAATTACTGCCAGTGATTCCTCTTTTCACTCGAAGCTGTAAGAACACTCATCTGCAAGCCTACAGCAGGCAATCTGAACACAGTCTATGGCAAAACCTACCAGCCTGCCAGTGACGCACCTCCGTGTCTGCGGTCCACAAGTCAGTCCGAGAACTGACCGTGGCTTCACCATTCCAGGAGAGCTCTGGGACCCACCCCTCCGCACGGCAGTTCTGACAGCACAGCCACGCTCCGGCAAGTGGGTAGTTACCTGGCACGTTCAAAAACGTGTGCGAACCAAATTTATAAGAAACTGATATACAAAACACACATATTTTGAAAGTAATGCCTAAGATGTACATGAGTTTTAAAGGAACAGAACAAGGAGCGAAGGCTTACAGAAATAACGAAAAGCCAAACAAAAAAAAGCCACTCCCAGTCACTATTGGGAACCATACCCAACTCAAAACAGCTGGAAGTCGAAACTAACAAAATGTCAACACTTGACCGCTTCCCATGGCTGGACACCCAGAGGTGAAGAAATGACACCGCCAGCGGAGCAGTGCCAAAGTCCGGAGGGGCTCTGCCTCTCCGCGTTCAGCCATCTTCTCAGCGCCGGGAT
>VZRJ01011925.1:216890-289130 GCA_013397565.1 Ptilonorhynchus violaceus
GGTCCGCGCGGAAGGGCTGGGGTCTGCAGGGCAGCGGCGGGGGTCCGCAGGGAACGGGCTGGGGATCAGCAGGGAGGGGGCTGGGGTCCGCAGGGAGAGGGCTGGGGTCCGCAGGCAGGGGGCTGGGTTCAGCAGGGAACGGGCTGGAGGTCCGCCTGGAGGGGTCCGAGCGGTGCGAGCCTAGCGGGGAGGGAACAAAGCGCCCCGTGTCCCTCTGGCTGNGTGCCGGCGCTGAAGCCCCTTCGTGCCGGCCGGGGCAGGGCTGTGGTTGTGGGGTCGCAAGCGGTGGTCAGCGAATTGAGGGGAATCAGATCCCTCTGTGCGGGGCGGGAGCGGGGGTCCAGGGCAGGATGTCTTCCCAGGGATGGGAGCCCGGGATGGCACGCCGCCGATCGTGGTAACGAAGAATCCGAGGCGACCGTGCCGATTGTGGTTGGAAGCTCGTCGGGAGCTCCGGTGGGCTTCAATGAGCCGATATTTTCAGTGGAATTCATAACGTAACATAGCAAGCTGAAGCTTGGGCTTGTATTCCAGTGAGCTGTATCTGAACCACACATACCCCCCGCATGGGAACCCTGCTCAGCATCTCCTGCTGAACAGGTTTGTGCAGGAGACCTTCGAGAGATTTATCTGCATGGATCAAATGGAAGAATTAGGACCCAAATTTGTATTGTTTTTCAGGGGCATTGTAATGAAGCATTCATTTATCAAACAGGACTGTCTTAATGCTCCTTAAAAATATAAAAAATATATATGGCAAAACATAATTCTGCCACCTTCAGATTAAAGTAATATCTTGTTTTATGAATAGGTCTACCAACTTCTTTATGGAAAAAAATCTGGGTAATTGTGTCTGTGATGGATGTTTTAGTATTTCTACAAAGGCTAGATGTGTTATCAGGATGAAGCGTTTTCCTTATTCACATGAAATGGAAAATGCAAAGCGAATTAATTCTTTGAAAGCCTATTAACATTTCTCAAATTAGAGCACATCACTGGAGTTTTGGTTTGGTCTTAATTGCCTGATCCTTTTTCTTCAGAAGGCAAAAATTTGCCTTTTTGGGGCTATAGGACATAGCGAGCAATTAGTGATTAACGTGTCCCAAAGATGCTTTCTCTCTTTGATGACAAGAAATATTAAGCTCTTTGAACAGAAATGTTGACTTACTGGCTTCAGCTCATTTGCAGAGTCACACCGTCATTTCTTTGTAGAGCTCTTTGTCGTACCAATCCGTCATCTAAGTTTGTGCCAGACTTCCCTTATATTATTGATCTGGCTCATGACACTGAACACTGTGACTGCAAAGGCCTGGTCTAAGAATTCCAGACCTTACCCTGAGCAAACAAAGCCTTTTGTGAAGATTTTGCTTTTGTGAAATGACAGACTGATATACAAACCTGTCGCCGAGGCAGGAGCACCCCACAGTCTTGCCCCCACCTTATGCTGTCTGTGGCATTACAGAAGGTGGTGTGGCACACAGAAGGGTGCAGCTTCACGGTCTCTCACTCACAGGGGGCTACCTCCTCTTCTAGAAATGTTTCTCATGCTAGCTGCTTTTATGCAAATTCTTTAATTGGCATAGATTAATTGTATATTCTCAAAGCAATCTTTGCAAAGGAAAGCATGGACAAGAATTTGGAGGACCTCAAAATAGTCTTTAGGATGTGAATGTTCCCTGAATTAGAAGGTCTTATTTTATGATAATGTTAGGGCACTACAAATCCGATCCTTTCTCTGAGTGGAGAACATCTGGATTCCAGGTAGTAATAAAATGCATTTGAAAAAAAAAGGAGAAAAGCACTGAAAAGATACATTATCGACTCTTTGAAAAGAAGATACTGAAAAGAGTTCCAAGTTCGGGAAAGAGACCGAACTTGGGGCCCACTAAGAGGATATTCTTCAAAGTTTCCTTTCTGAATTTTAAAAGTTTTTTCTTCAAAATTAGAGAAAATGAATTAAAATCTTAGCTTTTTGTGTCTACCTTTGTATCAAAGTCATTAATTTAAGTAGAATCTGTCAAATCTGTTTTGCTTTATGGTTAACATAAGGCAATCTACCTTATACTTCAGGTTTGAGGGCTTTCTATATAATTCTACTGAATTTTCCTTGGTTTGCTTATATTGCTTTCATTACTTTGAGTGCTGTTTTCATATTGGTTCACAAAGGCAATAAAAATGAATACATTAAAATATGATGTTTAATTTTTGCCCTCTTCGGAAAACAAGACTAGACTTAGAGTGTCCTTTTCTTTGAATTTGAAATTTCCTAGCATAGAAAAACAAAATAACTTTTAAACTTTACTTTGTGACTTACACTGCAACTTCCTAGTGTGAACTACAGAAAAATAAACAAAGCAAATTCCAGATCCTGTAAAGTACTAGACTTCCTGTAAGACTGACTTCACTGAGTTGAAAAATTATTTCTCATCTTGCATGACTGGATATCTACTTTTATTTCAATGACTTCCTGATTAAAAACAAAGTATTCTGAATGTTGTGGGTTTTTCATTAAAAAATTCATTTATTATAGCTTTTCATGGGACATAAAACTGCAGGGTTTTCTTTAGCTTGCAAATCTTTTCTTCTGCATTAGGTCCCAATTCAGCAAGGACTTGAAGCATGTTGAGATTAGGTACATGCTAAAGCAATTACTTTTAGACCTTTGACATGAAAGTTATATAAAAAAATACGTTTGGTACCACGATTGTGATCTCATGATAAAATACTTGTGCTTCCCTGTGTACACGAATAAGCTTAAATTAATGTCCTGAGCTCTTGCATTGTGGCAAACATACCTTGGAATTTTTCATTATCCATGCCTGAGCCGTGCAGACCATCACTACCCACCATTTGTAGATTTGTGAGAAGGTATTGTTTCAAAGTGTGCAAAAACCTTTTAAGTCATGCAGTCTTCTTGCTTATACTTCCATAACACAATAATATTGTTACTGGCAAGCAACAATAATAAATATTAAATCATAAAGGTCAGTACCATATATCTTGATGAAGTATTTTAGAGAGATAAATTGATTCCAGGCTCTGAGCTCTTTGCTTTGAGCACAATTTACTCTATTTTTGTCACAGATACTTATTTCCTTCTACCTTGGTTTTTTTGGTTTTGGTGGGTTTTTTTGGTTTTTTTTAGGAAAATCAAAATACAAACCTTCTCTTTATTCTCTTGCATATGTAAAAGCACAGACTGCATCATACACTAGAGAGCTGCATGGATATTTTACTTTGCAAATGGAGCAGCATGCTGGCAGCAAAAAGGATGAAAGCCTTTGAAGAGCTCTTTTGAGGATAGAAATCAGCCCATGATCTCCTTCAGGCTGCAATTTTATTCATTGCTATTTCCCAGACTTTTTTTTTAACTCTCACCAAGATAAATTTCAATTTAAAAAAAGAGTCCCACTGAGATGGATGTATATTATAAAGATAGGTAACACAGCTATAGTTAATGTACTTTATATATCTTGGTATAATGCAAAAATGCTGCAAAACAAATACCTTTATATTGGAGGCTTAATTTTATCCCGGTGAACAGAAATATGCGACAAATCTAGTTACATCAGCTAGCATACTTAGCAAAACTTCAACTCTCTGTGCAGTAAATGGTCTCTGCAGACTGCAGATTAGGTAAGCTTTTTGGGCCAGTTTATATGATGCCTTTCCCATGTGTGAAGGGTGTTCATCTGTTCCTCTGGTAGGACAATACTTAATGAATAAAACAATATTAGTGTCAGTGTTTTGAAGGCAAATTACTCATAACAACATATTACCTAGAGGGACGCCATATTTTACGTAACACTGAGAATGGTTTCTAATAGTTTCAGAACAGAAAATGTCTGTTGTTGTATCTATCTCATCTCTTTGTGTGCTGCTATCCTACATATACACTATTCTTTGAATCTTCAAGTGTAAGAGAATGTACGAGTGATCAGTGGTGCCTTGGTGCAGGTAATCCAGTTGTCATTAATTTGAATGTGACAGCTCAAATAACTGTCCTTGTAAAATTATCTACATTTCTCCTATGGCTTTTTATGTGTCCTTAAATAACCTTACTCTTGCCCTTTTGCCTCACTGGTCTCCCCGAAAGGATGGGATTTTCTTGTACTTGCCTTTTGTTTGTTTGTTTGTTCTGAGAAAAAAAATTGTCAGATGTCTGTGGTAATAAAAAAAGACTTGCCAAAAAAGTTAAGTACATTCGAATTAGAACTTTTATTCCATCCTTAAATTGTCTGCTAATAATTTTGTGTAGGAAAACAGTGGATTGACATTCATTGTTCGTACTTAATTGTATTAAGCAGTGACTGGGAGTGGATCCCAGCTCACTACTTAATTCTGACGTGTTTCGCTGAAAGACCTGATGACTAAGCTGCAGTGATGGTCTCTAGTGAGATACATCACTCCAAAAGGCTAATCTCTCCTAGTGCAAAAATACTTGTTTACGGAAACAGAGGTAACAGTAAACAAAAATGTTTTGAGAAGGTCTATTAAGTAGTCCTTTCTGCTCTGTTGTGCTGATGCTACACTATAAGCATTAAAGATGTACTCCACTACTCAGTTGTAAGATTAAGCTACAAAGTATTCCCAGAGTTTAGAAAACTAACAACAGGCACACTGAAAAGAAGGGGAATCATGTAGTTCTTTGTTACAAAACCTTGAAAGAAGAATAGCCATAACAGGGGATGTAAGAAGACAAAGGAAGAAGAGTAGTGATGTCAAATTGTCCTTTGCATATACATTCCTAATTGACTATACATATAACTGTTTGCCTAGAGCAAGGCAAAATCTGCTAACAAAGGCTACTGAACAAACAACAATTGTTTAACTTTTAGAATCCATTTATTCTGTGCTAACATCGGTTTTTAAAGGTAACTGCATTCAGAATTGCATGAACAGAGAGGTAATTCTTGAAGCCAGAGAAAATCATTCTGTGGCAGCTGTATATAAATAAGCAGGTTTATATTTTAAAGTGTGGAAAACGAACACCAAAAAATAAGCCCTTGAAAAACTGTCAACATTTAGCTGTGATTTATCTAGGGTAAACTTGCCAATGTTGTGCCAGGCTTAAAGCACTTTTTTATGGGTTGAGTCATGCATCCACACCTTTTGAAAATCCAGGTAGCTCAATTTGTCATGGGGTATTTCATAGTGGGTTCCTTACAAGCTAATTATTAGACACAGGCAGAGCAAAGTATTGCAAAATTTAATATTCTGGACAAGAATGTAGCCTGAAAATGAACATTGAAGGAGATTATTCAGGCACAAATATGTGACATGACCAAGACTGTGGGCCACATCATGTGGTAGGATGTCGGATGGAAGCCAGCTCTCACATTGCTTCACTCAGTAAAATCAATCACCCATTCAAAATTAATGAAAAATAATGAAGTTATGACACTGGTAAGAGGCAGTGAAAGAAATGAAACGAATCTGTTTAATATTTACTTAATACTTTAGGTTTATTACTAAGTATTTAAATACTAACTGAGCCTTGCAAAAGCAGTGTAAAGAAGATAAAACAAATTTCCCCCCCATTTTCCACCATATTCCACAGAATCTGGTTAAGTCTTCATTTCTCTAAGACTAAAAATAAAGATAGCTGCTTGTGTATATAGAACTAATTTAATAATCTGCCAAACTCACCACACTACTGCACTTTTATTTATTGAACTATCAGTCAGTAAGATCCTGAATTTTAGTTCTTTCAGCTGTTCATGGAATTAGTGGAAGAGACCCTCTGCGACATTGCCTTCAGGGACACAGGAGCAGAACAGATATGGCAGCCAATGTTCTTCTTAAAACTATGGTGCTTTGGGTTCCCACGTGTAAGAAATGAGGCAGCAAAGGCAGAGTGGCAGCATGGCAGAGTGAGGACCTCCTGGTTGAAATAAAGTGTAAGAAGAGAATGTGCAGGCAGTGGAACCAGGTACATGTGTCCTGCAAAGGGAAGGCTGATGTACTCTTTTTCCTTATTTTTCACTGGCCTTTGTTTTTCTTACATTTCTCAAGTCCCTGAATCTCAGGGTAGGGACTGGTGAACAAAGTCCCTCCCATCTTAAGAGAAGGTCAAGTTAGAGATCACCTGGATATAAAGGAGGAATATATACAAGTCTGTGGGAACAAAAAATTTGCATCCCAGGGTCCTCAGGAAACTAGAAGCTGTAATTGCTAAGCCACTCTCCATCATATTTTAAAAATCAAGGCAGAGAGGTGTAGCATCCAGTGACTGGAGAAAAGGGAATAATACTCCCACTTTTAAAAAAGGTAAAAAGGATAACCCTGGGGAATACTGACCAGTCATCCTCACCTCAGCGCCCAGTAAGATAAGGAACAGATCCTCCTGTAAGTGATGTTGAAGTGTATGGAACACAGCGGGGTGACTGGAGACAGTGATCATGGCTTCTCCAAGAGCAAAACATGCTGCATTAGTCCATTAGTCTTTTATGATGGAGGAACTACACAACTGGACAAGGGGAGGGATACTGATGTGTCTACCTGAACTACTCTAAGTCCTTTGATATGACCCTCCACAATATTCCCAAAGTCAGAGAGACAACAAAAGGCCTTTTTATGAAGGCCTGTAGTGGCAGGACAAGGGGCAATTGTTTTATAGCATGAGAGCATATAGATTGGACATAAGGAAGAAATTTACCGTAAAGATGATGAGATGCTGGAACAGGTTGCCCAGAGACACTGTGGATGCCCCACCCCTGGAAGTGTTCAAGGTCAAGTTGGAAGCAGCTCTGGGCAACCTGGTCCAGTGGAAGGTTCCAATCCCTTGCCATCAGGATTGGAACTAGATGGTGTTTAAATGTCCTGTCCAACTCAAACCACTCCGTGATTCTGTGGTCTCATGGTTCTATGATTTGATTATTTGAAGACTTAGTTAACATATTTACATTATTCTTCATAAATCCAGGATTTACTTGTCCCTTAGAGAGCAAAACAGACCCTAGGAATCATGCCAGAAAGGAGAGGTCTCAAACTCTGCCCCTCTTCCAGAATGAAGGAGACACATCCCACCAACAGGAAAAGTTGGAAGTTGATGTGCAAGTTGCTCTTTCTTGAAAAGACAGCAACCAGTTCAGATATCCACTTTCACTCTTACATCTAACAAAGGAGTCCATGCATTGCTTGTGGTCTCTAAAGAAAGATATCTAACCATTTTTTTTCCAGACAGATTTAATTCATATTCTCTAAACAGAGCCTTAGAAATGCATTTAAATCTTGAAACAGGAATACATCTTTCTCCTTCTTGTCATCTGTTTACTCTTTTCCCAATTCACTTCCTTTATATCTTATTCATATTTTTGTGCCAGAAGATTCTTCATGGAAGTACCTCCAACCAGATTCAGAAAACAGCAGGAGGAAGTGGTGAGATCTGGCAGATGTCCTTTAGGCTAATGAGTAGATATTTCTTTGCAGATGTCATTGTCTCTTAAGTGAACAGTGATCAGCTATGCACAAGGACAGCAAACCACAGTGAATTTGGAATATGTCAGGGATATGAAGTATAGCAGATGCCACCAAAACTAAATTTTTCCTGGCTTACATGAAGAAAGCTGCGCAAGATGTGTGAGCCTATGTGAAATTCCCTTATGCATGATATGTTTATTTCTGTGGTCAGTGAATCCAGGTTTTGAAAACCAGAATCCTTTCTTTTGATCCCACAACAGAGCAGATAACAACATACAAGACAAAATTTTTACCTTGGTACATTATTCTTCTGAAATAATTGAACATAGGATTGCTGAAGCCAACTAGGTTGTTTTTGATCTGATTTCTAATGTTGTGGCAGATGCAGTCACTCATATTATGTATCTGGATTCCTCTCATATGTAAACAAAAAGATTTAACACCATCCTGCAATCCTTTTTAACTCAAATGTAAACTCAAACCTGATTATAAACTGCCTGTTTTCGTGTGGAAACACTGGACTAAATATTAGCAAAAATGCAGTTAGTGCTTTTAATGCCTGTCATGGTCAAAGATACAGGATAGTTTTTCAAAACTCGGGGTTTGTGTTTTTCTTGTTTGTTGTGTTTGTTTTATTTTAATGAAATGAAATCAAGATACCTGTCCCGTATGAGATACCTGTTCTTGTCTTGTAGATTTCAGTATTTGGCCCCTGGGTTTTTTTCTACTCCTCTTGAAAAGAACAAGGTTTCTTTTTTTTTTAAATTTTCTACCAACCTACCTTCCTTATAATTTATAAATCAAAAATTATATCCAATTCATTCATCAGCTGATGAAAGATCCGCTGTATTGTATGAGAGTATTCACGTGGCAATGAAGCCTTGGAACGCCTCTCCAAATGTAATTACCATTTGAAGTACCACATTACTCCAATTACTTGAATTACCTTTGGCATTTGTTGCAAATTCCTAAAAGTGAATGAACGACGCAAATGTCAGGATGTTTCAGCAGTGCTTTTATATGAAAATATTCTGTGCATTCAGAGCAGATGTTAGTATAAATACCTGTACTAAATTCCTCAGTCTGTGTCAAAATTGTATTTGCTTTCATTCAGATGAAAACACTTCTCCAGTCAATCTTACGCAGGAGAGCTTAAAAGACTTCCATCGTGACAGCTGCTTATTATGGACGCAAAGTTCAATCAGGAGTCACAATTGTGCAACTGTAGGTATACTGCTGATGACAGGCTATAATTGCCTGAACCATCAGAACAACTAACAGCAATTATTGTAGCTTTGTGGTTTTTTCTCAAAAGTTGTTGAGAAATACTTGTTGCAGTCTTATTAAATCACTTCCATGTCATGAACTGTTTTAGAAGAAACCTGGATGCAGCGAAGTCAATCCTCCTTCGCAGATTGTGTAGTTTTTCCATTGACATATTGGAAAGCATGATGAGGGATGGATCTGAGATGGTTCTGGACTGCTCTGGATGTAGCGGGTGCAGTTTTGCTCAGACACCCGCAGAAAACAGTAAAGGAGACAGATAAAAGACAATAGCCCTGAATGCAAAGTTAGAAGAATGGTGTCTGTCTTCTGATCAAAGTATGGTATGTGTGATGCTTCTCTGTGCTCAAGTGATGCTATAATGATTATCTCCAGGTAGGAGGTCACTTGGAATGTTGATTTACACGGTGTATGGCAACCCATAGCATGGATTTTTTGATACAGAAAGTTTTGTTGTGATCCCTTAATTAAAGAAGAGAAAGAAAGAAAGAAAGAAAGAAAGAAAGAAAGAAAGAAAGAAAGAAAGAAACAAAGAGGGAAAGAAAGAAAGAAAGAAAGAAAGAAAGAAAGAAAGAAAGAAAGAAAGAAAGAAAGAAAGAAAGAAAGAAAGAAAAACACCACCATCCTTTCGAGAAGATACCAGTCTCTGTATCCTTCAGTGTATATATATGTGGGTCTTTCACCCCTATTCTAGCACGTCAACCTTGGAAATGTTCAAGATGCCTGTCTTTCTTTTCTCCTTTCCTTGTGCTTCCTATAGGTTAGACAATTTCACATTCAGCATGAAGATGTTCCAGGTCACTCTTTCACTTTAGGGTTTTTAGTACATCTAGGTCTTTTCACTCATGGAGCCCAGCAGGTTAGCCCTAATCCTCAGTTTGTAATTTCTCTAAGTGAAGTGCTACTCTTAAGTGATAGGTCTTGTTCTGAAGCTGTGAAATGTTGCCTTTGTACAAGTTATTGTCAACCAGTCTTTCTTTACTTGAACTTTCCCTCACACCACAGATATAATCGCAGTTTTAGGAAAGAAAGCATTAGTTCTATTAAACCACAATTTCTAATAGTGGGCCTTTTGTTTGGGGTGGCAGAGGGACAGAACACTAACACAGTCTGTCTCTTTGTGAACTTTATACTGTAGATCATAAATCAAAGTAGCTACATTTCCATTAAACTCTATTAACAGTAGGGGTGGGATTGCATAATTTAGACAACCTACTATTAAACTCTTTATTTAAACCATAGTGGAGAGGTCAGTGGGAAATAATAGTGTACAAGGTTATTCTATTCATAAATTTGAATTAGTGTGACTTTACTGTAGCCATCATTTAAGAAATAAAAGAGAAATGCTGTAAGAAAGGTGTTGCCTATGGTATACAATGTGCATGCTTCATTGAATAAGGAAGCAAATGCTAACTTTTTGAAGCAGTCTTCGTGTTGACAAAATTGCTAATTGATGTCTTAAAAAACCCCAAAAAACACAACAAACTGAAACAAGCCAAAACCAGATGAAACCCTATGAGAACTGAGAAATGCTTTAACATTTCCTCAATTAATCTGAAAACATATTTTAAGGCTTCTAAATGGCCCCTAATGGCTGGCCACTTTTTCTTGCAGTTGAATTCTGACAGAGAAAAATTCCAGAAGAACTTGTGTCTGGGCTTTCTGTTTCATTATAAGATTTTCCTCAAGCTGAAATAAATATTTCTGTTCACAGATTACAAGGATTTGAAGTAAGCCTGGTCTCACTCCCTGAAAACCCACAAGCATTGCACATGCCATGTTGGAAATCCAGACTTATTTCTGCCCACAAGCTTTCCATGGTAAAAGCTCTTACAATAGAGAAAGTGTTTTTGAAAACGCAGCTGCTTTCAACACTGTGAATGCAAATGAATTGCCATGATTTTGCAGATAGCTGTCCAGTTACTTCCATGTCTTTGTTCCCAGACCGTACTAATGCTGACAATACTAGCTTCTATTTATTTGTGGAAAAAATGTTGTATTTGCTTTTATGAAATTTAAAGTTGTTATAAATGTGTCTCATTTTAAAGGCACTGCTGTTCCATGGAAGTTACTTCTGCAGCACAGTAAGCCTCGTATTATTAAAGAGAAATGGAATATCTCATATTTGTTCATGTCCCATAGCCAGGTCCACTCACGAATGCAATTTGAAAAGTCTTTTACTTAACTCATTAAATTGTGATGTTGTGGACACCCCACCCCTGGAAGTGTTCAAGGCCAGGGTGAATGGGGTTTTGAGTCGCCTGGTGCAGTGAAAGTAGTCCTTGCCCATGGCAGAGCGTTTGGAACTTGATGGTCTTGAAAGGCCTGCCCAACCAAGCATTCAGTTAGCCTATTATTCTATTATAAATAGCATTACTAGACAAATGAACCTGCAGGATAAATGGCCAGGTTTTCCTAAAGCTCAGAAGGAGCAGAAATGTGACTGAGGCCAGCTCCAACTCCCTTAAGTGAGTATCCACAAGGTCAGCTACGCTCAGCTGAAATAAACTGCCCTGAAAGAACACATCTCTGAGGCAAGGGTACTCAGCTTGTAAGGTTAACAACATACCTAAAATACAAGTACCCATCCTCACTCAGCTTTTGCTGTGTCTCCAGAACTATAATCCATAGTGGAGAATTTAATTCCAGGATCCTATTAAAAAATTCTGTGTGAATCTGTGTGGTTATACTGCTGTTCTATATTGAATTTAAATTATAATTTTTACCTTCTCTGGAAATCAGGTGGGCAGATTTCTTCAAGCATACCTGTGATATCATGGGATGAACATCAGGCTTCAGATGTTTTTTTAAACTGTGTTCTTTTTGTATTTTTTTTATATTTTTAATTGAAGTATTGAGCAGATAATCCTGATGTTACACATATCCTATAGATACGACTGTCAGTACACAAAGTACTTGTTTGACACAAAGTAGTATAAAGATAACAAAATTATTAATAGGAACAGTAACTTCTCAGTAAAATCTGGATGTCTTGGTTGTGAAACCTTTAGTCATGCAGAATCATGAAGTGAAACAGAGCCCAGAAAGCCACCTGTTCCATTACAAGGCCACGGAGTGGGGTCATGATATTTAAAATAAATGCTCTTTCATTTAAATACTTCTGAAGATTATAACCAGTACAGTTTCATAAGTAAATAGTGTTCAAATATTATGCTTTAATGCTCTGAAGTTCACAAAACCCTAAAACCAATAAAGAAAACTGTAGTGATTTAGGATAATCCTCACCAGATAAAAGCTGGCGTCAGTCCACTGATCCTAACAGATGTACATCACAATCTATCAGAGGATGCTTTGATCTGCCATAGACAAAAAAGAAAAACAAATATGAAATCTGAATGCTTTCAAGCAGCAGCTGACAGAAGCCCAGACAAATGAAAAGACAATATTTTTTTCAGTATATTGGATTCTTTTCGCTGAAGGGGAGAAAGAGAAATAGCAAGCTATTTCTTGAATAAATATTCATACCCAGAATGGTGCAGAACAGCAGCATCCAGATGACCTGCTGGGGAGCCTCGTGGTGCATCCCAAGGTTCCCCTGTGATCATTCAGCCTGGAGATCTGTCTGCAGTGCCACAGTTCCCAGTTGTGGATCTTCTTAAATCAAAACAAGGATAATGTATGGAAAGTTGGGCACGCAGCTAAGCTCCTAGATCAAAAATCAGGGAGCAATTCCAGATTGCTTAATGTGTGGATTATTGTAGAAACACACAGCAAAGAAAAGGTAGGATTATATAAAAAAGTTTAATTATGTGGTGAAATCCTTAGAAAAATGTCATAAAAAGTGATAAATCTCACATTCATATGATTTTCAAGAGAAAAAAAGAATGTTCTTCCAGTGTAGGAAGTCAGAGTCTTGACTAACTTTAAAGTGGAAAAACTGAAATAATTTCTTTATTGCAGTAGCTGACAGGGACAGAAATGGACAGTAGCTTTTCTTAGGGGAAAGAAATGAGCTACAGCAAATTTGCACTTCCCTTCTACCTTAGCCAGAGCTTGTTCTAAATGTTCTGAAGCTTGTCCCTATTAGCTAAAGTAAGAAAGCAACATTAGGGATAAATACCACTGCACAAAGAGGGACCTCCAATTCCACTTCTGTTTGCATGCCTAGAAATTATTAAATTGTTATCTAATATCTTTTTTTNTGGAAATGAAAAGGGTTCAAAAGAAGACCAAATCATTGAAATGAACATGACCAAAAGTGTCTTTGACTGGTTGGATTCATAGGACATTTGAGAAAAGGAATGTGCCTTGATTAAAGCAATATATTCAGTGTGCAACGCTAGAATTCAAACTAGTTAGGAATATGAACTATGTGACTTGAGAACCATGAATGTTTCTGCATTTGGGGCTCTGCCAGTTTCACAGAAATAAACAGCCCTGTTAGCCAAGAAATAATTCCTCCTATACACGGCTTTATTAGATGAATACCTGCACAATTGTAGTTTTTTAGTGATTTTAATGCCACAGCAGTTGTGCTGGAGTCTGTATATCTATTAGGGAACTTGGACATTTGTTTTTGAAAGGCATATATTTGCCTTTTGTTACCTACATCTGGCAATGATCAGAATATCAGAATATCATCGTCCTCCAAAGTAAGTGATTTTGGAAAAAAAGACTTACTGGTAAATTACCATGGCTGTAATACAAATTAACTAATTAACTTTTTTTTGCTTAACAATATACCAACAGGCAATATTAAAACATGTTCTGTTTATTTCAATTTTCTTTTTTAAACATCTCAGGGGGTGGAACTATACTGCTGTATTCTAAATTAGGCTAGAACAGCAACATGTGAGCCTAAATATTGTATCTATTACTAGATACATACTTTACTCTTTTTTTTCAGTCATAGGAGGTAGCTAATGAGGCACTTAAGACTGCCCTTTTACACATTTTTGACCTCAGCTAGGACATAGTGAAAATCGTATTTCATGTTTCTAAAAGCAAGCTATCTGAATTTGTCTAATAATAATCTGGGAGACAGGGATCCTGTGTTAACCTCTGATGCCTGACAAAGTGGGTTCCTGCTCCTGATCCAAGTGGGAGGGTTGCTGTTACAATATGTGGCCTCCACTGCAGCAAAGGCAGTTTAGCTGAAATTAGTGCAATCAACAGTAGAGATCTTCCCTTAATGAAAAATCTTTGTTGGAAATACAGTTCCACTGGAAATACAGTACTCTGTCATACTCACATGCACAAAACACAGAATGATGTTCTTCCTTTATGAACTGATGCAGAAGAGTGGGACACGTTTGAAGGTGTAAAGATCAACTTAATGGAACATGTCTGTCCTCTGTGCTTGAAATACATCACCTCTCTGTGAACTTCATAAACTGAACCATAAGCACTCTGTTGTAGTGGTCTAATTTGTGTCTACAGCCTAAGAAAAGAAAAATACAACCTCAGAAAATACTTTCTTCATAGCTGACTTTTGATCACATTTCATGCTAAAATGCCTCACAAATTTTTGAGACTATTTAGACATATCTGGAAAATTCAGAGATTTCAGTATTCCCAAAGATAACCTAAGTTAATACTGATACCACCATAGTGCTTGTACAAATCCTAGTTCCTCCTCCTCAGTTAGAACTGAGTTACCTGATTTACAGCGTTGCAGGTTTTCCATGGAAAGCTGATAAGAGTTATATTCTGTTGTTACCTCTGTGAGTGCTTGTAGCTTGTTTCAAGGTGTGGTTGGGCATGCTGCCTCAAGTCAACAGATTTTTGCCATAGCTATTTATACCAGCGATGTGTTTTATAGCTTAGATGTTATAATAGCACACAATTACCGGCTCAGGAGACTTTAGCAGGTCGGGAACAACACTGATGTTGTGTTCCTGATGTGTGTGCCTTGGGCTTCCTGTTGATGTAAGGCAGATGAGAACATGAGGGTGCATTTAAAATTGACACCGGCATAGTAATGTGATTCTTGATGCTTTGGAAATTTATAGTGCAACTTAACAAACATTCTGTTCACAGCGATTTAAAGGGCAATGTATTTTCAAATTTAATGGTACAATCACGAGGTTATTTGCCTTGGAGTGTATAAACACCTAGCAGTTTTACTCGTGTAGGATTTTGGTTCATTTAACAGATTAGGCAGTAGTTCAGTAATTAGACTACACAATTTACTACATGGGACTTCTACTTATGTAAAAATTTAATTCAGTTTTATTTCCTACTTGTCTAAGAGACTTTTGTACTGAGAACATGATTTTAATAATCTAGAGGGGTGTCTTATGTTTCAAACATTTCTTAGGTAATTATGTCTCTTTTACATTGATGGCATGCTTACTCATGAAAACCAAATGAACATTAGACCCTCTTCATCTCTGAGATTGTGAGCTAAATTCAACTTTGTCATTGAAACTGCCCTGTGAAGGTTGATACTGAAGAGCAAATTAATTGTTCAAATAGACTTTCTCTTGAAGAAGCATAGGCCACAATGGCAACCAAGCCAGAGCTTGTGGCCAAAATGAGAAAGCTTGCCCTCAAGAGCATTGCAAATATCTCTCCACTGAGTAATCTGGCATCTTTCTTCCTTTTTGGAAACTGTCAGCGAGACTCATACTGGTACATTGCTTCCAGGGATCAGGCTTAACCACATGCTGTTAGGAACAAAGCGCAGATCACTCAAAAGGGAAGAAAGGAGGGGAAGAAAAGGACACGAAACAGAGAATGGAAGTGAAGTTTTGATGAAAGGAATGGGAAATATGTGGACACAAACCACAAAAGGCAAGTGAAGTTTTGATAAAAGGAATGAGAAATAGGTAGGAGTGCTAACGGGACAGAGATGAAATGGAGAATTCAGTGTCAGCTGGCAGGCATGTAATGAGTTTATTCTCAAGGTTGTGAAGTTTGTGCTGTTTTGTTTTTCTCCAACCCCTGCACATAAATGTATAATGCTGTAGTGCAGAGTCTCTGATGTGGCTATGCTGCAGTGCAGAGCTGTGTCACCCAAGAGGAGGCTGAGGAAAAGGTGGTGTCACTGACATCCTTGGGAGATGTGGCCAAGGTGGTGAGCCTGCCCGGTCATGGGGGACAGGGGCAAGACAGGACACTGCAAGCCTGGGTTGTACCCTGGGGATTCTGACTTCCAGCACTGCTTCCAGGAGGGGAGACAAATGTAGGGAGATCACTCTCGTATTTTTATCTCTCTCTCTTCCCTTCACCTCAACCTATTGCAAAATAAATGACTGAAGATGAGAAAAGCAACCTAAAAGCCATTTTTTAAAATGCAATGGATGTGTGAAAGCTGTTTTTTTTCATGTTTTAGATCCTAGATGGGATGATGTTGGAATTTTGGGGATATTCCAGGATAACAGTTACTTCCTCTGTTGGACATAGAAAATCAGGTGGACAAGATTTTCAGTGGAGAAATTTCTGATGCTCTGTATCTCATTGTATACCTGTGTGTTTGTGTGTATCTATGTGTGAATAAGCTGTAGCTAAAGAAAAACTTAAAAGAAAAAATTATTTGTTTGTGGCAATCATTCCAGGGTTGAAGGCTTTTGCTAACAATCTGTAATTGTGAATGCAGACAGGTGTAGCAAGCAAAATACATATTCAGACAATAAATTGCATTCCTCTGTGTAGATGAAGCATTAATTCTAAAACTAGTTAGGAGACCAACAAAATACGGCAATGGTAGATTTCACTGTCTCAAAACAGATATTTTGTTAAATCATTTCATATAAATCTCTGTGCAGGCTTCATAAATTCGCATCAAAACACTTCCTTTTGGTCAAACAAGATATGTAAATGTTCTCCCTAATACATTTGCCTTGCTAACAGTGCAATCATGTATTGCGGAGCGTTTTTGTTTTGCGTTACCCATCCCAACTGTTTGGGGGCAGAGGAAGTTTTTGGTGTTAGAACAGAGGAAATGAAGAGGACTTGCTTTGAATGTGAGCAGACCCAGGCTAAAAACATTATTTTACATCTTTACTCTTTTGTAGCTCATGGAGTCATGGCTTTTTCTTCCTTTAGTAGCAGTTCATGATGTGTTAGAGAACTAACTGCTTAGTGCTCCAAGATTATCAGGAATCTGTTACTTTAAACAGAGGAGGCAAAACAAAATCTTGTGCAGAAAGAGACTGAAAACCAAGGAAATAAGAGGTCAAATGGCTTTCCAAATGTCATGCAGCTTCTAATACAGCCATATTTCTTGTATCTTTTGAATCTCACAATGGTATCTTAGACCCAGGTCCAGCCTTGCTTGGTGTTTTGATATTTTTTTAAGATTTACTACTTGTCTATAGAGTTCCATAGCAGGCAATTCTAACATTTTCATTTTCTAGCCTTATATTCAGTCCAGTCCTGTCCTGTCTTGTCTGTCCTAACTTATTCAGCGATCACTTGAAATTACAGCTGTGGGTGAAACTGATAAATTAACCTTAGAGTTACCCCTCCATTTTAATAATAGTAATAGTAAAAATAACAACAACAACAACAACAGGAAAATAGTGCTTTGATTGCAAAATTGAAGTAGATGAAACTAGGAATAAAAATTAGATCATCAACTACCAGTTTAAAAAAGGTTTAAGGACAATACAGTTGGACATTATGCTGGTTACAGATACAATGTGTTTTCATCAAAGATAAAGCGCTGTAAGATCAGAAATAAGACTGATTTTTCCTTTTTATTACCTAGAATATTCTTAATTGACCACTTGCAGGACAGTATTTTGCTCAGGCTTCAGCTACTTTCTCTTTCCCTGAGATGATGTAAGCACCATGTCTATTCCCATACCCATATTTAAAATGAATCATTTTCTGAGCAAGTTGAACTATTACAGAGGAAGGTAG
Source organism: Ptilonorhynchus violaceus (assembly GCA_013397565.1). Lineage (NCBI taxonomy): Eukaryota > Metazoa > Chordata > Aves > Passeriformes > Ptilonorhynchidae > Ptilonorhynchus > Ptilonorhynchus violaceus. Next base: position 234,426 of record VZRJ01011925.1, read on the forward strand.
AAAGCCCATGCCACTACAGCTGAACAAAAATATTTTAGCAGGAGGCCAACTCTACAAAAGGAAATTCTCCCCAGAGGTTCTGGCTTTATTCACAGCTAGAATGACCTAAAAATAACGTATTACTGCATAGAACCACAGGTATATTATTCCCCATGCAGTGTTACCACGATTTCAAGCTAAATTAAAGAAGCCATTCTAAATTTAGTTTTCTGAAGCTCATCCTTCCTTCTTCTCTGACTTCTGCTCTATAATCTACTGTTATTTTTTTCTGCTTAATTAAGAAAATATCACTTTATTCCCCACATGTTTGTCTTGATAATGACATGTACTTCCAAATTGGAAAGACATTCTTTGATGCATACCCTCTCCTGCAGTTCTTCTTTCCAGGAATTTACAAGGTTTATCTAGGATCCAGATAGAAGTTTGGTACTTTCCTATTTTCTGAGCAGTAGCTGGAGAGAGTAGCATTGGGGTTAATGATTGCATAAACTAGGATTTTCTAGCTGGATATATTTTCTTCTGTTTTGATTCATAGGATTTACTTACTTTAAAGAACACAGCACTGTACACCCATTTGTTAAAGGTCAAATTTATAGTAAATTAATGTCACAGTTTTTTGTGCTAGGCAATTATTTTTAGCACCTTATTTACAGCTACAATGCTAATGCTAGCTGAAAAGTAGGATGTGTATGTGAATTAATGTTCACTGGATTTTTTTTTTTGGCAATGTAGCCTCTTGTTTCCAATTTACATCATATAATGCTCATCAGTGCCAAGAACCTTTGTGTATCAACAGCATCTTCTGGAACATCAGTGGCCATGTTCAGTTGCTGTGAAGTGTATGAAGGATGGTCATTCTCTGCTAGGAAATGGCAAGGCTGTGTTATTTGGTTGCAGTTACATCCTCATTCATGCTAAGGTGTTGGCTTTAAGAGGTTCTTATGAACACATGCAACCAATGATTTTTGCTGGTTTTCATTTCAGGAGTCAAGAGTTAAGAAGCAATAAGTATGAGCTCAAGTCTCTGCAGGACACTCAGCTTTGCAATGGCCTTTGTGCATATGTTTTTACATCCTCTATAAAAAGTTTGTAAGAGCTTACACAAGACCACGAGACCCTGAGGAGGAAGGGTATAAACTTTTCCTCAAGATAGCAAAAAACCTCATCAGCTTCTGTCAAAATGCAAGCCATGTGTCTACAGAAGAAACAGATACAGGTTTGAGCAAGGCTGGTGAAGAAAGCGTAGAACTTTTTCAGTTTCTGCACAGTAATCTCTGAAAAAGTTGCCAAAAATAAGAAAATGGTTGAATTTGGAGGATATGGTGCAGCTTTAGCTATTTGGGTACTATGGACTTTGTGTACTATATCAAAACTCACTTTTCCTTCAAGTTGCTTCCATTCCTATGTTCAGTGTTCCAAAGTGCTTCTATTTCGGTAGGAGAGGAAATATAATGACATTCCCTACCAAAACCAGCTGCTTCTTGCACCAGAGTGAAGCATCTATCACCAGAAAAAAGACCCAAACCCCCATACTGCAACAACTAATAATGTCAATGTTTAAATAATCGTCTCTAAGCACGTACATTAATTACTCATGCAGATAAATGAAATAGATTGCCCCATTTCCTGCTAGTGTTTCACATTCATCCCTTATTTGGTCTTATTTCCGATCCAAACTGCTGCAATTTGGAGGGAGGGAGGGGTAAGAGAGAATGAAGGTGAGACTGAAACAGTAATTTCTTATGAAATGTATGTCTAGCATATATTAACTGTATCAAAACTCAGGCTACTATGAGGCTGAAACACGAGCTGAGACCCAGTATGGCCGACATGCCATTAAGCCTGACATTTCTAACATTGCCTGGAGTCGGGATTAGTTTCTGACTTGACACTCCTGTGGGTTAAAGGAGAGGAAGAGCAGTTAAGAAAAAAGGAAGACGGGGTTTGCTGTCAGTTACAGGACATCAAAGTGATCAGCTTTTTCTCCAAGTGCTAAATTTGCAGAAATTTCCTAGAACCAGTTAATTGCACTGGTGTATGTGGAAATGAGGGTAGTATTACATGAGTTTTCAGAGGCAGACTTGAAGTCTTGTGAAATTCTTTCTACCAACTCCACTCTAATTTACATTAATCCGTTATTCTGTGTTACAACTCCAGACAGAGCTGTAGCTTTTCCTTGTTGAAACAAGAGTCACTATCACCTTCATCACAACCCCGCTATTTATTTAACTTACAGCACTTCCAGGGTTTCCATGGCTGGTTAGGCAATGAAAAAGGGATTATAGGGCCTTGGAGTGATTGGGTGAAGGATCAGGATCACAGTTAATGTTTTCCTCATTTGTTTCAACAGCAGCAAAAATATTGAAAGGAATGGGCAGACCCAGCCGATCAACATGCCACTCCAAAGCTGATGTCACTGGCAGAATTTTAGGTTTTTTTGATAGTGAGATGATCTATACAATGCCAGATCTAGTGACCCCTGATGGGATGCCTACCTTTTTCAGAGGGGGAAAAGGGTTTTTGTACAGGAGTTAGAAGGGTTTATCAATAGAACTTTAAACTAGACTGGAAGGGGGAAAGGAAAAAACCCAGACTGTCAGGAGTACACAATAGGATGGCACACCAAAGTTTGAGGCACTACGTGTTATGAAACCTTCAGTCTGCTCCACAGGGTGTTGAATGCAATGAGACGCACTTGAAATGTTTCTGCACCAAAATGTGCAGCATGAGGAACAAGTCCCTGAGATACCTCACTGTCATCCCTGTGGGATGAGTCCTGTGACTGGAGTGCCTTGTTGGGTGGTTCTTCAGGAGGGATAGGCAGGGCTGAAGAGGTAGTGGAGGTGGAGGTGGTGTGTGTGGGGGGGTGATGTGTGTAATGGAAGGACTGGAATATGTGGAGCTCACATTTGGCAATGGCCCAGCTGAGAGCCTCTGGATAATGATTAAGTGACAAACAAATAATGTGGATGTCATCATGGGAGTCTGCTATGGACTACCAGGATGAGAGCACTGAGGAATCATTCTTTCAGGAACTAAGGGACACCTCTAATTCATCCACCCTTGCCCTTATGAGACAGTCCAACTTGCCAGATATTAACCGGGAATAACACACAAGAGGTAAAAACAGCTCTAGAAGATCCCTAGAACAGCTGGATTATAACTTAACTGGAAGGACATAGACCTGTTGGAATGAGGCCAGAGGAGGGTCATGAAGATGAATTACAGGAACGGAGCACCTGTCGTATGAGGAAAGGCTTAAAGAATTGGCATTGTTCAGCCTGTAGAAAACAAGACTCCAGGGACACTTTATAGCAGCCTTCCAGTATCTAATGGAGGCCTACAAGAAAGCTGGTAAATGGACTTTTTGCATGGACATGTAGTGATAAGATGGCTTTAAACTGAAAAATAGTTGGTTTAGATCAGATATTAGGAAGAAATTCTTTACTGTGAGGGTGGTGAGGCACTGGAAGAGGTTGGCCAGAGAAGCTGTGGATGCTTTATCCTTAGAAGTGTTCAAGGCCAGGCTGGATGGGCCTTTGGGCCACCTAGTGAAGTGGAATGTGTCCCTACCCATGGCAGGGGGGTTGGAACAAGATGATCTCTTAGGTCTCTTCCAATCCTAACAACTGTGTGATTCTGCGATTCATGGTACAGGTACTAAAGGAGCCAACCGTAAAAGGTGCCCTTCTTGATTTGTTGCTTGTTGACAGAGAGGGTCTTATGAGTGAAGTGGTGACTGGTGGCCATCTTGGCCACAGCAACCATGAAGCAATCAAGTTTAAAATCTCTGGTGACAGGAGGAAAAGTGCCATCAAAATGTCAGCCCTGGACATGAGGAGAGCAGACTCTCAGGGAACAAGTTGGTGAGGTCCCTGAGAAAATGCTTTAGAAGGTGCTGGAGTCCATCAGCACTGGTCACTTTTAAAGCACCACTTCCCAAGAGCACAGAATAGGCAATTCCAAAGTGTTGGAAGTCAAGCAGGTGAGGCAAAAGGCCAGCTTGGCTGAGTAGGCTCTTTCCCCTGGAGCTAAGGTGGAAAAAAGAAAGTGTATGGCCAGTGATGGAAAGATCATGTGACACGGGAGGAATACGGAGATACTGGTCACCACTGAAGAGAGAAAATTCCTGTAGCTGAAAGTCAGCTGGAGTTGAAGGGGAGCAGGACTGTGGGAGACAGCAAAAAGTGCTTTTTAAGCATGTTAATAGCAAAAGGCAGCCCAGAAACAACACTGGCTCAAAGACCTTGCTGATGTCATCATGAGGCCTTTCTTATTGATTTTTGGATGATCTTGGGAATCTGGAAAGGTCCTAGTCAACTGGAAGCTGGCAAATTTCCAGCTTCCAGCTCAGTGCACTCTATAATTTACAATTCATTTCCAGGACACTCCATACAGGTTCAGAATTCTCTCAACCTGACTGTTATGGTGTTGTGTGGGCAGATACAAAGAATTTTTTTTCTTCTATTCTCAAACATTCCAACATCCATCCTAAACATGTGACTTTTGGACTGCTTTACCAGGATAGACATTTGCTTTGAAAAAGGCTAATGACTAGAAAGAGAATCTGAATACTTAAAAGCTTGTTTTCTTAAACTACTCTTGCTCTTGCTGTATTTTAGGACATCATACTCATGCACAGAACCTGGAGGACACATTGAAGAAATATGATGCAAACTGTGAATCATAGGATTCTCATTGTAGTTGCTAGTAAGGGTTGTGTCAGTAAAATCACACAAAGGACTATGAGACTGTATTACATACTGCCTACTCTACTAAACTGTAATGTGGTTAAATATTTCCTGTATTTTGACAAATGATTTACAGAGGAACATGCTATATGATACAGAAAGAAAAATTAAAACTCAGCTTTATAATATGTGAAAAGCAAATCTGACATATTTTAGAAATAATATATCAAAATACAGAAAGAATAGCAGAAGTGCAGAACTTACACATTAAATTAGTCTTTTGCAAAATGAAAGAAAACGTATGACTAAAACCGCTCAACACAATGCCAGTTTCAAAACATAAAGCTCGTGACCAGCAAGGAATTTGTCTTTGACCATGTCATTCTGCCTTAGGAAAAATTACTGTAACAGAAATATTCCAGTTTTTGCTTCTCAGTGGCAGACAATCCCAGAAACCTCTGAGAAACTAAGGTCCCAATGGGCACAAAATGGCTGATGAAGAAGAAAAGAAAACATGTCCTTTTTAAGAACAATCACAAAAGTATACTATATAGCAACTGGAATGAAACACAAGCAATTTTTGAAGTTGAATCACAGCTGTGTTCAGGGAGAGGACTTAGGGATTCAGAGACTTTTCAGCAGATATTTATCTATTCAAAACTTACTTGTTCACTTTAGTTCAAAAGAAACTTCTAAACGAGAAGAGAAGAGAAGGGAAGAGAAGAGAAAAATCTGATCCATTTTCCTCCATTTTAAAGGTAGTGAATGAAGAAAATGAGTCTCTTTCAGAAGAATGTGAGTCAGTGAAAATGCAGTGTCTAAAGCAAGTTGTTCCTCTTGTTCACGCAGTGTGTGTTCTCCTGTTCATGCCACTTATATATTAACTTTTTCAGATCTTGGTGTTTGATTTGTCATTTAAACTTAGAGAAAATTCATGTAATTTTGCTAATAAAATAATTAAAATATGAGGTACTCTTAATTATATGAGTACTTCTTAAGATGCATCAATTCTCTTCTAGAATGATAAGATCTGGTAGATCCTTGCTTTGTTCTTTCAAAATCACAGTGAATTTCTTTGCAGGATAACCAAGACATCTGCAGATCAAGCACAGCAACACAAAGTCCTTTTAAAAACACAGACATCAGTCTGAATCTCTTCTCTCTATCCTGTTTATAAAGAAGAGGGCATGAAGAAGAAGCAGGAATATATTTTCCCAAGGCATTAATAATGCTTTTTTTTTCTGCCCTGCCTCCTTGTGCAATCTGTGTGTCTGATTATGTGCCAGCAGAGTAGCTCTGCAGCCTCTGCCATTTGTGTAAGACAATTCCATATGACAGGTACATAATGTGGTGTCATAGCTTGTTTAAATTTTAACTTTGAATCTGATACTTCTTTAAAAAAATTCCTTGATTTATAGGTACAACTAAATGAATAATTTTTAGTAAGCAAAAGTTTTTAGGAAGGGCTATTGCCTGTTGCAGTTATGAGATGTTCTTAGAGTATTTCAAAATGGATGTCTGAGGCTTGCACAGCAGTAAAATCGATGTGCAGGAGAATAGCAATCAATTCCTTCTGTGGAACAAGGTATTTTGCGTGCATCTGCTTTTTCATGAGGCTGCCTGCTTTCCATGTTGAGTTGGAGTGAGAACAGTGAGTGCACAGCCCATGTACCTGTATATTAATGACATGACCTTTACTAGCTTTTGGTGTGTTATCCTGGAAACACTTAATCAAAGGATTAAAGAAACCACTGGGCCACTTAAAATTGATACTGGACAGTTTATAAGCAGCAGATACTGTAACAGTGGCAGCATTGTTAAACACTTACTTTGCATCTCTCTTTACAGAGAAACACAGAGGAGATCAGTTCAAGCCTGAGATCGGTTTACAAGTAGTGACAGAGAGTGAAACAGATATGTACAGATTAGAGAATTGCTTCTTAAAAGCTTAAATCCTCTTAATGCAGACAAAGTGTGCTGCCTTGATGAAATGAAACTGTTAGTCTTAGAGGCTGTAAGTGAGGAAATAAGCAAAGGAGTAGCTGTCTTTCTCTCTTGCGTTGGGATTTGGTTTAGGGGATTTGAAACTAGAGAAAAACAGATATCATCATTTTAATTGTTTGAAGTAAAAGCAAGCCATAACAGTAAGAAGTAACTCAAGAGTGACTTGCTTCATTTTGACGGTCCTGGGTAACTTAAGAAAGACAGGAGGTAAGAAGAGGAAACAAATATCAAAAATAATGGAGAAAAATTTAACTTAAAGCCCTCTATACTACTTCGAATGTTATTAAATACCTGTCAAGTATTAGAATATCATTGACTATTATAGACTGCAGATCAGAAAAAGCAAATTTAAAAAATAAGAATTTTCAGAGTTCCTAGTTGCTCTGTGTAAGTAGAGCACTGATCTGTACAGCATTAGTGTCGACCCATTACTTGATGTGCCAGCTGCTGGCCCTTTTTTGAGTGGTCATCCTGGTACTCATCATATGAGACCAAGTGTTTATGACATTGTGCTGGCAGTGATGGGGAGGAAGTTTGTGGTGGGCAGGATATTCAGCTTTCAATGTCTTCAAAAATCCATCGCAATGGAATATTAGTGCTGACTTTGCGTCAGAAAGGAGCAGATGTTTGGATTCATGGGTGAGGAGGTCTGCTACAGGCCTAGGCCCCTTCTCTCTGAAATCACAACAGATTTGCAGCTGGTCTGACAGGCCAGCTGGAGGTGTGGTACAGAGCAGAGAGCTAAACAGCCCGTCCCTTTTAAAGGCATTTGGAGGCAGAGGTGAATGAGTCATGAAGGAAAGCACATTTCCCACTAAATGGCCAGATTTTGCATGTGTGCATTCATACTTGCTATTATTATGTTCTCATTTTAATGTTATTGTCACAATCGCATTCTCAATGTTTTGTTGTGATGCCTTAATGCTCTACTGAAATTGAAGGGGAAATGACTCAGGAGTGCTATGAAAGTATGAGTTGGTCTGTTTCTATCCAGTACTTGATTCACTTCCAGGTTGTTCTGTTCAGTTTTAGAACAGCAGGGGGAAAAGCAGTGCTACAATTATTAATTTTTCAAGATCTGCAACTTACACAACAGAGACAGTTTTCTTCTGAAGCTGTGACAGTATCAGGAGGAATTATAAGAGAGATCGTAAACTGTTCTGCATACACAAAACAGAAATATGTTTTATTTAAGGTGATGAAAGTATGCTGGAATATGAAGAACTTTGTAATAGGTGTGAACAGACCATAGTTAATATGAGTTTCACTCACCTCCAGAATTTCTCTATTTTAGACTATCCAGGTAAATATCTAAAATGTGTATCTTTGGGTTGATAAAAGATGATGTTTGACTCGATCGTTTGGTCATTCACTTACCCTAGTCACAAAGGCCAATACCAAAAATCACTTGGGATAGATGTTGAGGGAGAAACATATTTGATACTTTCATTACAGTCCTAGATTGGTCCTGTGTGGATGCACCTCGCATATACACATGGACAAAACAACACACTGGGTCAAAATTAGCAAGACTGGTTTTTGTGTTAGCTTTCAGCCTTGCTTGCTTCTCTCACACCCTTTCTCTCTCCTCATCTTTCCACAGTCACATCTACTCCCTCTTCCATATCATATGAGCAGAAGGGGTTCACGTTTTCCACTGTCTGCATGGCTCTTGCTAGAGTGTGGCTGTCTTGAATGGAGTCATGGTAGCTCATGAGATACAAGCTGGAGGTCTCCTTTAGACCTCCAGCTCTGTCCTACCACTTTGCCCATGCCAGTAGAACAGCCAGGTTACTGAAACTGCTGCATAATTATTTATTAATTACATGATTTGGGATGCTGAATAAAGCTCCTAAGAAAGAAGTGCAGTAATTTATCCATATACTCTATTATGACCTGTTTCTTTTGTTGTTTACTTCCTTTTCTTGCATTTCTTTCTGTCCTCTTGTATTCTGTAGCTCATCATACAGACCTCACTGCAGGAGGACGAATTGAAACAGGCATGTATGCTCACAGCTCTTTAATCTTTTCTCTGTAACTGGAGTTCTCCAGATACCATGTAAATGCAAAAAGTTAATTCCTATTGAACTGGTTTCCATTACCAGATAATGTTTGTTAAATACATGAAAATTATTTCAATAATGTACTGGTGCTGAATGCAGTATTTTATTCCCTGACCTTGGAAAAAATGCTGTCTACACAGCCATGTCTTATTAAAGACAAGTTATATGCCACAGTATAAAGGATCAACCCCTTTTTTTGGCAGAGGTCTACTTATTTGTTGTGTATATTTTGTGTTATAACTAGCATGGGAAACATTCTCTTCCATTGATTCCATTGATTCCATGGATTTGTAAGTCCTCATCAAATATATAGGAGTTTGTGGTAACTGAAAGCTGCATCATTGGAGACAGGGGTTCTTTTCATTTTTTTTTTCTTACCCTTTTTCTCTATGAGCAGGAGGCTGACAGCTGACAAATGTTAAGGCACAATTTAACTTTGGACACTAACCTGAGTGTCATCAGATCTTGTAAATCGGAGATTAATAAAAAATCTGTTGGTAAACTTTTGACAATATATGAAATGTGTTACTTCAAATGTGAAATTTAGCTCTTTTTTAAACCTTATGCCTCAAGTAGAAAACACTACAGTCCAGTAGAAAACACTACAGAAAATATATGTATACTGGAAAAAACAGAAAATGTAATGTTGATGCCTACAGTCCATAATTTATATAGTAATCAGAAAAATAAAAAAGTTAGATGTACTGTTACACAATTCACTCAGCTGCACTTTCCATCTGAGCAAGTAATACGACAGCTGGCTAGAGCAGTTTGTGCCTCAGTAGAATAAATGGAGAGCTAAAATTGCATTCACAGGGGAAAAGGCATGGGGGCAGGCACATGTGTACACGGACAGATACACACGCAAACCTACTATCGGATGTGTTACATTATTATCTGAAGGAATGAGACAAAATTGCAAAGCTGTCTTGAAGAGCAGCGTCTAACTGGGTTAAGATATTTGATCTGGCTTTGCTGTCTTTATCATGAGGTAACACGGATAAAGACCTGTTAAGCCACTGACTCCTGGCTTAATGAGATCTGTGCTCTAGGAGAAAGCCCGAAACACCATCTGGCTGGCTCTCAGCAGTATAGAAAAAGTCAACCACTCCACTGGAGAAAGCAGAGGATTGAATTTAAAGATTTGAGACAGAGGAGAAAGGAGGAAAAGACAACGAGCATTGCAAATAAAATTGCTGTCGGTGTCCTGCTGATACATTCAAGTGTTCTACCAAGTGCTTTCAAAGAAATAATGAAAAATTAAATAATAGTACTGCATCAGACAGACAGAACAGTCACATTTCTATTCGAATGAAATAAATATTTTAAAAGAAATCATTGAAAACAACCCTCAGCAGCTCAACTGGTCTGGAAACAACTGCTTTTGTTTGCTTTTCCTGCTATGTCCTGGCAGCCTCTGGCAGGTCAGTGCAGACAATGCTGAGTTCTGGCTGCCCTGCACGGAGCCTTGTTTTCCACTACACATTCCACTGATAAATGCTTCCATGTTGAAATGAAAGTCATTACACAAGACCTCACTGTTGGCTTATCACCACAGCTTTTCTCCTGCCTGGGAAAAGCGATTATAAAGTGTCAATATTTATGTAATAAAAAGTGGAACTTCTGTTAGTTAAACTAGATAAAGTGGAATTAAAAAACTACTGCTACACACTGAGGTAGAGATAACGGAGAAAAGTGGAGATCTGTAGAATTACTGTGTGTTTTTTTGATTTTGTCGGGTTTGGAACAAATATTGCTGCAAGGTGTGTGCCCCAGGCTCACAGCAAGCCACATCCCTACACCAGAACGCCCTAACAAACAAATCCCTACCAGGCCAGTCTCTCTTAGACAATGGTGTCAGTGGATTTGTGTCTTTTTAGGGGAGAAGCCACAAGAATGAGCCACACTGGAAGGCAGAAATAATGAAAGTGTGTGGAATCTGATGATGTTTTCACTTCAGTAGAAATTAAACTTTCACAGTTCCTGAAGTGCTTTTGTCTTGGTGACTGATGAAGCAATTTGTAATGTGGTGCACTTAGCCAATATGTTTAAGGAAGGAAATGTTTTGTGGTAAAGGCGCTGGACTGACTTTCCATTCCTAGCTCTACCAGGGAATTTCTGTGTAACCGTGAGCAGGAATTTTACTCCTCCAGAAAGATTTTCCTGCATCTTCCAGGTATATAATTAATTTACAATGTCGGAAGCAGAGGTTTGTGAATGCAGTGTCACTACACAAAACCAAACAACCCCCCATCCCCCCAACCACCTCCCTCCACAAATAACCCCCAAAACCAAACCAAACTACCAACAAAAAAACCCCCACAAAACAAAATGGGTGGGAGAGGTCATGAGGGGTGTGTGTGTGTGGGGGTGAAAAATGACTATTTTTCTTGTTTGAAATTAGAAAACTTTTGACAAGAGTTTCTTTCCAAAGTCATGGAACTGCTCCTTTCTCTTGCAATCACCTCTTTTTTTTTTTTTTCTTGTTCCCTGAGAGAGGAGAAGCTGCTTTCTTCTGTGGTGTGCACTCAACAAACCTGTCTAGTTTAGTTCCTACAATCACCTTAGTAGTACCAGCTAGAGAAAAAGGGCTGTTTTTCCTTTCAGTCCAGTGCAGAAATATCAGAGAAAACTGCTGCTGTGTGTAACCCAGTTGTTACCCAAGCTACTGCTTCAGGTTTGAACTCATTGAGCCATATGAAGCAAATTTTTAAAATGCCAAATCTGTACTACAGGACCGTCCCTAGAGAGAGAGGGGGTGACATTTGTGCTGCTGTGCTAGTGTTGTCTGCCTAGGAAGAGGAATATATCCCGCATCACATTTAGACTGATAAATACGACGATAACAGGATGAAAAATTCCTTAAGCACTGATAGCATGTATTTACTGCTCCAAACCCATCATGGCTGTCACGTCAAATAAAGAAAGCAGAGACAGAATAGTTTCAGGGAACAGACTGTGTAAGATTAGACAAATGAAAGACTGGCATCCAACTATGTCCTTCAGGAGTACAAATTTTTTCCTTATCCGTAGGATTTCTTCTCCCCCCTCTAAGTACATTCTGTAACACCTACAGCTGCTGTAAAAGCCACCTGTATAGAAGGATAAATCACAGCAGTCCCAGCAGCAGTGGACCTGCAGTCTGCAGCACAAATCACAGTGGATTTCTTGAGGTAAATCTGCAAATAAAAGAGAGCCTATGCTCTTGTTTCCCTGTCCCAGCATTTACAAAACCCAGTAGCACAAATATGAGCATCTAATATTTGAAAGAGAAAATCATTCAGCTGATGGAGGGATCAGGAACTAATGAAGCAGGAAAACTACTAAGTGCAAATGAGTAGAGCTTCAGTGGCATTAGATTGATAATTTCACCCAACAGAGGCTATTACAAACACAGCTCGTAACAGAGCTCTGCTTAGGGGAATATGCTAAGTTTTCCCATACCCACTGCACTTTTCAGGGGTCAGCAGTTTCAGGAAGAGATTTGTTTTTGACATTTTCAGTTTAGAAGAGTATTTTTGTTAATCGGAAGTTAGAAAATGCACAGGACCAGCATGTTTGCCAACAGCTGGTTCAAAAGACCAAGCAATCAGCCTTGGTTCAAATCCTGTGCAGGTCTTGATAATGTAGTATTGAATGGTAATTTCCTCTGTCCAAAGTATGGATATATTTCACAAAGATTAAGAGCAGTATTTTCCAAAGCATATCTGAAGGTAAATAATCAGGTATCCAGCCAACTGGGAAGACAGAAATTTTCAAAGAAGGTGAATTGGGACACTTTTATTGCACATTTTCTTGTACTCGGGTATTCAATCTCTAGGTAGGATGACATAATGTATGAGGCATATGGACAGGCTAATTGATGTTCATATCTGTTCTCCTAGCATGATCAAAGGTGTGATGTGCAAGCTTTGTTGAAACATCTTTTTTGTTTGGTTGGGGTTTTTTTTGTTGTTTTGTTTGTTTGTTTGTGGGGTACTTTTGTTTTGTTTTTCCTGAATGGCACAGTATCCTGGGTAAAGGAAGGCTGAGGGGTTTGGGTTTTTTTTCCCCTCATAACTGATAATTCATCTGCTTGGTGATTTGTTGTGGCAGTTTTACAGCTTTCTCAGTCAGCTCCATCGAACACTTTGGAGTCCTGAAGCTGTGGCTGGGTGGTTTACTTCTCTTGTCTTGAGCTGAAATGTGTTGTCTAGCAACAGACAGCTCTCTTTGCCACCCTAGAAGAAATACGATGCTTATCTTACCTGTTGTCTGTTCTCCATTTTTCTACCTGCCAAAAGAAAAAAAAATGGGTAGGTGTAGAAAAGTTTAGTGGAGAGTGCTTTATGTGCCGAATCACTGACACTGATGCAAGTATTTTAGCTGTGTTGAGGCTACACACTCACGCAGTAACAACGTGGGTCAATCTGAATGAAATGCTTTTTTACCAGAGGATGAAATATTAGAAAGAAATAGTTTGTGAGATAATTTAGACCTTTTTCTTCCTATAATTAGGATTCATTTTCAGGAGTGATACAAGTTTTGGTGGTAGTTATCCAGAGTAAAACCATACAGACCAGGCAGCTGTCCAAGGAAAACCTTGGTGAAGGTAAGCAGCTGAAATTGCCTGCATGTACCCCCCAAACATCCACACCTCAACACCCCCCTACATCCTCCAGATTTTAAAGCTATCAAAATATTATAAGATCTTTTGTGTTTTGAGAAACTCAAATTTATACGCTATGATTAAGAAAATACTTTTAAAAATACCTTTATAAATTTTTATGCATTGCAACAATTTTCCGATGGTTGAAAAAAAATTATCACGTTATATCTGCACCTGACAAAAAAAGGCTGGATACATTACTAAGGAAAATTGTGATGAGAAGTCTGCCCTCCGACACAGTGGTAACTGCAACCACAATTCAATTCTTCCCCAGGCCAGCAAGTGAAATAAATGAGCATTTAAATGTAATACCTAATGGATACTTGTCAGGAGATGAAAACCACTATGCAGGCTAGCACGACAGCTAATCCTTTCCAAGCCTAGGGCAGCAGTGAGCATAAATCATCCATAAGATGCTTTGGCATACGTTTGCAAGACAACTGGAAGATCACATGTAATATCAGCTTCAGCTAACCTCAGTGCCTTCTCCCCTTAATGCACTACAAAATAAAAATTATAAGATAACATTTAAAATATAATCACTTCTTAAAACTTAAATTAGAAATGGGAAAACCCATTGATTTCAGAATTTGTTTGACAAATTAAAATAGTATTCTTCCTATCTCTGTAACTCAATGCAAATCTTTTTAGACCCTTATGCAGCAAATTGGTTGTTATACGGAATTTTAAGGCAAATTCAATGCCTAAGCAGTTTTGCAGGCTAAGTACCAAGAATTTATTATTTTAATTAAATTTGTAAGCTCATTATTTCAAATACACTTGAATTTGAGTGCTATGCATATATAGTACATTTAATAAATTTTTGACATCCCAATTTTTTCAGCACAGTGCATCTACTTCATAAAATGTGTATGTTGAAGTAGATGCCTAATCTGATAAGAGTTTAATTACTTAGATAAGAGCAATTCTGCCCTTTCTTACAGCTGTGTTATTCTAAGGTGATTTTGTGTGTTTTTATAGTCTTTAAATGCTAATTTAAAAATCTTCTCCCTGAGCATGGCTGCTGACCCAAAAATACAGTGACATGGGTAGTCTATGTATGGAAATTCTTATAATGATAGAGCTTTTGCTCTATTAAAATGTTAAAAGGGGCTGAGCAAGATTTTCAAACATCAGTTCTGGACTCAATTTGATGAATTTTTGTGAAATAGATGGGCTCAGAAATCTAGTATACTCATTGGAAACATCCCTGGAGTGTAATGCAAGGCAAAATACATAAATGAGTCTCTTCTACTCTCTCCTAGCTTCCATCAGAAATACATGCCAGGAGCACACCAAGCTATTATAAAAGGGTACATTCGTGTGAGTGCTCTTCCAGCTCTGACTGCTCTGAGTCTTGCCCTGGGTAGCATTTTCTCTTGATAGAATAAATTGAACTTTAAATAATGCAGACCTATGCATAAGCCCAATACTTGAAATGTCTTTGTCCCTATGCCTTGCTCAGGAGAGCCAGCTCAGCCCAAGGAAGTTCCTTATTTCCTTAATGTATCATATGCCTGAAGCTTGACAAAAGGGTAACTAAAGGTATGATGGATAAAAATGCACATGCTACTTTACACAGAACTAGAAACTAAAACATCGACTGCATTTTTTTTTTTTAAATTCTTTCTACCCATGGTGTTTATGCCTTAACACAATGGAGTCGTAAGGGGAAGGACAACATCCACACTAAAGAGGGGAAGCCAAATGCGTAGCATCCTTCCACGCTGAGTGGCAAAGTGCCGACTGACATAACATTCAGTTTGCACAGCTAACTGTATCACAGACAGCAAATAAGAAACATATGCATTTTCATGAAGCCCCTGGCTGAAACTTCATCCAGAAGAGCAAGCCTTAAAGTAAATAGACAAAGACAAATTAAACAGAAGAAAAAAATATGTTTCTTTGGCACAAAACCAAATTCATGTGAAAGCCAAGAACAGCTTGAGAGCCAATTTCATGCTAATAAGCAAATGCTAGTGTAGTATGAGGTTTTGCAAAAGATTTTCGGAGAGGTGATTTCATATACCTCAATGGATTTGGAAGATAAGTATTATTTATCCTCATTTCACAGACAATGCAAATGAAGGTCATTAAACTGCTTGTGCCAGGACACGTGGGATTAAAATAGCATTGTTGTAATCCTTTCTCTCCAAGGCTGCTATATACAACCCTTCTGTACCCTATCTTGCAAAGTTCTGGTCAGAACTAAGATTTTTTTCTTCTGGGCGTTATTGAAACTTTGATAAGTTTCTGTGCTGAACTCCCCAGTTTTTATTAAAGGCAATTCATGTCAGGAGTCTATTACCATGCCAGCTACTGCTGGCAGCTGTAAGCCATCCATCTGGCATGTGAGAATAACGATCCTGATACATATTCAGTGCATTTCACTGAGTACTCTGGAAATCAGATGCATTTCAAGAGTAAATTAGGAGGCAAGAGCGATCTGGGAACAAAGCTATCTGAGGCAGTAACCTGCCTTAAGTCTTCCCAGGAGCACTGGAGCTTGAAGGAGATGATGAGATAATCACTAGTAACTTCAGCATGTCCTTTCCCTCCTTTCACCAGGTCCGCTCCTGAGAAACAACGTAACTTGGCTTCTGTTTTACCCAAGATGGGTGTATTTGAAAGCCTGGTTATTTCATGAAGGAACGGTTGAAAAGTTTCTGGCAGTTGCATCAATTAAGCTGAAACTCATCCTTCCTGCCCTTTTCCCATCAATTTTAGTACAAAAGAGGAAGTAGTTTCTCATGTGCTCTTTCATCTTTTCCCTTGGCCTGAACGTTGAGCTCCTGTTGAAGACATAACTGCCACATTCCTCTTTTGCACAGCAAACAGAAAAAGAGTTACTCAATAGAAGCTCTCTGGAAGAATGCTGAAGGTGTTGTGAGGTAAGGTCTGACACTCTGAAGCCACAGAATGGATTGCACACCAAAACCATGTGAAAAATAATTAATTTCTTCTCATGCAGTTCTTGATTAGTAGCAGTGTAGCCCGCTGTTGCACTAGTGACGTCCTCAAGGGCTCTTGACTTAGAAATACAGCAGATGGCAAGAAGATGCCTGTCTGCTCTGTACAATCAGTTAGAAACAGAACATGTTTCTTCTAGAAGGACTCCTTTTCAAACAGAGAAATAATTTAGAGCAATTTGTCAATCCTTTTTGAGTGCCAGCTCTATGTCTTTTAGCAGCTGCAAATCGCAACCACAGAAATTATTTCCTTCCCTTTTTATACTGAGATTGAAATGGGCAAGGTGATCAAAGAATAGGAATACTTCTGGGCCAATGTCATAGCTTCAGAGTGGGCATTTGAATCATAAACCTTGTTTTATGTGTTTTGCAGAGACATCCATCATAATTGTTGTAGTTGTTTGCTGGGAAAGCATTTTGAAGTTCAGAATAAACTTGCTTGCAGGGAATCAAAACTGGTCCTAGGAGATAGTCAATAATACTGTTTTTTTCTCAAATATATGAATATTTGTCGTGCCTTAACCCCAGCTGACAACTGAGCCCCAGGCAGCCATTTGCCCACTCCCCCGCAAGCAGGACTGGGGAGAGAATCAGAAGAATAAAAGTGAAAAAGCTCACAGGCTGAGGTACAGACCGTTTAAGAGGTAAAGCAAAAGCCACACACAAAAATAAATGAAAACAATTAATTCATTCACTGTTTCCCAGGGGCAGGCAGGTGTTCAGCCATCCCAAAGAAAGCAGGGCTCCATCACGGGTAACAGTGACTTGGGAAAGCAAACACCATCACTCCAAATGTCCCCGCCCTTACTTCTTCTTCCCCAGCTTTACGTACTGAGCATGACTCCATATGGTCCGCCATATCCCTGTGATCTGTGTCAGCTGTCCCAGCTGTTTTCCCTCCCAATTCCTTGTGCAGCCCCACCCTGCTCACTGGTGGGGCGGGATAAGAAGCAGAAATGTTCTTCACACTGTGCAAGTGTTGGTCAGCAATAACAAAAGCCATCTCTATATTATCAGCACTGTTTTCAGCACAAATCCAAAACAGAGCCACTATGAAGAAAGTTAACTCTACTCCACACAATATCTAAACCAGCACAATATTTAAAATGCTAATGACTATTGTACTAAATATCTGTATACCGCACCCAGCATAGAAAAAGATGATTCATTTAGCAGGAATGAGCTTTTGCTAGAATTACTGAAAACGTAGGAAATACTAGAACTAGGGGGTTTTTGTATATTCCCTGTGATATTGTCTTTATTGGCAGGACCAGTTCTACTTTTACACACCGTAAAATGTTGGAAAGCAGCAAAGTTATTTCTTTAGAGTGGTGGGAACACAGGAACTTACATGGATCTTTCTTTTCTTTTAAGAGTGTGAGAGCTCCTAGAATCATCAAAGAACAAAATAAGCTGATCTGGAAGGGACTCATGAGGAACATGGAGTACCAATCCTGACTTCACACAGAGCAACCTCAAATTTAAACTACCCATTTTCCAAAGGCCTGTTCAACACCAATAAGCTTGGAACTATGGTTACTTTCCTGGGAAGCTTGCTCAATGGCTTGACCACCCCCTCAGTAAAGAATCTTTTCCTAATCCTCAATCGGAACCTCCCCTGAAGCAGCTTTAAGTCATTGCCATGGGTTCTGTCACTGGATACCACAAAAGAGATCAGCATCTCCCCTTCCACTCATAAGGAAGGTATAAATAGCAATGAGGTCACCCCTCTGACTCCTCTAAGCAGAACAAACCTAATATCCTCAGCTGCTCCTCATAAGCCACTTCTCATAGTCCTTGTACCACCTTTGTTGCCCTCCTTAGGACACATTCTGATATTTTAATCTCCTTTGTATATTATGGAGCTGAAAACCCTACACGGTGCTGGAGGTGAGGCCACATCAACAGTGGGTTAGTGGCTTTTGACTGGTCAGCTATACTGTGCTTAATGCACCCCAGGGAAATCTGGCCCTTTTGTAGAAATACTATTTTTGTCTCTTGTCTCCATTCACCTCAGGAACTGCTGATTCCCTTTGGAGAATAAAACAAAAATACGATAAGATACCACAGCAGAACACACCACACTGGTTGTACTCAACTTCTATTCCTGCAGGCATTGTCCTTCACATACATCCATAAGTTAGTCTGAAAATATCTTACCGTTCATTTACAAATCAGATCTACAGTGCTTCGGGCCAAATTTTTTGTAATGTCCAGTGACAAAGAAGTGTAAAACTGCCAGAACCTGCTTCAGTGATTCTCTGATCAGTGTCATCCTTTAGAATAAATGCAACCCTTGCAAGAGCCCAGAGATTGCTGTAAATGCATGAGTAATGTGTTTCTCCCTAGAGATCATTTTTTACCTGAGAGGTAGCAAAAGGCAGGATTTGAAGAAGTTACCCACTTACATCCTAGTCCAGGTGGCTTAGTTGAACATATTAAATTTAGCTAGCTCCAAGACTATCAGATAAGCCAAGAAGCTTTGCACTGTTTTCACTCTCTCTTCTCTGGGGAATTAGGAGAGGGGATTTCCGGGGCTGGAAATCTGACTGTGTTTTTGGGGGTGCCTTACACAATTTTCTGGTTGTTCATGAACGTGGTTTCCCCTCTACCTCCACATATTATCAGCCTGTTTCACCTGCAAACTGTTGATTTCAGACTGCAAGGCAGAGAAATGGATGCTTTTTAGTTGGTTCTTTTCTGTCAGTTGTTAGAGGGAGACAGCATCTGAGAAAGGAGAATGAAGCAAGTAACTTTATTCTCTTCAGAGGTCAAACATGATATTTTTCTGTAACATTATTAATGGCAGGACTGACTGAGACCTGCTTTAGGTAGTGGAAACTTTCTCGGATGCCATTTAAGTTAGAACGATGTAAGGGCAACCATAATTTTACATCCAGTGGTCTCAGAAAAGGTAACTAAAGTCTCTAGGCACTGGTAAACATCTCTGAGACATGACTTGGTATGGAAAATGATCTCCATTTTATGAAGATGAATTTCTACCTGACCAGTTTGAAGACCAGCCTTTCTACATTTTGGGCTGTGTTGAGCTATTTAGTGACAAAAAGGGAGAATTTACAAGCATCTTTTGGTAATATAGGATCAAATTCTGCACATATAGGACTCACTTTCTTCTACTGTTCCAGGAACATAATTAATTCTGTGGTACTGCATGGGCTGATATGTAAACTGCTGCCATTACAACAGTCTTTTAAGTAAATTTTTGCTTATGAAAGCCAAGATAATAATTAGTATACTGAATCTACTAATTAGTTTAAATTTATGATTTACCATAAGTAATTTCTCATTTTATTTGTTGGGAATTTATTGTGGTTTATACATATGCTTATATATTTAGTTCAGTTATTAAACTAATGAAATCTGCAAACATATGAACATGTTTGGGCTACTTGGGCTCAGTAGGAAAGGTCAGTCTATACTTACAAAATATAGTCTGTTCTCATAGATCTTCCTGTAAGTGGTCCAAAACAGGAACATTTTTGGCTTTTGAATATACAGTCCCGAACTTCTGAGTCTCTGGGTGCCTACCATCTAAAAACTCACCACTTTTCCCCAGTGATTTGTATTCTCCAAACATTTCTGAAGTCTTGTAGTTGTTTTTCCGTTGTTCTGTCCAATAAACATGATCTGGTCCTATTGGTTTTCTTCATGCACATCCTGAAAGTGGCCCTACTAGCTTAGTGGAAGTTAATCTTTCTTACTGAGCTGAGCTCATCTGCCTGTTTTTCTTTAGCAGTTAATTTATTCATTAGATATCCAGGGCATCCACTGAAGAAGGTGGGAGTTGTTGCAAAAGTAATGTTGGATTATGGCTTGGATACCTGATTAAAATTCAGTTCAATGATTCACTGGAAATAAAATGTTGGAACAACATTGTTTCAAACTTGAAATAGCCTCAGTGATTTTGTGAGCGAAAGTAATATGTTTACGTATTACATGCAGAATAAAGCTTATTTCTACAAATAGAGCCATGAAAAGAAAATCCTGCTAAAATTAAACAATCAAAGAAGATAGGTGAGGTGTGACTTTATGTAGTAAACGGTGATTGAGGAAAGAAGAGAAAACAGCAGTAATCTGCATGAAGCAAATAAATTCATGCTGGAGTTTCATGCTCCTGGAGAAATTAAATTGCCCACTTCCTAACCAGCACGGCTCCCTGCCATGTAAATTCTTTACTTTGAATTTCCTCTTCAATTTTTCGTATAATTTGTTCCATATGGAAGTCCCCAAATTTAAATATCTACTGTATTTTAAATATTTTTATTTTTTCAATTATTCTACAAGAGTGTTTTTCTTTGTATTACTTTGATGAAATTAACATGCAGCTATCATCATTCCTTTTTCTTTCTTTTGAAAATACAATTTACTCTTGTCCCCCGCTTTACTTTTTTTATGTTTGCTTTCTGTAGAAGTGAGGTTTAAGACTATGCCACTACTGCATCTATGAAACACAATAATACTTCATCCCTTTAGGGGAATAAACATATCAAGAATACTATATACTACTTGAGACAATCAGCTTTTAAAAAAATGTATAAAACTAAAATTCAGTCAAGGACAAATCTTCGAGACTAAAGACACAAATAGATAATGAGCTAATTTAAATAGTAATTCTAAACATTCTTTGTTTTTTAAGTAAGTTTGGAAATGAAAAATGTGTTCCAGGTCTTAAACCAGCATGACCACATATCATTAATATACCAGTATTGTGCCTGGCCTTGTGGACTGTTATTTTCCCTCATCCAGCTGAGTCTTTAAATTTGACAGCACGAGTGACATCCATTCTTGTGAAATGGTAGCAGCAACTGCAGAGAAAATGTAAATAGCCACTAGATGCTGTAAAGGAAATCTGGAATAAACCAGAGCATTTTGGAAATGCCATTAATATTATACTACCTGCTAAAATACTAGCTTTCTACTGCATATATTTACTCCAGTTTTCTTTGTTATAAGGTGTTCTTAAACATGTTATACATGCAGTCAATATCCTGGCATAAATTGTTATGATAATTATTTGTACTTCACAATCTAAACCCCCCATAAACCAAGGCAATATTTTGGGTGACTGAGATATAGAAAGCAAATGAGGTCTTTTTGTCAGAACCTCATTTCCAGAATCAGGCTGTGGTTAAGAAATATGTTTTTGGTGTGTTTTGCTGAGCTGGAGCCAAAGTTCTGTCCATGAGCTTTAATCTCTGTGCTGTTCTGAGTGTAGGAATACAATGCAGCAGAACCGGCAGATATTGTGAGGTTTCCATTATTTCAAATGGATGTCATTTTTAGTTAATACCTTCTGAGAAGAGCTCATCAGATTTATGTCTCCAAATGTGAACCTTAACACAATCTGGCCTTGAGCCCAGACATTAAGCTTCAGCTTAGAACCTTATTCACCTCTAACTCTGAACACCTCAGCTCCTTCTTGATAATACCGTATCGAAAGTGAATTATCTTGTAGCCTGGAGAGGTGGTTCATCAATACAAAGATGATATACATTGTGGGGTATCACTGGAACGTCTAATATGGAAAAAAGAGGAACTGGTCTTTGGGATTTCTGTGCCTGTATCTATCTTTACCACCACATTTCTTTTAGCGTTTTATATTTCTTTTTTAAGACTCAACATTGTCATTGTGACATGTATATGAAAAGATCCAAAACTAGCAGTAGAGTTCTGATTCTAGTGCCTAGTTGTAGCTGAAGCTGCTAGAGATCTATCCAAATTAGCATTAATATGTATAGCTTGCTAAAGGCTGCTACAGTGTTTGCAGCTTGTTTTCAAATTAATCACCTCAATCCCTCTTTCCAGGTAAGCTGTTAAAAAAATTTTCCCTTAGCTAGGAGAATTGCCTTCACCATTTTTTTTCTTTTTCTGTGGAAGAAAAAATGAAAAATTGGCATTCTAGACCTTGTTTTCTACTTAATTCTTCTTTTGACAAGCTAACGTGGACAGCTCCAAATTGCTGCATTCCCATTACTCACGACATGCTGAGGGTAACTTCAGCTAGTGTCTTCATCCGTTCTTACAAGTAAAAATCCAAAAAGTCCAGATGATAAAGCTGGCATTTAATACAGTCACAATAAAGTGATCATGGGAGCCTTCTAGTCTCGGTTCTGTTTAATTCAGTCACCCTTGCACATGTAAAACCTGTGTATAGCATTTTCTATCTCATGCACAAAATTCTTTCCTATATCTTTAAAACACAACCCCTGCCCATTCTATGAGAAGGACCTTAAGCCTGTTATGGTGCTATCTCATATTAGCTCAAATGGTAGAAGCCTTGATGCCTTTTAAATATGCTTGTGATGTCCCTGCCATCAAAAGACACTTTTGGCTCTATTAAGTATTCTTATCTAGTGCATACTGTACTTCTCTAGTGTGTCAGCCCAAGCTCTCTCCTCTGGAACACAATAGCTCTGTATAAACTAATTTAAATTGCCAAATTTGTTATGCCAGTAACATTTATAGTGCTAAGTCACTATAGCAGAGAACTTCAAGATCTGTAGCTGAAATGCTGCCACTCTCCGATAAAGCAATAGATTCTGGATTAGCTTACTTTGTTTGACATTGTTTTTCTGCCTGCTCTGTTGTAAAGGCATGCATGCCTAAGTAGAGGAATGCAGTGGATGAACATACATTGTCAGGTGCATATTGGACAAGTCAGGAGTCTTATGAGGTTGACTAGCACTGCTTACTAGTTTAATTTAATATCTGGTGATATGTGCATGCAGTTTATTTCAGGCTTAGCACCCTATCATAGTTTACACAAGAAGAGAAATACACTTTAGAAAATCAGAGGGCCCCCAAATGTTTCACAAAGAGGCAAGCTCACCAAATGACACGAACATGTTACCAAGGCTTAGATCAACACTATGACTATTAAGTTCTGCATGGTTCCTTATAATAAACGCTCATTTCACCAACGACATGCATGCTCCATCTTAGTGGTCCAAAAATTCAGCTGAACATTGTAATGCCATAAGTTTCTGAGCTTAAGCATCAGCATCTTGACATCCAAAAAAAGCTGCTCAAAAGTCCTTTGAATTATCCTCTGACAACAGTCTATGCCACTGGCTGGTTTTAACAATATCCTACAAAAATCAGTGGGCCAGGTGCGCTCACTGGGAGTGCATCAGATGCAGTGGATAAAGCCTCAGGACAAGCAGGGGAGGGAGTATCATTCTTGGGTTAATTACAAGCTTTCTGGCGGATTAAGAAATGTTATTATCTGAGGCATTTGCACTCAGTCGTGGGTCAAAGTGCAGTGCTGCATATAGTAAGTCATGACTACAGAGGAAGTCTCTGCTGATGGGGTGTATTAGCATAAGGATCACAAAATTTGACAGTGAATTTTTGATGTAATTTTCCATGTCTTAAAAAGAGACTTTCTGAATTCTGTCTCAAATACTTCCATAGATGTCTGCAGTATTGCCAGGACAGCATCTGGCAAAACTGTAAAATAAAGAAATACAATGATCTTTGATATTCTATGGAGATTGAATTGTTTCTCCAAAATCTACATTACTGTAGTTTACATTTGATTTTAAGAAAATATATCACTTTACCTTCAGGAAAAAAAGCCATCTATTAAAAAACAATAAAAAGATTACAAAAATATCTTCATGTATTCTAACTCTATTGCAATCTTTTTCACTATCTGCTTTTCATTCCATTGAAAGTGCTTTTACTTCTCAAGATATTGCAAGAGACATTTCAATTACAGGTATGTCCCTGAAGTGGCTGCATTTCTGTAGAGAAGAAGCAATTCGTAAATAATGCACATTACTTTCAGTCATAGGAAAGGGGAAAAATAGGCAGTGCTGTTATTACTCGATGCAGGCCTGCCTTGAGTGGTATGCTTTTGTTGCTGTAAAGTAGATCTCCAAATCTGTACTGAGTAAATACTTTTTTTTATTATGTTTGTACATGCTCATTCTCGAGCTAGGATGAATCACCACAGCTGTTTCATCTCTTAGTCATCCCATGGATTGGTTTCTTTGTTATACAGCAGAAAATATGAAACTCTTTCAGGAAGTCGAAGAAAAAATGCATTCCACTTAACAGTAATTGAGCTAATTTTATAATGACTTCATGTATTTGGGCTTATTTATGCTGAAGAATCTTAAATATCTAACTCCACCACCCCTCCCCCCACCATTTTATCAATGTAAACTTTGCGGTTTACTCTGCAGTTCTAGTAGAACTGGAACAGGAGGTAGCCAAAACTTTGATGATTAAAACAGCCAGAAGGGCCCCAAAATCTTTTGAAGTCTTAAAAGTTAACAAACTTATTGCAAGACAAGATTTATTAGACTTACTGTTCCTAAATAAGCCTTGAAAACTTACAGCAAGAATGGCTGATGGATGTTTCATTCCTGAGATGCAATTTTTATTACATTACTCAACCCATCTCTTTATCTTAATTAAAAGTCATCCCTGCTGTTCTTTGTGTGCCATCTAACGTTATTATAAGATATTTCATGTCATAAGTGACTCTCATGGCAAATGGCAGTCTTGTTCATAATATGAATGTAAAGGAAGGATTTCTATGTTAATTTATTGACTTAGCAAATATTTTTTTTAAGACAGAAAAGTGTCTGGTTGCTAGAGAAAATTGAATCCACTAAACTATTAAGAGAGCTATACAGCAATGTTTGTAGCGCAATTAAAAAGTACAAAGCATTGGCAGACTAGATTTTTGGCACAGTAAAACCTGAAAGAAATTTCATGACCTATATGAAAACAAATCTTCATATTCTTCTGCTTTTATACCTCTAGAAAAAGAGCAGCAGGATATTTTTTGCTGAGGACACTATAACTAAAATGACGCAAATTTTTGTCAGAAATATTTGAAATGGTAATGAAAAAATGTTGTATTTAAATATGAGCAAAAATTGGTGTAAAATTCATTGAACAACCTTTCCTTTCCTCGGCCAGAAAGTAATGGCAATGTTTTGAAGGTGCACATTTTGCTCTGGAATGGCAGGCTGTGTGAATCATGGGCACTGAAAGCCCTGACTCTCCCTGCCTGCGAGGCTCCTCTCACCTGCCCCACAGCCCAGGATCCCATCTCAGCCCTCTGGCACTGACAGCCTCTGCCCCAGCAATGCCACAGCGGGAACCTTGTCCAGTTCCCCACAGCCCTGCCCCACCACAGGTGTCCCCATTCCTGGGGAGGTGCCCAATGCCCAGGGCTGGGGCTGCCCATGGTGCCCTTTGCTCCCAGTTGGGGCTGTGGGACAGATCTGGCTACTCAGTCGCTACAGAGCCACTTATCCATGTGGTGCCCTGACTGGGAAAAACAGATATATCAATGGTTTGTATATTTTAAATTTTCATTTTAGTGGGAAACAGGGGAGTTGTTTGGTAAGGTTAAGCCGGAACATTCTGTGCTGTCAATTTCCTCTCTGCAGCATGTTAAAGGTGATGAAGACTGGTCCTTATCTTCTGGAGGCTTCTCAGTGGCACCAGAGACAGCATTTCAGACCTGGAGATGGGTCAGAGTGGAGAGAGCTCATCTACAGTTGCCATGGAAGGAAGGCACTAGCCAAAGGAGAAGGAACTGGTGAGTAGAATGGTGGAAAATACAGCTTATTTTCACTGCTATTCCTGGTCTATTTCCTAGAACACAATTAGAACATCTGTTTCTGAGAAGGGATGCTCTGCTTCCCCTCTCATATCCCCAGGGGTACTCTACCAGTCTTGACCTCCCCTTCAGCAGGAGCACTGAAGGATGCCAGATATTTTCCTACTCCAGGCAATTTGCTGCCTTACTTTTGGCTTCTGCCCAGAGCTGCCCTGTTTTGCTGGCAAAATGTTCCCACTTTCTCATCTTTTCAATGCGTTCCCAAAAGGTCACCACAAACACATAATGCTTCTCTGTGTGAGAAGCTCTCTTCAGGTTCTGTCTACTGAAAGCCCTGAAAAGAGGTAATCAGTTACTGACTCATCCTTGGTGAATAAGTAGGGACAAATTATTGAAAAAAACTCACCATATTGCATCAGCAATAGCACAGTAAGATAATAGAGAAGGACTTTCCTCTAAAATGTTGTTCACGTTGTCCAGAGAAGAAGTCCAAAAGGCAGACAAATTTTGACTGATCTGTGGAAGAAGTTGTAAGCTCCAAATCTCCGTTACAGCTGGGAAGGCAGATTGTTCTGGGTTTGTCACTGCAGTGGTACGGAGTTACTGTGCTGTCACTGAGCACAGCACCTGCAGCCCTCTGTGGGCATTAGGAAGGCACCTGGGCTAAGCATGTTCTGGCACGTGCATGATGCAGCTGGATAACTGGATCTGGTAACTGTGCTATGTTTTATTTCCTGTTTCATTTCTTCCTTATGCTGCTACAGAATCCCACGTAAATAAATGATAGTGTTACCTGCTTTAAACAAGGCAAGACACTTTCACAGTAAAAGCTCAGATCAGCAGTTCAGTGAGGGGAATGTGAGGAAACACCAGGAGGGTGCTGCTGTGCTGGGGCTGGAGCTCAGATCCTGGATGGGTCAGAGATGAGTGCAGGGACATGGATGGCCAGGCACAGGAACACAGCAGGATAGCTCAAGCCAGGGACTTTATCCAGGGCATGATGCAGCTTCCAGGAGATGCAAGGACAATCTGATGGGGCTTCTCCGGCTCCTGCTCCGCAGCTCTGCTCCCAGCAACTTGGGAGCACAACTGTGCTATGTCAGAGCATAAGCACAAATGGACAAACCCCAAGGAAAGGAGATGGATGGGTGGAAGGAGGTTGCAAAGCTGGTAGTACACTGGAGGCCAACAGTGAGTGCCAGTGTTTGTCCAGATGTTGTGCTTCAACAATGACATGGAAAGAGTCCATTCGTGAACATATTAACAAGCTGATATGGACAAAAATAATATCATTATTTCTGTAGATGTTTGGAATTCTCCAGTATGGATTTTTCAATGGTCTGAACTTCCTGTCCAGCCTCACAGATGGCAGAAGACTGGGAGTGTCAAGAGCTGAAGAGAGTGACTTGAGGAATACTAAGAAGGAAATTAAAATTAGACATAAATCTTTGTAATGTTTTCATGTCATTAATGTATGAATTAAATACACCATGAAGTAGGAACAGTTAATTAAATCCTCTTAGGTTAGAGATATTGCCAATTAGTTCTTTTACAAAAACTGACACAGCTTTGTCAGAATTACCTGCAAAATGTGAGACTTTTAAAGGACAGCCACTTAGGGTGTGTTATGTGGGAGGAGTTCTGCTCACAAGATCTCTCAAAGCAGTCTTCTGATCCACGTGGTGTCAAATGGTGATTTTTCAAAGTATAAATCGTGGTGGTGGTTTCACTTCATGTCTAACTCTCCTGTATCCTTTTATTGGAAAGTTCATTTCGTAGATACTAAAATGCTTTTCCCTCCGGTTAGTTTATGTCTGTGACTTGAAACATTCTGCCGAGGTGCAACAAATTCTTCTGCATTTAGAATACACGAGACTGGTTTATACAAAAACTCTACTGGGTGCAAGAATATCCATTCTCAAATCCAGTAATTCTGTAAGCTGTTAAAGAACCTTTTGAGAAATAGTTATGCATTATGAGGCTTTCAAATGCTCTGCTTGTAATGAATATGCAAAGCACAACCTGCTATACATACAGGCTTCATTTTGGGTATGAGATGATATATTTTGCAGAAGCAATATAATCAAATATATATGACAGACAGACAATGCAATTGCACTCCTAAAAAATAAAAATAAAAAGGTATCTTCTTTTAAGAGTCCCTCTTAATTGGTACTTGATCTTTACACTTACTGGTCTTCAGGTTGCTCTTTAAATCTTAGAGAAATTTAAGCTGAAATAATAAACTTAGTGTCTGAATAGTTATATTCTTTAAAAGCTATAATCAAGCTGTCTGCTTAAAATAAATAGGTTGCATGTAGATCTGTTTAATGTTTCACTAGTATATCATTTTAATGCAGAGTAGCTTCTTTATAGGGAATTCAGCCTGTCACTGGATGTTTAAATTTTCAGTGTCTGTTGTCATGGCAACATGAATTGACTCTGGTACCCACTGTGCTCAACATAAATTAATTTAAAGTCATAGTATCTTTCTTTTCCCTAGATTTATTGTGGTAAAAAATAGCTATATTTGAAAGGGAATTAAAAATGCAATAATTCGCAGATAATTATTAGTTTTACTTGCAACATTCAATAAATTGATCTTAATAAATAATGTATGTATGGAAAAATTTTTCCTCCATTTCTTCTGGAACCATACTTTTCAAATATATATAATATATTTTATATATATATATAATTAAATATATAACTGACATATTTTAGCCATTCTTTACTTTTGAATTCTCATGTTTTCATTTATAGTGCAAGTGTAGTCAAATCTGCATGTTGAACCGACAAGTGAATTGTCAGTATTTAAGATTTTCTCTAATTTCCTGGTTCTTTTTGCACTACTGTCACGCTTCTATGAAAACTGCTAACTAATGTTTTATGTTTAATTTTATCTTACTATGCTTTATGACAAAAATCTGTGAAACATAGCTATGTGTATATTTAAAAAAATGGAGAAAGTAATGTGTGTGATCCCTTGGGATTCTCGTGGTTCTAAAGAGGACTAAGAAGAAATATTAAAAGCATGCAGTAAGAGATGGAATATTGTTCCAGCAGGCACAACAAAATTATTTCTTCCTCTTGATATTTGTAAAGTAAGTCACTCACAGCCTAATCTGTCCTCTAGATAAAAAAATATAGCTCTTGGTGTACAGCACTGTGTAGGGTTCCTCAGTGCAAGAGACTCTCAATGACTCTGTTTTGCATAACATTGACATTTCAAGAAAATTCTGTGGTTTAACCTTCCTGATACAGGTAGGTCTTACATATTTCATTCCTTATGTTTTCTACAGTACGGTACACTTCTCAGAGGACTAATGCTGAAACACTTCTTTTGGAGAGCTATGTTTCAGTTTCATTTTATGTTGAAAAGATTATTTAACAATTTTATAAATTGTGAGAACAAAATTACATCCTTTCTGAAAATGCAGGCATCTCAAAAAAAAATTCAGTTTGAGCAAAGTGAGTGTTCTGTGGATAATTAAAGCCTAATTTTTTACTATTTATCCTGGGGATCTTAAGAAAAGGACATGGTTAAATTTGAACAGTTGTCTTCTAGATATTGAGTTTACATAATGAAACACTTTGCACCGCAATAAACCATGTTGTTCAGATTCTATTTAATTTCTGATTAATATTTAGGGCTTTAAAAATTGCTGCTGAAATTCAGATGTTAATGTCTAGTTGTGTCTCTGTGTGCCTAGCAGTTGTAACCTTGCCATATTGACACATACTGTAATGAGACATTTAAGAAAACAGAAATCTGCTGCAGCTCTGCATGACTCATTTGCACCAGCCTCACACATTCATTAATAACCCAGCAGAGAGAGCAAATCTGAATCTAAGGTTCCTGTGGGGATTTGGGTTGCTGCATTTTCTACAAAAATGTTAATGGTTGCAAACTCTCCTCGTTGGGACGAAATCTTCTGAACACCTCTGTTTCTTAATGAGTATGCTGTCATTCACTGTGCTAAATCTTCTGTAATGAGCCTGAAAGGAGAAAGGCTCAGATCACTACTCTCATCTGTCACTGATGGGACAATTATAGTCTTATAAATGACTTCATTTTGTAGTCTGCTAGATTCAAACTGGAAGTGAAATACAATCTTCTCATTCCTGAATTACTGAGAGAGGTTTTCTTTCCAGTTCAGTGAGCAGTAAGCATCATCGAGTTCACAGTAAAGTTGTAGAATCACAAGGGTGTGTTCTTAGAGAAATGTGGATTTAAGTATCACATCAATAAATGTGTTGCATAGCACAGAGCTTTATTTTCAAGTTCACCACTGACACCTTGTTGCTCAGTTGATGAACTCAGTTTGTCAGGTCTCTCCTTTCCTTGGTGAGAGAACCAGTTCGTTAATATCAGCCAGGTCCTGCAGGAGGGATTTACAGGCTCCCTCAAAACGCCATATAATTGGGTATCTTTTACCTATGTTGCATTACTTTTTAAAACATCTGTCTGATCAGGGATCTTTTGGCTGATTAAGCTAATATTTTTCTTTAAACTGCTTATTAACCTTAAATTGTCTTCCTCTGGTACAAGTGGTACAGGTGGTGCTTCTATAAGAGAGGCAGATTGTAATACTGAAACATTCCTGTTATTTCAGGTCTGATTTTACTAAATTACTATTTTCATACAGCCAAAGTTCCTTTACAAGAGCAAGGATGATTTATCTAACTCCTGGCAAATAGTGTGTAGCTTATTACATACTCAACTTCACCAAGGAGACGGTAAAAACAAATCAGTAATAAAATCTGTTGCCTGTTAGAAAATGCATACCATACGCCCTCAGAAGAATTCTTGCAATGATTTCTTTTCACAAGTAGGGAGCAGAGTCCAAGACTTCTCCAGAAATACAGAATAGTATTGCTAGGAATATATCGTAGGTTTAATTTTTTAAACGGTTGGCAAAATTTCCTTAAATAAACACTTCTGAATGTGTTTGCTATCACCCTAGGTAAACCTTTCCCCAACCACATGTGTATTTGAATGTATGCAGCTAAATCACATAGCAGAAATCAAACTTCCACTAATAATTTTCACTTACTTGAAAAGCAACTATTTAACGGTAGTTCAGTGAGGGGTTTTGTCCGTTTCTGGTGACTTTATAGAGGTTGCTGTTGTATTTTCATGTCCTAAGAAAAGAAAAACAAAAAGCAAAACAAACCAAGCATGATAATAAATATTGATGGTTTTGCCTTAGGTCAAGATTACCGAATTTTGTAGTATTCTTAATTTCTCCAACAGTCATTGATAATGTTTTAGTTTTAATTACTGCCTAATATTGCTTCCTTCTGATAGTTGAAGCATATCAAAGTGAAAAGGACAGTTCAAATTCAGATGTAAGACAGCCAGTTTATTTGCAACAAATAGTTTTCAATTGGGGAAATTGGCTGGAACAGCCAATGGGATTGACTGTAACAGTTTCTTAAGAAATTATTGAAATTTGTGTTTGTTTTTGCACTGATCTTTCTTGGACATTTGCTTATCAATCTTTAGTCTCATGGCAAGGTTCATGATACATTCTTCTTAATTCCAAATTGCATTTTTACCCCAAGAGTCAGTGAACACACAGAGAAATAATAGCACTTGCTGCTTGCTTTGTGTTCTGACTTTTCATGGAAAGAAAAAAGAAGTGTCATCTTGAATTTACTATGAGTTTCCTCGGTTAGTTTGTCTGGTATGGTTACAATTTTTTGAGCAGTGCAGTCAGGAATGCATTTAATGCCTCAATGAGTTGAATACTCTTAGGATAGTAGTCCAGGTTCTTTCAGATGTGATTCAGAAAAAGATTTTGATCTTCTGTGAAATGAAAAAAATCACCATATAAAGTATGGAACAAAAAGGAAAAAAAAAAGTTTGTAGCTGTAAAATCACTAGATGTAGGCAGGAGGCGAGGGACTCCTTGTCTGTTTTAGAGAAACCTGTGTGTTTCAGTGATACCTTTCCTGTGTTCATGTTTGACTTCCTGTGCATTGAGATTCAGGGTCTCATTTGAACTTTCTCTCTCCTGTGTAATTAGCATTTATTTCAGGAGAATGTGTTTAACTTTCTTCACTAGAGGGTTAATTTTCCTCAGCTTTCTTTGAACTCAGTGAACCTGATTTTCATTTACATCAAGAACCTTTTGAGCCACTGTGTTATTTCCATTTTAAAGGGCTTTTGTACTGTCAGCATGATGGAAAAGGTCATAGTGCAAGTGAAAAATCAAGGCTAGCGAGGTTTCTGGAAATCTTGTTTGTGCCTTTCAAAGCGATCATCAATAAGAAGGGCAAAATATTACCTCCAGTTATTTGGGTTTTTTCCTTCCAAATATTGAATCTTTCTTATTTTGTAAGACTTCTAGAAGAAGAACGTTGCAAAATTGTTTTGAAAGCTACTAGAAACAATTTCAGTACTTTCAAATTGAATGATATCCATTAAAAAGCATGGGTTTATTTGAAGTAGAAATTTCAAAATGAAGCTTTACTCATGTTACACATGGATTTTCTGGCACTAGGAACAGTTTATACAGTGAAAATGTGTAAAAAAGGAAAGCCCTCTTTTCAGGTTATAAAACCTACTTTTTACCCTTACAATTGTGATTGATAAGTCTTATATACTAAAGATGTGAACCTGGATCCACTGAAGACGGTGCAGAACCTACACTGAATTCATAACTACATTACAAGCACTTTTTCCAAACAGATAGTTTCACATAGCTGTTTTTATCAGAGATCTGTTCAGTTTAATTGGCAGCATCTAAGGTAAATAACACAACATCATTTTCATATGGAGATTGTTTCACAGTCTTGTAAATTCTTTGGTCAGGAAATTTTCCCCAGTGAGACAGCCTATGTTTTCCTTACAGCCATGTTAAAATCTTTCTGCTTCAGCCCTTTTAAATGATTGTTTAATGCCAGGTTATTGTCACTGACATTTACAGAAATATGAAGACTCAGAGATTTTTGAAGAAAGCCTAAGAGAGATAGATACTCGTTTTTAATTCATATAATTTAAAAGAAAAATTTAATTGGTAGGAACAGATCAGCAGACCAACTGACTACTGACTACCAACTACTACCGACCAATCAGACTACTTCTGGCTTCTTTGTCCTAGTTCTTTGTATGCCTATGAAGAGATATTTGTTGCCTTTTCTACTGTTTTATTTCATGGCAGTTGTAAAAATTTATTATTCAGACAAGACAATTTAGTAATATAATCCATATCTAATGCCCAGATTCTTGAATACCAGGCTTATCTATGAACAAAATGGAAATATTTGTTTCAGTAGAAACATTGCAATACAAACAGCTGTAAATCATATGGAAACACACAGATATTTAGCAAACAGTTAAATTACATAGAGAACAGACTGGAATCTTACTAGGATGTATTTGTAACACAATTGGGTCCATATTTACATTGAAGCCTCTTAAGCATTAGACCTCCATAAATAATAAAGCAGACCCATGTGAGTAATTTGAAATAGTTAAAGCAGATGGGGAGAAGCTATATGCAGCTATGTTACAAGGCTGTAGATCAGAGCTGAAAATAACTCTAGGAAAATGACAAGATCTTTTGTCAAAGAAAGGCAGCTTTCAGGATATTTTAAGGTCAAGGGTCAGAACCTTTTACTTCTATTTTAAGTAGAGAAGCCTCTCTCTGCAGCAAATAGTATACGGAAGAGCTTCCTTCCTGTGAGCATAGTCTGGTTAGCAGTAAACAATTGTCACTGTTACGTTTCCATGTTCAGTGATCTATTTCACTATTTTTTAGCCACCTCCTCCAACAGAAACAGTTGAAATGAAATTATATCCCAAGGACAAATGTCCACTCTTTGGAAACATTTGCATCTCAGTGGTTATGTTCAGTAACTGTCTGGCTTTCTTGGCCTTCATCCAGCAGCAGGAGACTGTCATCCTGGGACAGAATTGTATGATAATTACATTATCCCTTAATTAAAATATTGCATAGACTCCAGAGGTAAATGTTGTGTCTGTCCTATTTTCAAGCTGAACTGCATGAATGGCCCTGTAATTCAAAGCAGCAGCCTCTGTACATCAAAACTCCTATCTGCTTCACTCTTGTCATGGTGTCACTCACTATCACAGTGGATCCAATACTGGTTTTACCAAAGCTTTGGAAATACCTCTGCCTACTTCACAAGGACAAGAACCAAATCCAACTGAGAGGAACTGAGTTTGCTGTCCAAACAGAGGGACTAAGTTTTGTACTCGTTTTTCATTTTCATATTGCTTTCAACAATACAGCATATTTTGCCAGAAGAATAGCAATCTCTTGATCTCACTCACCTACACAGAGTGAGATCTTGCATTCTGCCAAGTATTTGATTAAAAGACTTACAATTAGGTTTTCTGTTTCCTATACTTGCATTCTGCCAAGTATTTTATTAAAAGACTTACAATTAGGTTTTCTGTTTCCACTGGGACTGAAACTGACAGTTAAGTCCTTGTCATGTTAAATAAACCAGCTAACACAATGTTTATTACAGATTTGGTGATACAGAAGATCACATGACCTAAGTAACTACATTATTTGCTCTGACCCATTAGTTAAAAATGGCCTTTATTTGTAATAAAAATTATCCTAGTTGTTCTACATCTAATGTTAGTTAGAAAACGTGTTACCATCCAAGATTAAGGAAAAATATTTTCAAACAGAAAAATCATTTACACAATCTTTAACACTGATTAATTTCAGAATGCACAGCTGAAGGAGGTGTTTTTCAATTCAAAAATTAGGTATAAATGTCTGTCGTTGTTTAGGCCCAGCTGGCAGCTAAGCACCCTGCAGTGGAATGGGGAGGAAAATCAAAAGGAAAACTTGAAGATTGAAATAAGAATAGTTTAACAATTGAAACAAAGTAATATATAATAATAATGATAATAATAAGAAAAACCCCCAAGTAACTCACAGTTGAATTGCTCACCACCCGCCAACTGATGTTCCGCCCATCCCTGAATCTCCATCAGGAAGTCATGGTCTGAGTAGTGAGGGATGCCTCTGCCTGAACTAAGGTTCAAACGAGACCATGTGCTGAAGTCGATAATACAGATTTAATTAACAGTAAATGCAAGGTAGAGAGAGAGGAAAGGTAGAAAAGAGAGAGGCAGGAAGGGAAGGAGAGAGAGATCAAGCAGAAGATAGTCACCGCCCATGGACCCAGCTGTGTGTTGTTGGTCAGGGCTCTTCAGTGCAGGTTTCTTGGTGTTGGGGGTTGTTTTTCTCGGGGTACCACCTTTATACAGTTCCAGTTCTGGGTATCCACAGGTTTCTCATAGATGCTGTTCCCACAGCTTGGGGTGTATGAGCAGCTGCTTCCTTTCCCACAGCTTGCAACAGTGGGAATTTTTGTCCGGATGCATTAATCAGGATGTACTAACCAGATCTCACCTCTGCCAGGCCTGGAATTAGCACCTTTCTGTGGCAAATTCCTCCCTTCTGTGCTTGTTTCAAGATCCTGCTATGGTGGCTTATTTTATGGAAAGCTCCTTCTATGGCCTTGATAATGTTTTGAGACAGGCAACTGTGCTCTTTAAGTCCTTACACAGCCCCCCTTCCGGGTAACTCCCCCAGTTTATATACTGGGCATGACATTCTATGATTGGAATGTCCCTTTGGCCTGTTCAGTTCACCTGTCCTGGCCATCCTCCCTCCTGAATTCTTGTGCAGCCCCTCACTGGCAGAGAATGAGACGCTGACAAGTTGCTAACTCAGGGTAGGCACTACTTAGCAACAGCAAAGCATGAGTGTGTAATTAACATTATTCTCACACTAAATACAAACCACAGCACTGGACCAGCTACTAAGAAGAAATTAACTCTCTCCCAGATTAATCCAGGATGTCATCAGACATCAATTTTCCTCTCTTGTTCTGTCTCTGTTTCTCACTTAGAATCCCTTGTCACTTGTTGAAAGAAACATAAATTCTAGTGGTGAAATGCTGTAGTTATATGTCTGCAAAGACAGAAACAATTTTAAGAGATACATTTGCTTACTCACGCAGAGATACTTGTAAGTGCATGAATACTCAGTAAATAAATGTAATTGTGTGTTGTCATTTAGTGTATAAGGTTGTCTAAATATAGAAGATATGCCCATTAGTTCAACTGAAAATGACACAGTTATGTTAGTCACTGGCGTCAGAAGCCTTCTGAATCTTCTGTCAGTCTCCTGGGTTTTGTTCTTTTCTCCTGCTTCTCACGCTGAGCCTTTTTTTCCTCGGTAGATACCCAAAGAATCAGCCACAAATATTCTCTTTTTGCAGCATGAGCTATTTTATCCTCTTATCCAGGATACTGATTTTGAGGGCTTCTACTGAGATACTGTGCAGCAGACAGATCTGTTATTTGAAGTCTCTCTCCTGTGTTTAATCTGTAATATCCAATACAAGGGATGGTGCTGGATTTCAGAACTACAGGCTTCTCAACCTGCAGCCAGCTTGCAATCACTAGTACTGTTGAAGGCTTAAGGTGAGATTAAACAAAGGTATCTAATAATCTTAGCAATAACAACAACAATAACAGCAATAACAACGATGATGATGATAATAGATATTTATAAAAATTATACCCATAAGCAATGAAAACATCTAAAAGGGGCATGGTGCAATTCTTGATAATTCCTCATTTTGTCTAAGATGTAAATCAATCAAGAGCTCTCAGATGGCTGGTAGCAGTCCAAGTCTCCTTTCACTTCTATATCACCAAAGAAATATTGGCTATTATGGGAGATATTCTCAGTTTTCTTTAAAGCAGTTGACAGGACAAAAAGGCCAGGATCACTGTCCCAGAGAGATAAGGAGAAGAGAAGAAGAGCATCTCAATATTATGTCATTGTAAAAGCTTTAGCAGTTGTAAAGGATGTTAAAGGAGATGGCAATGACTGTTCCAAAAACAGGCATCAGATGTCTGCCTTCAGGTACTTGATTTATTAGCAACAACAATCCTTCCCAT
This sequence comes from Ptilonorhynchus violaceus, assembly GCA_013397565.1. Lineage (NCBI taxonomy): Eukaryota > Metazoa > Chordata > Aves > Passeriformes > Ptilonorhynchidae > Ptilonorhynchus > Ptilonorhynchus violaceus. Next base: position 271,374 of record VZRJ01011925.1, read on the forward strand.
CCCAAAAAATCTGTTCGTAAAGTTTATAAAGATACATCTAGAGGACTTCCCTTGTTATTCCCTTTTAGAATGGGAGTAAGGTTTCTGCATCTTACTTCCCGGTTACAGATTAGAGTTTTTCCCTCTGTTATTTCTCCGCAGGCTGAGTAAAGACCTACCACGGTCAGTCCCTGGTAACATTTTGCAACAGCCTGGACAATACAATTTGAGTGTTATGAGGGGGAAATCCCAAGTTCTGAGGTTTGGATAAACTCTGAAATATCAGTACAGTTATTTAAACCAACTGAAATAGTTCCTGTTGCTCCAAGACTCCTGTCACTTCTCCTTTCTTTGTTCGCATTTCCTTCCTTCTTCCTTAACTTTTAACAGCTTTCTTGCTATTTCTTACTTACATGCTTGCAGCAAGATCTCTGCTTTCCTAATATACCCTTCATGGAAATGACCTTTGGGACAGATATTACTCTCAAAATCCTTCCTTTATCTCTATTGCTCCTGGTTTTTGAGAGCCCAAGAAAGACCCATTGAAAGAATCTTTTTTTAAATATAAAATTCAGAATCCAAATATTTATACAGCTTTAGAAAATCTGGAACTGAATTCAAACTCCCTAGCTGAAGCCGCTTAATGAAAATTGCCATGAATTTGGTGTGGAGCAGGATGGTGTGTTATGACAATACCTTCTGCTCCATAGTTTCTTTTGAATGTTCAGCCATTCCCAGTAACTTATCTGAAGGGAAGTTCTTGTGATTGAAGCAGTATAAATCCGATAAATTTCAACATCAGGTTTCTCTGCTCACATTTTTGGAAACAGTTTACATACAGAGCTCTCCAACTATTTTAATATCTTCATATTAAATTGTTCAATATAGAATTTATTTTGAAAACTTTCACATTTTATTAGGAAAATACATCCAACTTGCTTTTTTTAATGCTTTCCCCAAATCTGTCGACTACAAAAGTGATTCTTTAGCTGAGAGTCTCTGGCCATTAAAAACTAATTGATGCCATCTTGTGGCATATAAAGAAAATGCAAAAACAATCAACCCATGTTCTTTGTCACATCTTGTATAATTGTGCATCAAACTTTTTCGTGCACCTTTTTCTTTTCTTGCCTTTTCTCTACCGCTATATGCATGCCATTTTGTTACAGTTCAAAGTTTTACTCAGTTCTGCAGTTGAAAAATGTTACTTTAGAACAATAATGTAAGGAATCTTCTGAAAAAGAACAGTCTGTGATACCTATTATGACAAAATTAAGCCAGGAAATACAGAGCAAACAGTTAATTTTATGAAACTAGGTTTAGCGGTAGCTTTCTTCCTTGGAAATTGTAAGGCTAAATAAAAGTTATGGAAAGGCTCTCTTTGGTGATTGACATCACTGTGATAGCACAAAGTTTGCAGAGGCACATATGATATACAGTGGAAGTACTTGTCTTTGACATTATCTGGAATTTCTAGTGCTCTTTGAATTCCAACTTCATATCGGAATGAAGTAGAGTTTTTTTTCCTTAGAAATTTTCATGTCAGTTTGTCCATCTCATCCACAGCGTGGTTTGACCACTGTAATTTGCAGTTCTACCTGATTGACACCATGAATTGATTAGAAACCTTCCCAGTATGTAATGAAATTTACCCTCCATCTGTGATTCACAGACACCCCAAAATGGAATTTAAGTCCCACTGTGTCATCACATTGTCAAAATTCCACCCTGATGCTTTTTATTGTCTCTCATTTTAGTGGTGTTCCTGCAATGATAGGGTACCTAGCAAAAGAATAGGTAGTCAAATAATGCATATTTCCTTTAAGGAGTGTCTGGGAGCCTATGAGCCTTATCCTAGGCTAGACTGAGTTTTTCCATGCTAAATCTAGGGGAGAATACCATATGGGCGATCACCTATGGAATAATTGCAAGAGGAGTACAGAAAACCTGGCCCTTCTGGGGGCAGACTTGTGACACTATTTGGCTATGCATTTCCATCTTTTTAATCTTGTCTGTCCTCCTTTAATCTGGTTTCAATACCAAATCATCCCCTAGCTGTGTCCAGGAAATCCCTTTAAATGTGTACCCTGCTGTTCCAGGGTAGTAGCAGAACAGACAAGCTCTGCATTATGCTCTTTCTTTTACAAACTCTTGAAGAAACATTGTGAGATAGGGGTAATACATAGTCCCTCTGAGCCCTACCAACACTTTGCTAATAGCAGCAACTTCTCAAAGAAAGTCAGTGGAAGCTTTAATTCAGCCAAGTGTACTTAGCTGGGGGGAAGGGGGATGACATTTTCATATTCCCTCTGGTCAGAGCCATTTTCCCCACCAAGATCAACACACTTTATGTCTCTTCCACAAAGCTCCATAAGGCACAAGACCCCTCCTTTCTGTAATTCTGTGGACCACTCCACCTTTGTGAAAATCACTGCTCCTCTTGGCTTTCATTCTCTGCAAAAACAAGGAGCACAGTGTGAATACATGATCTGGAATTCCATGAAACACACAGCAGCTAATTCAAAGAATACTTCAGGTCCTTGTTTTCACTGAACCACATAAATGCTTCCTATATAGGTGATTATATGTCATTCTAATACGGAGAATGTCAATAGGCAATTTTCCAATCAAGTCCCTACACTTCAAAATGTGCTGTATTATACCATCTTATTTCCAGGAATTTTAAAGCAGATTCTGACAGAGGCTTAATCTGCTGAAATGGGTCTGAACATCCAATGTTCCTTTTGTTCCTAAAATATGAATTTTCTACTCTAAATTTACATCTTAGTCTCAATATCTAAATTGTGTAAATGGAAATGGAATAATGAAGACTTAATGGCTGGAATATCTGCCTAGTGGTACTACAGTCATCACGGGTAAAGAAAGACAGAATATATTTGTCTGCAGTTTTTTCAAATTCAAGATCAAAAATGCAGCCATATTGTCTAATTTTGCCTTCCTTTGTCTATGTTAAAAAGAAAAATTCCAAGCCTGAAAGGCCTGAAAATAATCATGAAATGACAATCAGTGCAGCAAGTGGTTGAAGGAAAAAATAGGGATAATTATAAAGATGTGAGGATTATTTGTTCTGAAAGTTGTTTGGTAAAACCTTTCAATTTTTAGTTTCAAGCAACATTTTTCATTAAAAATTAATCATCCTTTCACAGAACCATAAGCCTTGAACTCACCTTGAGTCACATGTCACCTGATCTAACTCTGTGCTCCAAGACATGTTAATTATACATTCAGCATGTCTAACTAAGGTTTGTTGAATTTAGTGCTAAAGGACCTCCAGTGATGGAAACACTAGAGCAGCACCAGGAAATCCGTTCTGGTTCCTTACAGTCATCATTATTACCCATTTATTTCACTGTTTAACAGCAAATGTGTTATTCAGCTTGGACATGTAGAATAGTTTTTCCATTTACAAATTTTATCCCCTTTAATTTTTCTTTTCCTACAGCTGCTCAAGCTTCCCCTGTAGATCATACAGTCTTGGCCTTTGAATATCTCTGTAGCTCTCATCCTTATTGATCCACATATACCCTGAAGCCTGGTGCCAAAATACCCTTAGAATGCCCAAATACCTCACTACTGCAGTATAGAAGGAAAAGACTATTTATTTTTCTCGAATCTTCTGTCTCTTTCTGTTGGACCTGTGTTCTGTCTTTTTTTTTTTTTTCCAATTATATTGCACTACTCACATGGCCAGCTTTGCAAACCACTTATGAACTTACATGCTGTTCTAGGAAACTCTTACCCACATGATTGGCTCACATTCTGTATTTGTGCAGCTGCCAATGTCAGCCTACATACAGGCTAGTAAATTTGGCACTGCAGGTTCTGTAGCTGCTTTGAAATGTCATCCCTTTTTTTCTTCCTCCAAATCATTTCTCCAGTACATAAGATTATTCTGCATTCTCACACAGTGATCCTGTGTACTAGGAAGTCTAGATTCTAGCTCTGTTACATGTAATTAAAATCAAAGAGAGCAGAGAGTATTTTCAGAAATTCAGAAGAAACCTGAAATACCATATTGTCTTTGAAAACGACGATCTTTTCCCTATTTTTTTAGGTGCTGAGAAAGGAACCCTCAAGTTAGAGGAGTCTCCATATACAAATTTACAAAACTTCCTTCCTGGCAGTTAGTTCTACCCATAACTAAACCTGCTTGTTAGCAGGAGCAAGAAGAGACTCTCTAAGCTCCCTTTGGCTTCCACAAATGGAGTCTTCTTTTCAGTGCCAGGTTTCACTCTGATGGTGCTGAGAATCTCTGAATTTGTTCCCTATGAATGGAAAATGGGACACTGTACTGTTAAAGGGGTAGATGTTGCAGGAAGTTTGCAGTGTGCTACAAGTATGTCTGCAAGAAACAAGTTTCATTATTTCCTCATACTTGCTATGCCAGGGTTGAGGGTTACAAAATCGGACAAACTCTGAAAAAATTCTTCTATTCCGTAAGTGTGGGATACACCTTTAAATTTTACTGAAGGAAACTGGTGTGGCCAGACTGATGTGTCAGCCTTGTTTTAGTGACATTGGTATGTACTGGAGGTTGTGCAGAATTTTGGACAATGCCAGAACAACGGCATTGTCTCCTGTAAGACAAAAGGTGTCCCTCAGCAGAAGAGAAGATCACATTTGCTCTGCAACTGCAGGCAATGAGATATTATATGGAATAGTAAATCACTTCTATCTCCTGGTAGTGGTAATCTCTGCTAGTATTTAATAGGAAAAGATCATTCCCTTCCATTTTACAACCATGTTCCTTGTTGTCATTCTAACTTTGCAAACATAGTTTACACTCAATAAAGACAGCAGGTAATGTCATTACTGATCCCCTTCATGTCCTGGTCCACACAGCACCTTGTGTGACAAAAGCAGGCAATTAGAAGGTAGGAGAGCAGCTGACACAATCTTTCTTAGTAGATTATGCAGAATGTGATTATTCTCAAATGCTAAGATAGTGTTTTTGAGAGTATTATGAACTCTTTTATAATATAGTCTATAGCATAAAATAAGCAATAAGACACATGAAATTGCCATGGATTATGCAGTATAATTGATCAGTACAAAATAGAAACATTCAAATTAATAAAAACTTTTCCTATTTACACTACGGCTTTATGTCATCTTTTCATTTTCTGTTTTAATGCATATGCATACTGATAGACTCCACATTAATAGTATGAAAAGGAAAAAACATTAGTATGAAAAGCAATTCTGAAGTGAAAAAAATCCTGCTAAATTCAGATTGTAATGTGGCCTGCTCTTTTTAAGTCACAAAAAACTTCCAAATTTTTTCGTGATGTGGTGGTTTAACCTCAACCAGAAGACAGGAAACCACACAGCTACTCACTCACTCCTTCTCTTGCCCAATGGGACAGGTGGGGGAATAGGAAGAATAAAAGCAAGAAAACTCGATGGATCAAGACAAAGATGTTTTGATAGCTGAAGGGAAGAGAAAGATAAAAAAGGACTGACAGAATGGGAGTCACTCACCACCTCCCACAAGCAGACTGGTGCTCACCGCCACTCTTTGAGTGAACATTTCAGGAGCCAAAACCACCCCCTTCCTTCTTCCACCTCCAGCGTTCATTGCTGAGCCTGACGTTAAGAGAGTATTGAATATCCTTTGGGCCATCTGGCATCAGCTATCCTGGCTGTGTCTCCTCACAGTCTCTTGCCCTTTCCCAGCCTGCTGACCGAGTGAGGGAGTGCAGAGTGGAAAAAAGAGAAATCCTTGTCACTGTTCAAGCACTGTTCAGAAATGGTCAAAGCATTGGTTGTTACTAACTCTCTTTTAATGACAAATTCAAAACACCTGATGTGAACAATCATATGACAAAAGAAGCAATTTTTTCATAATAACATATTCCAGAATGTTTCATAAATAATATGGATCTTTAATTTTTACCTCCAATAAGATGATACCAACAGCTTCAGCAATCTTTTTCCTAAAGTAAGTAGAGTAGCATCTTTTTTCACTGTAGATTCTTGTCTGTAGCAGCTACCTGCAAATAATTTTTCTATGTGACAAGATCCAGATACAAACGTGAAAAATAACTTGTATTTTTTGTAATAAATAACTTGTAATAACTAATAAAAATAACTTGTAATAACTTTTACTCTTCCTCAGTAAAGAGGGTGCTGCTTCTGCTGGTGATTCAGCTCCCTCACCACTACCTGTCTGGACTGATGTCTCCAAGCACTAGTCTTTGCTAGACAATGCTGAAGGGAAATAACTGATACATAATGATGTAGAGCTGAACATTATCACCCAAGAGTATCAAAATGTCTGTCCAAGTGGCCTTTAACAAATTAATGTGTCTATGTAATAAGAATGACAAGATGGAGCCCTCTGGAATACTAAAGGTGTAACTGCCTACTAAAACTCTTCGTCAGTGTTCTCAGAAAAGAAGTATATTCTCCCAGGATTATCTAGGGCACTAAAATCTCACATTGAGTACTAAATAGCCAGTAGATAGATATAAATGAGAGTGATATGGGACTTTGCTTCCTTACACAGATCAAGGCACCCAGGTAGGAAATTATTCAACTAGAGTAAACGTGAGACTAGAGATCTCTAGCCTGACTTCATCGCACTGTCATCATATGAACAAAGTGGAAGAGCACTGAAATGTATTTCATAGAATTTATTCCTAGCATTAATGTCTGTCTCTTTTTCAGTCACGTTCTGCAGGAGTGAGTGATCCTTAGTGCTTGCAGTTATTGAATTATTATCTCCAAGAACTGGATTTCTACAACTGACGGTCAGAGCTGCAGCTTCTTCAGCAATGGGCCCATCATTTTCTACTTGATGATTCACTGCTCTAATTTTGTCTTAAAGCTTGAAAAATTGTTATTTAACTGTAGAAGTTAAAATATTTATTTCTTTGTGAGTCATCAAGATTAGGTTAACTTTTGTTACAACAATGCTGAAAGGTGTATATTCTGAACTGTTCACCTTACAATTCTTTTAAAAATGACCCTAGTTTTGGTACATTCTAGTGGTATCTGTGGGACACTCCTCTTTTTCAGCTTCTATTTGCAGGAGTTAATTCACATAAAAGGAAGAGCAGAATTAATATACATATACATGTAACTACATGGGATCCTCTATTTCTCACTTCAGTTCTAAAATTACGAAATTCATGTTAAGAACAGACATTCCTTTATTCACCCCGAAATAAGTATTCCTAGCAATTCAATTTTTATTGTTTACCAAGAAAGGATATTGCAAATATAAACCTAGTATTTACAATGTGTTTTCCTTGGTACATTTTTTATTAGTTCATCGATATTTAAACTATGATATTTGCTAAATTCTGATATCTCAGATCCAGAGATATGTAATGCAAGCAAAACTCTCTTATCTCTTTAAGCAGATTATTCCAGTCTTTTCTCTTTTTTTACTGCATTACCAAATTTTACCACTTAGTCATGTGGGGACTAAGTCATGTGGGGAGAAAAATGCAGAGGGATTGTTTTACAATCTTCACATATAGATTAAAAAATTTACTAATGCCCTACTTTTCTTAAGAAAGAAGTAATATATCTAATTTATCTACTTACAAATATAAACTATTAGAAAAAGGAATCTGTTTCCATTTGGTGAGGAAAATAAGAAGAAATAAGTGGAGTTGTTCAGATAAAGGTGACAGTCTGACAGGCCAGAAAACAGTCTTGTTAACAACAGTTCCTTATGACCACAGGCAATAAACACATGAACATAAGGATAGAAGATGAATTAATGACCCTTTCCTCACAGTTGTAGATGCAAGTGAGAATGACAGCATAACCAGGAATGGGAGAAGAGAGGGTTTTAGAGAAAAGATACAGAATTTGCTTTTGTCCATGCAATACAGACATACAGGAGGGTATGTTGGAGAGAACAAATGAAGTGCAAGATATAGTTTCCTAGTGCTGAACTGACGTACTGTTAAAAGTGCAAGCAATTTAGCAATACATCATTTACAGTTTCCTTTTATCCAAAAAGAAACTTGTCTTCCAGTAAATTAAATGGCTTCTGTTCTAATCCTGTCAGCAACAAGAAGCAATTTATGATGGCAATAAAGGCTCCCCAATGAATTATTGCTTAACAAAGCATTAATATGTTATTTTGTTAAAAGATTGTAATAAAACGTAACAGCTGGGTGGACGACTTCAGATTGTGAAATTTGGGAAACTTTTACATCTAGTATTTATGTTTTCCATTTTCATATTTTTCCTTATTTGCTACTGAAATGATGGAGTGTAGAAATTCTGTTTGTCAATGGACACTATTATATTTACAAAATTAATTTCCATCCATGCAAATGCCACCATAAAAAAGTGAGGTTTCCCTCACCACTGGGCCACCTAAAATCAGATGTTTACATGTTTGCAAAATATATGTTAGCAGAACCTGCCAATTGAAACAATGACAATAGTAGATGTGAAATGTCAGATGAAACAATGACAATAATAAATGTTAAATATTTGTTTTGCTGAACAGTTTATATCAAACTTCTAAACAAAATTTTCCACAAGTTTCTTTTTCCATGGAGCAGCAGAAAGGTGTTTTACTAAATGCATTGCCTGTAGACTGAGTAGAAAACTATTGCTGGTCTCATTGTAATGCAGGTCCTGGGAACATTCAAACTGAACAGGAATCTTCCCCAAATACGGTATTTCTATAGATGATTTTTCGATTCTGTTAAGTAAACATAATGCTTAAAGGACACTGGGAAACCAGAACAGGAGCTGTAATTGATCGGCTTTAGGATCCGAAGAAGAAATTATTTCAGAAACTTAGCCAGACTCAGACTGCCATGTGTGTTTGTTTAGAGCCTTATCTTTGCTACTGATGAACTCTTGGTAATACAGAAATAGTCTCACTGTGTTTTTTGAACTCAGACTATAAGTAACCTAAACTCAGTAAGAAATGATGCAGCAACCAGTCCAGCAACATCAATTAATTGTAAAATAATACATTAAATATGTAAATGATACACCTACACTGAGTTTCTCCTGTCCTGAATTTGAGTCAGCTTATTATCTGTCTTGGTGATGCCATTGGCCAGAGTGCCAGACGGGATAAATTAAGATAGTGACATTGATACATTCCATTTACCCCAGCTTTACTATGCCTTTAAATCTTCAGGATATTTTTAACTGGTCCCAAACATAACTTAGTTCTAACACAGTGTTTCAAGCAGCAGCATTGATCTTTTCATATTTACATTCTCCAATTCTGGCGGCTGCCCAAGGAACTCTTGTGAAATTGCACTGACTAATACTCAGTCTCACCTCCAGTTTCAAACCAAGTGAAACTCAAAGAGGTTTCTGACAGCAGACACAGAACGTTGAAATAGCAGAAAATTACTTCCTTGTGGCTAAAATTTTTAGCTGACCCAATACTGGTGTAAAGGAAAGAATTAAGCTCAATGCAGCACTATTCATGATTCGGGAAATACAAAGACACAGGCATGAATAACATTTAAAAAACACTGTTGAAGACTTCACAGCAATTTGTAACGACTGTTTCAGTGTCACTGTAAAAAAGCATTTTTTATTCAAGTAACAACATGTATATTTTCTACATATTTTAGTGACTTTATTGCTTGTACACACTTAAAAAGAGAATCCAAAGAAGCAATACAATCAATATTTCTGTAAGTGTTAGCAAGCATTAACAAGATCCAGCTCGAAACTTTTCTGGAGAAAAAATAAGAAGAGTACAGAGTCAGGGAACCGGCAGAGCAGAGATGAAAAGCCTGAAAGCGTCAGGCCAGTAGGAAGGTGTGGGTCATGATGCCATATCTGCTGCTGATGGGAGGATTTGGTGCTCATGAAAAAGCTGCCATTCCTGACATCTCAGCTTCTTTCTTGGCAGCAAAAACTGCAGCCAGCCTGCCTTTTGAGGGCTTTTCTTTGATAAAGTAGTCATGGACAGTGTGCCGATCAACTCTTCTGTTCCTGAATTTGCACTTTTATTGGTTATTAAAGAAGACTTGCTGGTTTATTTTATTTTCAGAGATAAAGATTCTGCCAAATTCTGGAAGAAGGTATGGGAGATAGGAGAGTTAGAAGGAAAGAGGTGTTAGTATCTTGCCCAACATGTCCCTTGGTGATGTATCACCGGTCTAAGCCCTTAGAGCACCATGCAATGACAGCTAAAGGAGCAGTCTATGCTTATCCACACCTGTTAGCAAGCACAAACACAGCTTTTGAAATATTCATGCAGTGCCCAAACAGACAGTGCAATAGTTTATTTATGGTAATGGCCCAACCCCAGGCAAACATATGGGCTAGTTTAGCATGTATAAATAATTGTAAAATAAACTGCAGCAGAGGTGACTCAGAGTCTTACAGCTTCTTCTCTGTGTTTCCAGTAGCAAATCAGATCACTCACTTCTAGAAGTATCACTAGCAGTGGATGCCTGCTTTTTGCTGCAGCATGAATCCTGACATAGAAGCACAGTTAGCCCTATGAGTGAAACGTTTCCAGAAAGCGACAGTGCTAGAAAGCCATAGTTTAGAAGGAAAACATTCTTTCTTGTTTGAAAATCTTTGTGTTTCTTGAGAAGAAGGTCCTCCGTGCTGTCCCAAAATGCACCTGAGCACAAGGACCTACTAGTTTCATTTGAACAAGATGACTATGGGAATTTTGAAGGTATTCTGTTCTGCAAAAGGTTTCAGTCATACTATTGAGTTCAAATTCCAGAAATAATAACTTTAAAAGTGCCATTCTTATAGCCAGTTTGAATATAATGCCTGTCCTTCAAAAAAAAAAAAAAACCCCAAACCCACAAATCAGCAACAAATAACTCTGTACTTTCAGACTTAAGGTAAGATACAGTTAGGACAGAAAAATATATGACTGATTTTATTGTAGACACATATATGACTGATTTTATTGTAGACACCACTTACGAAATATAGTGATAAAACAATTACCATTATACAGACTATCACAGAGTCCAGGAGACACTGATGTTACAAAGATGAACTGCAATGCTTGCTGAAGCCAAAGCTTCATTGATCATTTTTGGAACTTCTAGTCACCGTGAAGATTGCTTTAAAAACCAAGAAAGAATAAATTTAATTTCTTTACGGCCAAATAAAACTTTGCTTTCTTTAATGTGTCTGCATTCAAAGCCCCATGGGCAGCAGGGGAGGGAGGGAATTCTGCCCCTCTGCCCCGCCCTCGTGAGACCCCACCTGCAGTGCTGCCTCCAGCTCTGGGGTCCCAGCACAGGAAGGACATGGATCTGTTGGAGCAAGTACAGAGGAGGCCACCAAGGTAACTACAGGGATGGAGCATCTCTCCTACATGGAAAAGGTAGGAGAGCTGGGATTGTTCAGTGTAGAAAAGAGAAAGCTTTGGAGTGACCTAATTGTAGTCATCCAGTACCTGAAGGGAACCCACAAGAAAGATGGAGAGAGACTGTTTACAAGAGTCTGTAGAGACAGGACAAGAGGGAATGGCTTCAAACTGAAAGAGAGTAGGTTTCGGTTAGATATTAGGAGAAAATTTTTTACTGTGAGGGTGGTGAGACACTGACAGGTTGTCCAGAGAACCTGTGAATGCCTCATCACTGGAAGTGTTCAAGACCAGGTTGGATGGAGCTCTGAGCAACCTGATCGAGTGGAAGGTGTCCCTGCCATGGCAGAGGGGTTGGAACGAGATGACCTTTAAGGTCCCTTCTAATCCTAATCCAGTCTTCAATTCTGTGATTCCATGAGAATACAATATACACTTCATTCTTCAGTTACATGACCACATGTATTTTCTCATATCCATTGCTTGTTACATTCTGTTTTTTTAAATCTAGGACTACAGTTATGTTCTAATACCATTAACAGCAATTTTTTGATTTTTTTAGCCTAAGTTCCCACACTAATATGCAACCAGCAAATTCTGTCCTCCCACAGTGTTGTGATACAGCAACATGTTCCTCTTTGGTCTGTGCACTAGAAGAGAACCTCCCAAACTGCTGTCACTGGCACATGCTAGCCAACTTACCCTTGGCTACTATCCCTCCTTGTTGTCACAAATCTTTTGAAGCTGTGGTGAAATTTTCCTCTCCAGAGACATGCACTAAAAAGGCTGGTTTCTCCTGTCGGTCACATCATTCAGATTTCTGGGGCACAGGTAAGTTCTTAGCACACAGCTGCAAGTTTAACAGCGCAGTTGTTTCCCAGGTGGCTGAAACATGGATATTGATCTAAGCTGTACTGACTCACAGCACAGACTAGACCTGATGCCAGCGCTTTCAATTTATGGTGAAATCATGGGCTAATAACCACTGCTATAATGGAATGGACTATTCACCTTAAGCCATTAGGTGTTCTTAGGCCTTTAAAAGCTAGAAATTACATTCAAATAATACATATCTGAAGAGGCATCTTATTCACTTAGCTCCTTTCTTTCTTTTGTGAGGCAAACACACACTTTCAATTTTGTTAATGAAAACAAATGCGCCCAAATAAACAAAACCGGAAAAAGAGAAACATAGATTCTACGGTATTTGTTTTATGAAACAAATAAACATTTTCCTAAATACAGTATTAAGAAACATGTTGAGGTCTAACTTGACTTAAACTGGCTAATCAAGTACTGGTTTGCAAGCAGATGAAGACCAAAGATGTAGCAGCAAGATAGGTATTTCCAGAATGTACCAATGTCTGTAAATATCAAAGCTAAACAAAATAGTTCTGAAATCAACAAGTTACCTTTAAATCTAAATTAATTCTATGACATAGAATATGGAAATTACAATAAACCCTGGCAAAATATTATTTTGTTTTGTTTTTCTCAGCAGTCCCATTTGGAGCCTTCTCCTAGAACTTCCAGGTATAAGGCCCAGTGAAATTCCATTAAATTTTGTACACTTGAGATGTTACACAGCCACTTCTAACTCACAGAATCAGTTTATTTTTTCAGTTTTTTCCCTTAGTGTGAGTCACATTATTTTTATCAGCTCTTCTATCTCAAATAGTCAGACATACAACACTTGTATTACTTGGACTGGGAACTTAGAAAATTTTTCAGCTATTATCTATTTTAGAAAGACAGAAAATTGGCAGCTTGAGACATGCCACTAAGCTATATTGCTTAAAATATCATAATATTAATATTAATATGAATCCAGTTTTAATTTTATTTTTTGGAAAAAAGAGATTATGGAAAAACAGCAGACTGCTTTCTCATACTTACACATTTTGTAAATATCAGAATTGTGAAGTGATAGCCGTGTATTTAATTAATTGAAGATAAAAGCTTATTGCTACTGATGCCTTAAAAATTAGCTTTTGAATTTTTCTAACCCTGCACTATACTAGGGTGTAATTCTGAACTCCATATTATGTGCTTCACATTCTTGTTAGACAAAACATTCCTCTTAGGCCTGGAAAACAAGGTCACTATCCTAGGCCTGAGTATAAACAAAAGTGAATTGGGAGGGGGTGAATGGGGGAATATTACCTCATTACCTGGAACTGTAATTGGACAACTAACTTCTGATAAGAAAATGTACCAAACCTATATCTGGGGGGGAAAACTCGTGATCGGGGTCCCTCTTGGTCTAGCCTAGCATCGGCAAGGCTCTGTACCAGAGGTGTACCACCCGAAAGCCTTCAATAAATTCATACCTTTATTCACTTTGTTCAGTCTCTCTACCTGAGGGAGAGGAACTACCTGAGAGAGTTCAGGTACTCCCAATTTTAGGCATCACTACAAGATTTGAATTGGAGTTAATATTCACAACGTGGAGTTCAAACCTACAATAAGTAGATTTGAAATAAAACTGGTTTTATAATCTTTACTTAAGAAATTAAGTAAAAGTGAATTAAAGAGAATTTGAAATAATATGCAGGAAAATTTTATGTGAAGTATGTCAGTCAGATATGTTTGAAGACATATTAAAGTATTTAACAGATAAAGGTAGCTGGACCTGTCTTCAACGCAAAGGATAAATTGAGAAAGTGAAGAGTAGTACAAGTATGTGACAGAATATGAATAATCCCTTCCTTTAAAATGGCTTTTTTTTCTCCTGCCTGCTTCTTCAACTTCTCCACATATTTACAGCAGACCTGTGCCTCACAGACTAAACTGATCAGATTATTTCTGAAGGTCAAGGCCAGAATTTTGGAATGCTTAATCTGGTTTTGAAAGAGAGTCTGAGTCTCTCTGGAATGATTTTGGCACACAGGATGATGCATGGATGATCACTGCCTTGAAATCTTACTCAGTCTAAATGTTGGTAGTAACCCCATGGGGTGACTGATTTGGTAGAAGTTCTTTTATCGTGACTGCCAATGTATTTAGTTCTTACTGTCTCATGGACATTTCAAACATTCACTGCATTGCTGGATTTAGTGTTGTGGATTTAGCTTAATAATTATGGCTTAAACCACTAAATGTGTTGTAAGATTACAATTTACATACTGCCACACAACTTATGAACTGGGCAGACTGTATTTATGAATTGAATTTTAAAAGATTTCCCATGTAACACAGCTTACTGTAATGCTGCCCTGAAAAATAAAAGCCATAATAAGTTTCAAAAAATACCCAAAATCTTTTTTTTGTTTCATCCCATACAAACATGAGGCTATTTTAAGGCAAATAATTTTATCTTAATTTTAATTGCATATTATTTAATATTTTGTCATAGTTTATACTTTTATGGTTTTTTTTTTTTGTATTTTAATTGGGTTAAACTTACAAATCCTGAAAATTACCAACTTCTCTGTTTTCACATAATAAATTTGTTCCTCACTCACATCACCTACTACTGGAGGCACATGGGTATTTTAACAACATCAATGGATAGTGACCCTTTACATCCTCTAAAAAGTATTTCCTAAACAGTTTCATCTACATTTATGGAAGAATATTGCAGTTATTAAGAGTTCACATTAAATGCACGTTTCCTACTTACACAGATGTTCCATCGGTGCCAGGACTATTATTAGGGTGGATAAAGTACATGAAATTGTTGTAGCCAAAGGACAAAAAAACCTTGCTTAATGATGTAAATATCAGGATACTGTCAGATTTGAAAGTGTCAAGTTTTCATCCTGATTATTTTACATCAGGCCTTTAGAATAGCACCTGTCAGTGGAACACCTTCTTCTGACATACTTGAATGGAGAATTGATATTTGAAATTTTGCTCTAAAGTGTCAGCTGGGGCATGTGTTAGCATAACTTGTAATTTTGACAGCTTACATCAGTAGCAAGAATAGTGGAATTTTAGCAATGAGAAGATGGCACAAGATTTGCCAGAAAAGTCCTGATTTGTTGTCTCTATAAAGCAGTTTGAGCTGTTATGTTTTAACAAGTTCAGAATTTTTTCCCTTTCACTCAGGTTGTGACATCTATGTCTTCAATTACTTGCCAGTTTTCATTTATTTAGAATACTTTCCAATCTCTTTAATTAATTCTCAAAGTTTTCCTCAGATGGGTAGCACTCTTCCAGAGAGAATATACTCTAAGTGGAATCAATTTGACACTTTCTTCTTGGTTGCAATCTAGTATTCTGAAAAATGTTTAGGGTCAGAATGAATTTTATCGACTACTTAAGCCTTCTGCATCTGCATGCTTTGAACACCAAAAAGACTATCTAAAGTTCAAATAAGATTGGAATAGCTTCTAGCTGGAGGTAAAATTATAGGACATTGACACAGCTAAAAAAATTGCATGTGTCCCCAGATGTTTGCCATTTCCTTCTAAACAAGAGTATGGAACAAAAGAAAAAAAACACACAGTAGTAACTAAAGAAGTAACAGATGGGAGAGATGCACAGCTGGTGCTATTTAATGTGACGTAGTTCAAGAAAATTAGAACAAATATTCATAACGTGAGCTTTTCCTTAATCAGGTCAATCAGGGTCTCCAGTGCTCCAGACTCTTTCCTCCCATCCACCTCCTTCAGGTTTCCATAGCTGTGCTCACGCAATCTCTGACACGGTGCAGCTGTGCTGCCCTGGGTTAGGCATCAGGGAGCAGAGCTGCATGAGCAAGAGCTGGGAGAAGTTTGTTGAGGGGTTGTCCCCACTTGCCCTAGGAGCTGCATCATGCCCTGATCCCCATCTGTGGTGCTGACGCCCTCGCTGCCTGGCTCCCCAGACACTGCACAGCAGCAAGTGCTGCTGCCTGACAAAACAAGTCCTGAATGTGCTTCCATCATGCTCACAGGTCTAACAGTGATGGATCTGTACTGTCTCCAAACTTCAGCCACTACTCACTCTCTTGCTCTCTGTAACAGCTTCTATTATCCTCAATATCCTTTTTCTTATGACAGGTTATGAAAGTCCACCCTGTGTTTCTGATGCCAAGTGGAAAGCACTAGGGATTGTTCTCTCACTTTCTTTTTAGACATCCGCAGTTACTCCTCAGATTTTGACTTTCACCTGGTTGACACATCCTAAGGCACCTCAGGTCTGAGGCCAAGAAAGCCTCATGTGGGGTCTGCACCCACACTTCTCCCCCCAGCCCCTGGCCTGGGGCTTCAGTGGAGGATGGTGGAGAGGCTGTGGGGCTGGCAAGGCCCCTGCCCTGCCCTGCTGGCCATGCTATTGCCCTTTGCTCTTGGCTCCCAGTCCTCAGCACAGCCACTGGACCTGCTGCTCCCCGACCTGAAGTTAGGGGTTATGCTACCTGGTCTCTCAAACAACTACCCCTTACACAGTTCTGTCTACTGCCATTGATTAGTCCAAGACTGTCTGTGAGTCTGGACATGATTTTTGCCTCCTCGGGACTCCTGAAGTTTCACAGCCTCAATGTGCCAGTGCTGACACCGCCACCTGGAGAATTCAGGGTGTTTACGGGGAAATTTGACTATGCCAGAAATAGACTGCTGGCCCATTCCTCACCCAATCTTTAGCTACTGAGAGGTGGAGACTAGTAGCAGGTAGGTTCATAGGCTGTTAGTTCTCCTGCCCCCCTTTACAGTACCCTTTTCTGAGTTGCATAGGTGAAAATAGCAGCATCTCCTCCATGACCCAAACCGAAGCCATCAGCCTTGGGACTCAGAGGGTTTGTGAAAGTATGAATAGAAAACCAGAGGAAGGGCAGAACACAAGAAGTCTCTGCATGTCATTTTAGCTATATACAACTTTGACTCTAGATGTTAAAAACATGGTAATTGGACTAACAATAGTTCCTTGATTAGACTGCAAGGACAGCTGTGTTTGTTTCACACCTAGAAGAAATTTGAGCTTAACAAACTATTGGGAATTCAAGCAAGCTACTCTAGCTTGGATCCCATAACTTGGTGATAGCAGGAAGTGCCTGTAGGTGTTTTAAAGTATTCCCATGCCCTGCTGTTGGTGATATGCCTCCTGCCCCTTCTGGTGGGTGTGCTACACCCTCTCCTGTTGCAACTTAACAGAAAATCCTCTGATCGTTTTTCACCCTATTGCTTTTTTGTCACTGTGTTTTGGCTGTTAAATAGATATAATGTAAGGTTTGGGGTTATTTTATCTTGTGCTGAATGTAGCCCTTTGTCGTGGTTTGACACTGGCCAAGTGCCAGGGACCCACGAAAAGCCCACTCACTCACTCTCCTCTCCTCTGCAACCGGACAGAGGAGAGAAAATTTAACAAAAGGTTAATGAGTTGAGATAAGGACTGGGAGGAAATACTTCAAGGGCTTATGATGATACAAAGTGAATTTATTACTAATAAGATCGGAGTAGGAGAACGAGAAGTAAAAAGAAACCCTTAAGGACACCCTTTTCTCCCCCTAACCCCTCCCTCCTTCCCACCGACGGTGCAGGGAGACAGGG
>VZRJ01011925.1:301531-334466 GCA_013397565.1 Ptilonorhynchus violaceus
GAAGTTTGGCCATTAGGAAGCAACTGGTTGATTTGGAGTAATTTTTTTAATACATTAGAGCACTCTAAGTACTTGTACTTCTGGATGGTGCAGTGCTTGTTGAAAATTAACTTAAACCCATTGCTGTCACTAGTTCTTGTGTTCTGTTCTTAGAGTGACAGTAGAAAATCATGTTTGAATTTTAGAGCAAGAGTAACTGTAGGGCCTCTATCAGGGGAGATGCTCATCAAACATCCATGAGGTTACAAAACTCAAACATATTTGCAACTGTGACTTAGACTTCCCAATTTTTTTTTCAGGTATATTTTTTATTGTGGGCACAATTTAATTAGACTATGATTAAGTTATCTGACACTGTTATAAGTACAACTGTCTGTGTTTGTAACAGAATCCTGTTTTGGGACTGCCAAAAGCAAACTCCTGTGAGTTTAACTACCTGCTCTTTCTCATAGAAACAGAATGTGAAGCAGGGTGGAAGGTTTAAGTTAGAATCTAAAAACAATGCTTTTGTAAGAGTGGACAGTGTATTTAAGCATGCGCTGGCAATTGTACCTTACTTCTACTTTTGGATCATTTTTTTTTTGCAGTTCATCTGTGCTTCAGTAGGGAAGCTTGTGCAATGCATTTTTTTCCAGGTTGTTTGATACTTTTGCTTCAGGGAAGTTAAAGATTCAGGGGGCAAGCCTTTTTGCTCGGTTAATCACCCCAGTTGCTCAGAAACAGTTGCAAAGAATTTTTAAATTCCTTTATACAATATTCCTTTATATAATTTTTAAACTCCTTTATATTATAGGGGAAGCATGTTTGTCCAAAAGCCTTCTTTTATCTTGCCTTTGTGGTGGCAGGGAGTTTCTTGGTTTGACAATAATTTGAAAACTGTCCTGAACTTGCTTCAGTCATAGCTGGTATTCTAATGCATGTTATAACCTTGGCTAGTTTCCTTTAATTTTTAAAGTATCTTATGACACCATAATACATTCTGTTTGAAATCTGTGCTTCAGACAATTCCACGGGTCCTGTGCAATTTGGCTGGCTTAAGCTGGCACTCTATCAATCTACTATGTACCTGTATTTCAAAGCTAATAACTTATAAAGGAGCCTTGTGTATATATATATATTAATTTTAACCTTTCCATCACACAATTGTAAGTGTACCCCTGCAACTCTTCAAAGTATCTTTGACTAATTATTTCCTTTATTTTTTTTTTTGTAGGTATTGTGGTAAATGGCCTGATTAACATTAGTATTTCAACAATTGAGAAGCGTTATGAGTTGAATAGTTCCCTCACTGGCTTAATCTCTGCAAGCTATGACATTGCTTTTTGTTTATTGTCACTGTTTGTATCTTACTTTGGAGAAAGAGGGCACAAACCACGATGGCTTGCTTTCTCAGCATTTATGCTAGGACTGGGCTCACTTGTATTTTCCTTACCACACTTCAGTAGTGGAAAGTACCAATATGGAGCTAAACTTGAAGGTAAGCTTATTGTTACATTTTGAAAATTACTCTAAAAAATTAAAATCTCTGTAGCAGCTTGGGGCAACTCGTAATTTGGTACAACATAGTTAATCTCTGTCAAAGTCCTGAAATAGGATGCTATCTGTAACACTGACAATAAAATGATTCTGTGAATTCGTAAGTTCAAGGGCTGTCTCTCTACACAGTGAACTTTTTTTTTTCAGAAGTGATCCAAGTGTCAGTATCAGTTTGCTCATAAGCAACATTTGAATAAAATGCCTTTTTTTTTTTTTCTTGCATTGATGAATGCAGTTAAAATTCACTTTAAAGAAAAATTTATCTGGCATCTCTTTGTGACTAGGAATCAAGTTAGGTCAGCAATGTAGAATAAATTTTAAAGTAAAGCTGTCAGATTTACCATCTTGTTGAAAGGTGACTACTTCTTGCATTTCTGTGTGGTTTTGAACTATTAAAGGCTTCTTGATTAATTAATAAGTTTCTCTAAGTTCTTTTAAAATATATTGATTTTAACTTGTGAATTTATTTGAAGTAAAGAGGAAACAAGCAGGACTGAACAGTACGAATCAAAGCAGTACTTAAATAATGGGTGTAGCTATCTCTCAATTCTTCAGCTTTTCTGAGGAAGACCAGCACAATGTGGTTAATGCCAGCTTTTTGTGGCGTAATGCCAATTTAGTGGCACACCTATAACTAATACAGAAATGTTCAGATACGTTTAAAGCAGGATGACTTAATCTTTTAGGCTTCTCTTAATTGTTATTGCAGTGTTTAATCAAAATTATGCCTTCAAAGACTAAGCATATTAGAGTGTTCACTAAAAAAAACTCAGTAGCTCTTAAGCAACCTGATGAAAGCTTGTTGATTCTCAAATTAATTTCTTTAGTGTTAATCACGTCATACAATTCTATGAGCTGTCCAGATACTAGTTTAAAAAGTTTGGCAAGCTATTTTCTCCTATCTAATAAATGAGGATCTGAGATTGAAATTAACTGAACTTTTAACTGGAAAGATCAAAAGAAAACATTCTTTAGTGTTTGGGGGCTATGAGCAGACAATTACTTGTTACCTCTTAGTAGAGAGGCAACAGGCTTCTTGCTCTTGGCTCTGTAACAGTCTCATTTCACCACAATTTTGGTTTCACTGTTGCCCTACCTACTTCACTATAGTTTGAAAGGGAAGCTGAATCAAGTACATAAAAGTTTAAACCTGATTTTAGATTTTTTTTTTTCTTTTAATTGACACAAGATACTGGGAGAGCAGATTACCAGCTATTCCAACCGATCTTTTTCCTTTCAAACTATTTTAGTTGAAATCCCAAAGAACGTGTTACTGTTTCATCCAACGTCTGTCATTGAAGGTGGCTGTAGATGTTGATACCTTTAATAGGGACATGTTCTGCATGGATTTTTGAAATCTAAAAGCAGTGGGGAATTTCTCAAATGGAGTGTGTTTTCTTCACCATAGCGCTGTCAGTTGACAGCAGTCCTGCTGTTTGTAATGCAGATGCCTAAGATGTGGTTGTGCTGAGCACGTATAAGTCAGCTTAAGCTGACTTAAACAAAACACTATCAAAGATAAATGACTAAGAGTGCAGGGAATGTCTGCACTGTGACAGTCAGCGTAAATCTTCAGGTGCAGTGGAACAGCATCCCTTAACTGTCAAGTAAACCACAGTACAGGATTATGGGGTGTCTGGTTTAGCGAGGTTCTGAAGTTGATGAAGCATTTTAACTATACAATTAGTTGCAGAATTTCTTAGCACCACCAAACCGCTTCCTTTTTGATTATTTGTTTGGATGAGTAGTTTATAGAGATTTTATTATTTTTTAAATTAAGCTTATATTTGATGCTTTGTATTAAAATCTACCACCTAATTTATTTCTGAACAGCTCTTACTACTGTTACTTGATTTTTAATGTTTGTATGTTAGTACAGGGAGTTTTACATGCAGGATAACTTCAAAGTACAGTCCAATGCAATATTTAATATGGCTGCCAGGTTAATTAAAAAATCTAGGCTGAAATACAAAATATATCTGGCCTCCACTGTAAGTCTTATAGACTACTTGGAATTTACTTCTTTACCTTCAGATATTAATTTACGTTTAATCTGAGTATATACATATCCTAATCTACAAAACTTTTTGATTGTTTGTCATGGTACCACTTCCTAGAAATTGTTTAATCCATTTTATATTGAAAGGGTTGCTAATCAATGGTCTGCGTATTATTAAATTCTTTTAGCCGCGGTAAAATGTGTTTTCTGTTCTCCAGAAAGGCTTTAGACTCAAATTCGTAGCCCAGGTGTGACCAGCTGTTCTGGTAACTTTTCCCGGTTGCAGGGGCCGCCGGTGTCTCAGCTGGCTCCGAAATGTGCAGTCGGGGACTCCACCTGCTGGTGCGTCCGTAACAGAATCAGCCTGATTTGGTTAATCAGAGACGGCACGGAGCACTGTGGAAACTGCAGATGCTCTAAGCAATGCACCTTTAAACTTCCGTCTCGGATTTTATTTTGCGAATTTAAACATGTTTCAATATGTCTGTCACAGCAAATATGAATCGTGGTTTTTCACTTGACACGAAGGACAACTTCATTGTGAAGACAGTCAAACATTGCTACAGATTACCCAGGATAGTTCCTAAGGTGAAAGAAAGGAAAACTTTAAAGACTCTTCCCTTTGAAGTGAGGTTTTTTTAATCCCTTATGCTGGCCTGTTTCTGTGCAATGGCACTCTATCACCTATTGTGTGCTACAGGAAGTAATGATAAAACCCATAGATGTCTTTGTAACACCAATGTAGACAGTTTTCTTTAAATATCTGGTGTGTCGCAAGCACTTCCTTGTGTTTTGTTTTGCAAGCCCAGTGTGGATTGAGTTTCTTTGTTTAAGTAAAGCATTCTCAGATGTAAAAGGACCTAAGAAAAAAAGGGATGTAATTAATTTTGTAGTGGTGTGAATTAATCAGTCTGCTTATGTGATCTGAAGGACGTTTTCATATGTTTATTCAGTGGGGCTTGTTACCACCAAACTGATGGGTTCTTTCTTAGGGTTTTATGCTCTTCTATGGAAAAGCGTGGAAAGAACCATGCTCCTGCATCTTGTCACTTGGTACTCTGTTACTAGAAGTGCAAAGTGCAATGATAACAAGAGAAAGGAGAAGAGAACACATGCTCCCCTGTCTTCACTTCCTCTTCTTTCTTCCCTCCTTGTAGTGCCAAACATTACAGGAGCAGACACAACCTTACAGTGCTGTACCACTGCTTTCCTCTTTGTGTGTGTGCACAAGTAGAGAGGCTTTACATTAACTTCTCTTTCTGGAGAGATGGCAGTGTGTGTTCTATGAGAGATAATGATGTGGGTTTTCAAGGTTTTTCCCTTTTTTGTGGGCAAACACTTCTCAAAAGAGTGAATGTTAAGGGAGCATTATCTTTGCTAATGACTGACTGCACTTTCCAGCAGCCCAGTTTTTCTCAGGTTGTTCAGGCTGCTCTGTCACTTCAGAGTGGAAGTTGTTAGTGCTCTTCAGAATCATTATAAGGTACAAGAACAAAACGAAGTGTCTGTTACATAGGAGTATTCATAACCTGTGGTGAGCTTCTGACAGGTGGTTGGTTAGTTATTTTTTTCATACATCTGGTCAATAATACTTTCAACAAGCCAAAGCATTTTAGTAAGGCTGTTTCATTCATCTTATGTTCCTGGTGAGGAAACAAAAACCAAGCCATGATGGTACTTCTTTTGGGGGATATCATGTAACAGAAGCCTTGACACTACCATATTGGATATATTAATAGGTGTGAAAATTAAAATGGGAGCCTGACATAACAGCATTCTTCTGTAGTTCAGCTTTCAGTACAGGTTTTTCTTCAAGGTGAACTGTGATGAGTTAGGTAACAGAATTGTAAAGTTTTGCTCTTTCTGTTTTTCAGACACCTGCCAGACTGTAGAAACCACCTTTTCTCATAATGCCACTTGCAGTGCCAGCAAAAAGTCTTCACTTCACAACTATCTGTATGTCTTTATCCTGGGACAGCTGCTGCTGGGAGTTGGAGGAACTCCACTATATACTTTGGGGACAGCTTTCATTGATGATAGTGTCCCAAAACACAAGTCTTCCCTTTATATAGGTAACTTTTAAACTGTTTATAACACATTGTCTGGATAGATCACAGACTGCAATGCCTTCCAAATGCTTTTATGAATTCCTCTAATTAAAACATTCTTGTAATTGTTTATTTATGTATATAAAGTTGTTTCTACATCAGTTACCATGCAATTTAGGTATTAGTCTGCTCTAAGTACCAAGCCTTTTCAATTTTTATTTTGTAGAGCATTGTAAAGCTGCTTTGAGCACCCTTCCTGTCACTTTTTCATGTCAGTAACTGAAAATGGTGAAGGGGTTAGTGTAGCCTGTCTGTTAACAACAGGATAGGTTGTAGGAAAAACTTACTTTCTAGTCACAGGTGTAGAAAAATACTGTGTATCAGCCAGGTCAGTAGCTAGATCATGTAGTATCCTTTAATAATTTTATTTGGCTGTCTGCCCAGTGCATGGACACTGCTGTGCCTTGTGTGATCCGTGCAGTTCCCTAGCCACGTACACATTTGGCACTTGGATGTACTGGAAATACAGGGATTGCTTTACTGGGCCTGTGTAAAAGCTAAGGAATACTAATTCTTAGCAAAGTTTTGTAATCTTTTTCAGTCACCATTCTCTGGGTTATGTGCCTTTTGATTGCCAAGTTCATTGTAGTCTAAGTGTGTTTTCTATCGGTATGGAGATGTTTTTTTACCCCCTCTTATGTGTAAGCTGATAAAAACATATTAGCTATACTGGTAACTTGCAGGAGGAGTTCAAAGCATCTCAGATTCCAGGACTGCTTTCCAGACTAAATCAATATTTTAAGGGGCAAAATTGTGATCATGATCCCTTTGCATGTAATTTTTGCATGTTTGTTCCAGGCAAGCTACTTTATTTAATGCCAGCAAGTAGAATAGTTGCATACGATAAATCTTAGATAACAAAGACAAGTTTAATTTTTGCAGTTTCTTTATTTTGAGAGAGATAATATTACACTTTTTCTTCCTCCTCTGCCTCCTCCCCTGAAACCAGTGAAATAAATAGAGCAGAATTAGGGTTGTCTGCATGATTGAGGGATCAGGAAGTGACCGGAAAACTCAGGAGAAGGGTGTCACTATTCATACTTAAAGAAAAGACCAGTACAATAAACTAATGCATGCATAATCAGACAACTGACTTGAGTTCAGCAGAGCAGTGTATTCTGCCTAATATAACAAAACTGGAATGCAAGTGAGTGGGTAGGTAACTACATTAAAGCTTTTTCTTGCTTTTATGCAATATATTAAGTGTTTAAAATACATTGTGTGGCTTTGGCTAATACAANAAACAAAAGCAAAAAGCTGCTAAAATTGTCCGTAAATAGCTGCTAGTATCTTTGACTATAAGCCTGTGACTCATAAGTTGGTAGTTTCTTCCTCTTCTGAACTGGGTGCATTTTCATGAGGACTGTTCTGCTCTTGCTGAACTGGGACATCTACAGCTGAAGCCACTGAAGTTAAACAATTCCAAATGGTGTTTAAACTCAGTGATGTATAGTTGGAAATAGGCACTTTCTAAGCTTAGTTTGAAGTTCTGGAGGATGAATGTGAACTTAACTCAAAAGGCCCTATCAGCATGTCACTATTTCCAAAATGCAGGAAAACCTAGGATGTATCTACTCAGTAATTTTTTTCACTTACTTCAGTGTCACCATTTGCGTTGTTTCCCCTCTTGCACCCCTCTCATCTTCCTGACTCCCCCATCATTTTCTCTTACTAACTAGAGTGAAATTAAGTACTCAGGACCCAGGCACTTTAGAAACTAGAGAACCCAGATTCTTCCACTTGGGGAAGCAACATGGGATACCAGCAGTAAGAATGCATGTTTACTAATTAAAGACAAATGTAGTTGCTATTAATTAGAAGCCTTAATCTGCAGATGCAGTGCTCCTGCAATCAGTGAGTGCTAAACTGCCACAGAAATGGATCTGGTAGGCCAGGGACACTCTTGTGACATTGAAAAAGTCTTGTACTCTTTCTTAAGGTGTGGGGTTTTTTTTGATAGTGTGTGTTGTTTGTGGGTTTTTTTGTTGTTTTTGTTTTTTGGTTGGTTGGTTTTTTTTTCTTCGGAACTGTCAGGAGCTGTCAATTGCCCTGGCTTTGTATTTTAAAGGAGATATTACTCCAGTCAGACACTGTAATGAAACTCTGTCTTCTGCTCTGAGAAGATCTAGAAAACAAGACTCAAAAATATAAATAAGCAGGTTCTGAAAGAGAGTGGTCAATACCGTTCACAACCAATGCTCATAATTTCACTAAAAAAAGTTTTTCACGAGCTGGCTTTGGAATGTAGGCATGAAATGGGCAGAAAGCAATCTAGTAAGGCTTAAAGATGTGGTCAGTGAAATGTCTTTTGCTGAAACTCTGAGTTAAAGCTTCTAATGAGAGCTGCAAATGTCCCTGTTGAGGCACAATTATAGATTGTCTTCTATATGCTATAATTAAAGTAGTGACAGTGAAAGAACAGGTTGACCTGCAGGAACCTTTTGTCCCGAAGTTGATTTAAGAATTTTATTAAAAGAAAGCTTTTTTAAAAGAAAGTTTGAACACATTATGGTGAACTTGATGTATTTTCTCTTCTAGGAATTGGCTATGCCATGTCCCTGCTGGGTCCTGCTATTGGCTATGTCTTAGGAGGGCAGCTGCTTAAGGTTTATATTGATATCCAGATCCCAGAAAGGCAAGATACAACTTAGTTTTTTGCTTTCTGTTTTCTTTTCCTAATAATTTTTATTAAAATCTTCAGCTTTTCTCCATGTGAGGAGAAAGTTTTTCAGAAAATACTGCATTTTCAAGAGCTTCATTAACTTGGAAACAAGTTGCGTTCATAAAGGCTTCCAGCGAGTTACTTCCCAGAGTGAGTAGTGACTCTGTGTGAAAGTTTCTCTGTAGTGCAAGTAATTAGTTCTAGCTTTTTAAGTATTAGCTATTTTAAACCTCAGTAAAAAAAAAATGCTTTTTCTTTTGCTTAGTTGTTCATTCAGGGTTAAGCCGCAACAATTGATTTCTGGTGGAAAAAGTTTCCCTGAGTTGGAATGTGAGGGTTAGGATATTGCCCCTTAACTTCTAGGGAAGAGCTTGCTAGAAAATCTATCAGTTGAGTAACAGTCCACTATTAAAAAATGTTATAAATTGTACTACTGTCTAAACCAACAACTTCATTTACACTTTTATTTCTTGTGTTTTAGAGGCTTCAGATTAATGCAATGTCATTCTGAACTTCTGAATTTGCTTTGATACAACTGATTGATTATGAGGAATCTTTCTAAATCCAGCTTTTTCAGTATCTTAATAATGTTTCAGGATCTTGAAATCAGGGCCAAAGAATAGTCTTTAAATCGGAATGACATTGACTAATGAGTTGAAGGCTACATTTGGTAGAATGCAATATTTTTATAATTGCCCAGTGAATGTGGTTTAAACACACAATTGACTTAATACATGTAAAACTAAGAAAATGGCAATATTAAAAGGCTTCCTGTTAAATGCATGTTGAAAAGAAATATTCCGGCTCACTGAAATCTGAAATTGCTGACTGAAATTCTGGAAGGTAAACGTGTTTTTCTGAATTACTTTTCCAGTACAAAGGTGGATCAAGATGACCCACGTTGGCTTGGAGCATGGTGGATAGCCTTTCTTGCATGCTTTTTTGCAATTTGGCTTCTTATAATACCTTTTTCATGCTTTCCGAGGCACCTACCAGGTAAAGGTTTAGCAATACTTGGCTACTTTGGAAGAGATATTTGTTTATATTTGTGGGTTATATTTGTGGCTGGACTGAGTGTTTCCTCTTTGGTTTTGTTTCTCAGTTAACTGTCTTTGACTAAAATCTGAGGATAAAATTGTTGTTTTTCTTTCCCACCCTAATATGCAGCCTTTAAAACAAGGCAAAGCAACTAGAGGGAGGATCCTTGTGTATGGTGTCATTGCCCAGGGCTGGGGGTTGGGTCTAGATGATCTTCAAGGTGCCCTTCCAACCCAAACCATTCCATGAGTCTATGTAAGTCCAGTAGGACTGGAAACATGTATACCTGAGCATGGAAACTGATTGTCAAAGTTTGTAGATGCTTGCAGCTAAGCACCTGGGATTATACTTAAAGCTTCTGTGTTACCCACCAAGAATCATGTGGAAATTCATGAATATCTAAAGGGACTTAATATATTAATACTGAAAGAGAAGTGATGGAGGAAAAGAAACAACGAAGTAGGAAACGGAGGATAACGTGAGGTTGATTTTTTTAAAAAAAGAAGGGGCTTCAGCCCAAGTTCTTAGGATATCCCTGATATCTTACTGCAGCCAAGACCTTCCAATGGAAGTGTGATGCTTTCAACAAAAATCTTCTTTCAACAGTACAGTATTGATCTCTTTTAAAATCTGTACCAATAAAACAGTCAAGAAGATCTATAAAATCTGAAATAGCTTTCCCAACTAAAGGAAACACAAATTTTTCTGCTTTTTTGACATTAAGTCTAAGAGTACAGGTATTCAATGTTTTCATTGTCAATAAATATGACCATTTGTAGGAACAGCAAAAATACAGGCTGAAAAAATCTCTGAAGCTCATAATGATGGAAGTGAGGTACTGGTTCAGACCAAGAATATAGGAGAAAGTTTTAAAGACTTTCCTGTGGCTCTCCTGGTAAGAAAAATCTTAAATTTGCTAAAACTAATATTTTCTGAGAAAGGAAATTTTTTCAGATGTTACATAGGCCTTTAGAAAGGTAATTGCTTCTTTATTGTGTTGTTCAATGCTACTTATAATTTAATGCATATTCATTTTGTTGATACTTGAAGTTGTTTGAAAAGCATATTACTGAAGTTCCATTTCAGAGTATCTACTTTTAAAATATAGTGACTTCTAATTTAGTTGGTACCAAAATCAAATAATTTCCAGAGCGTTATGATAATTTCTCCCCATAGATACTGTTGAGGAATCCAGTGCTTATGAGTCTAATATTAGCCAGTTCTTCAGAAGCTTTAGTTGCCACTGGATTTGCCACATTTCTACCAAAGTTTATAGAAAATCAGTTTGGAAAGTCGTCAAGTTTTTCAGCAACTCTTGGAGGTAATGTGGCTTTTCATTTTTAAATCTTAAATACAATGTGTTGAACACTTCATTAACATTACAGGTGGAAGATTATATGGGTATCTTTTTTGTCTGAGATATTTCGGAATGTACATAGATGGAATGCAGTAATCAGAACAGTATTTTTGTTATTCTTGCCTACTCTAGTACTTAATTAATCAAGAGTGCAGCTCTACTCATTGTAGGTTCTGAAGACTTAATACTCATATTCAAAGTAGAATGAGGGTTTTGTGTGCTGATGAAACTGTAGTTTATTCCTTTCTTATTCTGAGTGAAAAATGTTTAATTTTCCTTTTTTGAAATCAGCTGAAGGAACATTAGCATCTTAGTCTCTGCTAAAGCAATCAAGGTGAAGGGCAGCTAACAAAAAAGCAGTGCTTATCACAAGTAAGGGGTTGACTTTGCCGTTCTCTTCTTTCATTCCACACAGACATTAAAGTGAGATAGTTTGCAATAAAATGACTAATCAGGATATGTTATAAAGCTGTTATGTAACTGGTTCTGTAGTTGGCTTACTGTCACCTATTCCTGTTATCTGATATGCAGAAGTAATAGGTCGAACAGGAGAAGACTATGAAAAACTGAGTGTTGGAGAAACAGAAAAATCTGATGAAAGAGCTGCACTCAGTAGGGCACATTATTAACTCTGACACAATTAACTTGTGAAGAAGAGCAACCAGATCAAGGCAGAGGTGTCCATCATTCCAACAGATGCTTGCAGTATGCAAACTTAATATTTCTGGAACATGTCTTGCTAAGCTCTAGAGTGCTGCAATATAAGCGTATGGTAGTTGAGCTGCTCTTTCTCCAACAGAAATATGTTTGGGAGAAACTTTTTGAATTACTTCTTCCTCTGCACAGTACTAGATCGTATTGTCACTATTCAACATTGCTGCTTCAAAACAAAATATCTGCAAGTTTTATGCACAAATACATTGGAGTACATGCTCAACTGTTAAACAATAAGCAGGAGTGAAGTGGAAAACTGAGTGTTGCTTTTTTTGTCCATAGACCTTGTCTGAATGTCTTTGAGTTGAAAGTATTGGTAGTGCTTATTAAATGTACAGCTGTAAAGAAATGCCTACACTAATGTTGAAAGCTGGCTCTACCTGAACTAGTGCAAAGAGGATAAATCATTGTGGGCTACATGGACTATGACAGCAAAATTGACCCACTGATCTGGACTTCTTTAAATCTTTCACTAGATGCCTTATTGCAGCTTGTGCTGTCTCTTGTATCATAGTGATTATGTTCCATTATTAAAAAGCTCATAAGAGGTGTACAACAAAGAACACAGACACGTGAAAGAAAAAAGTGAAGCCATGAAAGAGCATTTTCTGTTTTTGTGGAGTGGCCTGCTGGTGTTCAGAGATTCCTGCCTTATAGTGCTCCTAAATCATCTAGTTTGGCTTTGTTGAAGTTGGATTTTGGACAACTATAAATTACCCTGTTAGTTAAATGTCTGGGAAGGCTAAAGGTGATGTAACAGTAGAATAAATTACTCATGCAATTAGATTCTGGTAGTATGGTTTGAAAATGATATCACATGGACTGCATTTTACAGCTAACTGTTCTCATTTTTTTCTTAGCATAAAATTGCATTCTTAATTGCTTCACAATTATGTCTTGCATTTTTATGTAATTGCTCTTGTCTTGTTTTCCTCTAGGACTTGTGTTAATTCCAGCAGCAGCACTGGGCCAAGTCATAAGTGGCATCTTGGTTTCCAAGTGCAAAATGGATTGCAAAAGCATAATCAAGTTCCTGATAAGCACTTGTTCAGTGGCCCTAATATTAAACACAGTGTTTTTGTTTGCTAAATGTGGGAACGAACCTTTCGCAGGTGTCTCTGAAACATATAGTGGGTAAATATATTTTAATGCACTCTTGGGTTTGATGTTAATGTTTGAAATACACAGGTTACATTGTAGAGTAAAATTCCTTTTAAAATGTCGTATTTTGCCTTGATGTATGAAACGGAAATGTTTTATGGAATTCTAAAATTTTGTCTTGGAATCTTCATGTAATAGATTATAAGGAAAGGTATTGATGCCTTCCCTACAAAAGGTTCTGAGTGGTATAGTCCTGCTTGGCACAAAAATCTCAGCTTCTGTAACCGTTCTAGGTGTAGTAGCCATGGTATTGACTGCAGCTAATTTTGTATCACAGTAGTGTTTTTGTATCTTGTTTTATTAACCACCTCTGCAAAATCTGGGCAGTTTGATCCTGGAGGGAGTAGTAAATTTCATGAGAGTGCATAAAGGTACACTGCATTTTACACTGATTACAAGATTTTCACCAGAAAAGCAAAGACATTATTGTAGCATCAGGTTCTTGCGCATCTAATCTCCTTTTATAAAGGAGGCTTTCTAATTTTTTCCAGGTATGATGGCTGATGGAGGTAGAAATGTAATGGAAAGAGGGCATATCTCAGTGACAAAGTTTAAGAATAAAATGGGTGGAGTAACATGGTTAACTGAAGCATAGTTCAAAATATTTTTGGCTGACATGTATATAAAAGCATTGTCTAAACAATAGATGCTTTTCTTTCCTTTAACACAATTTTCCTTTCTAATGAGAATGTAGTCTCACTCATTTTTATTTGTAGTAATTATGGTAAATTGTAGGATGAATTCTTCCTGTTGCTGTGAAGAAAGCTTATTGTCCAAACCAGTAGGGCAGTGGGTGAAAAAAATCAGGAAAGTGAAAGCAAAATAAAGCAAAATTAAAAAGAATGTTTGCAAGTATAAGCTTTCTTTCGAGACTGAATTTTCAGGTACATATTTAAAAAATCATTGAATGTATGTGATCAAGTCACCACAATAGGCACTGTCATAGGAAATGCCCAGTCACGCCTTATTAAAAAAAATAGTATAAGATCAATGTTTCAGTTCTCATAGTTTCAGTTCTCATAGTTTCAAATAGTACTCTGCTCTCAAGTGGTCAGTTACTCTGTCATGAATTAACAGAGCAAGAGGCAACACCAGCTGTTTGAGAGTCTGCCAAAGAGCCAGATTGTGCTGTGCAAAATAACTCTAGTAGGCTGGTACCTAGGGACTGCTAGATGCCATTTGAAAAAATCATAGGCATGTACTCTGTGCTGTGTAAGTTGCTGAATAACTTACCATACCTTTTTATTGTTTTCCCCCAAATCCCGCATTTTAGACAAGGGTTAGGTACCACTATCTTGGACAAAAGCATAATCTGAAAGTTCTGCTCCAAGACATAAAGAAGTATTCAAAGCTAAATAAGATGCGGAAGAGGAGTGTTGCGCTTTACTGACACAATAGCATGAAGTGTACCATGAAAATGCAGAAGATGGGTTGGGGAGGAAATTAGTTTTGTGGCCTCT
This sequence comes from Ptilonorhynchus violaceus, assembly GCA_013397565.1. Lineage (NCBI taxonomy): Eukaryota > Metazoa > Chordata > Aves > Passeriformes > Ptilonorhynchidae > Ptilonorhynchus > Ptilonorhynchus violaceus. The sequence continues at coordinate 315,567 of VZRJ01011925.1, forward strand.
AATGCACATGCAAGTTGGTAGAAAGTAGGAATTTAATGCTATGATATTTTAATATTCATTTGTATTTCCTTTTCCAGAAGGTATGCAAAGTGAATCAACAAAGTTTCATACATTGGTGACTGAAAGAAAACAAAAAAAACCTGAAAGCCCAAGTTACCACTCATTCTGATTTCATCTTTACAACTTGCTCTATAAATTGACACTATATTTAAAGGCCAGTGTTGAAATTTGAAGCATAAAATACGGCTTTGCTTCAGTGTCTGAAAAAAATCTAGCAGACAGATAATTTTGACAATTCCGAACTGAAAAACAGGATTCAGATTTTGGTTGTAGAAAGCTTAAGTTACATGTTGAGCAAAAGAATCTGTATTCATGAATCAAATGCTGAAGATGTGGTATAGAAAATGGTATATGAAGTTATCCATATTTTTATGCCATGTTCTATGACAAGCAGCTGACAAAAGTTACAGCTGAAATGATTTTCATCCTAAGTTAAATACAACTATCTTGTGTTTAACAGTTTTGTGTAACTTTGTCAGTTACACAGTTATGTAGTTTAACTGTTGCTAAAAACCACTTACCTATAGCAATTTGGAGTTTACCAGTCCTGGAATATATCTTTTCTCTCAGAATCAATTATAAAAAATAGTTCAGTTTTACCTAATTCGATGTTAACACGTTGGACTATACTTTCTTGGACAACATGTACATCAGAGTAGTTAGTGGCACTAGTATGGTGCCAGTTCTTAAGCTGTTTTCCATGGAGAAATAAAATATGTAGCAGTAGTTTTAAAAAATTAATAAATTTATAAACTTGTGGAGGAACAGCCAAGTGTTTGCCTCCTGCTTAAGCTTAAGCATTAAAAAATGCTTCTCAAAGAATGAATTATGAGACTGCTCTGAGAGTTTGATGCAGACTTTTGTGGAGAATTTCAAGAAATCCTTCATGGCAGGCATTCTCTTTCTGTTGAAAAATAGCCTGGAGAGGTGGGAAAAGCTTTTTTAAGTTTAGACTAGACTTTTTAAAGTTTAGTCTCAGAACTCTATGAGTACAGGGTCACTTTTGAGTTTGTGTTAATGAAAACAATATGTTGCTTGTAGTAACGCTGTTTATTACTAAATTAGACTATCAGCAGAACTGATATGGTTTATTTTGTCTAACAAGCACTTCACAGAATTGTGTTTTGCCAAATTCAATTGCCTGGTGTTTCCTTGAAAACTTGAAGGAGCAGAAATGCAATGACTGTTTCTGTTATTTATTTCCATGTCTCTGAGACTCTTGTTTAAAAATGCCTTTAGAGTTTTTAAAGAGCATTTAATAGCCTCATCTGCTAGACTTTTTTAGGAAAGCAGGGGTATCTTTTTTGTTATGTTTTTCTCTGACTGTGCATAATGAAATGTTCAGTCTCTTTTTGAAGGTCAGGGAAAAGAGACACTGTCTGCACGTGTAAACAGGACAAATGTTGCCACCAGACTGATTAAATATTTCTAGGCTTTGTGTGCCTCAAAGGCTAACAAGGCACTGTATGAACAAATTTGTGATTAGTGAATTTGCTTATGGTGCACTGTAGTTCATTCTTCCTACATAGGAGAATCAAAGTTAGTTTGCTGAGGCTTAAAGCCCAAATGTAATTTAGTAGGACTCTGCTGTACTACAAAAAAATGGATTTTATGTGTAGTTATGATGTCCCTAATACTCCATGTGAAGTTTAAATGCCTGTAAGTTTTCAGCTTAATTCCTAGATAAACTGTTTCTCCTATTAGTATTTTTTAGCATCTTAAATTCTCATGAAGAAACATGGCAGTATCAGTAACCTGGTTTTAGCTGACTGAACTCTTGACCTGTGAAAATTCCTTACTTATTAATGAACTACTATTAGAAGATCAAAGGATGTTTTTATTCTCTCTAGTTATACCTTAGGACAGTCCTCACACAACCCAAAGTGATTTTTCATGCTAATAATATGGTGGATCTCCTATGAATAAAACCATATGACCACCTGTACTGGAAGTAAATGCCTAAATTGAGAGTAGAAGAAGTAAGCAAGAGTTAAATTAAAATCTGTTATTTATTAGTTATTCTCTAAACAACCAGAGAAAATCTGTAAGGTCCTTCAGGGTGTGATAAGAATTTGTATGTCATTGCACTCTGCATTTAGCATGTGCAATGCTAAGCTAAGCACTGAGTTGTCTTAGTGCTTGTACAATTTAGACATCTGCATAGCAGTGTTAAAAGTAGTAAAAATGTGGTGGGTTTGCAAGTGGACTGCTGGGGAAAAATCTTGGAATGTGATCAGTAGAATAAACAACTCGAAATACTGCTTTTAATCTTGTATTTTTTCCTTAAAATTATAAATTGAAGAAATTAAAATACCTAAGTGGGAGGGAGAGGATAGTATAAGAGTTGGGGCTGAGATGCAGAACTTTATTATCTGTTTTGTGACAGGAAATTGGAGAAATAATCTATCGAAGGAATAATAGCATAATGGTATCTAGGTGCATAATAAATGGAAATTCCCTCTAGAGCTGTAACTACTATGAACATCTCTTATTTTTAAACAACTAAGTGCATAAATACCACGAACTGAATATTTTGAAATTTATTATGCTGTAAATATTGCATTACTTATTTACGTATCTTCTGTTTTTCAGTTGCTTTATTAAAAGCCTGTTAACTTCTGCCTTCCAGAACAGGCACTCTGTATAACTTAACAGCCCCATGCAATGCTAACTGCAGGTGTTTGCGCTCCATGTACTACCCAGTTTGTGGCAGAGATGAAGTCCAGTACTTTTCTCCCTGTTTTGCGGGATGTGCCTCATATCTCTTCAACAACATGAAAAAGGTACTTTATGCAATGAAGATAGCTGACATGGTCTGTTTTGGTTTCCTGCAAAATGCACTATATTTCAAAAACATCCTTCCCTTGACATGAAGTTGCAATATTTATGAATCTAAGTGGTAGTTACTAAAAGAAAAATTGGTGTGAATTGGAAATACATGTTTAATTAGAATTAGTGTTGGTATGTGTCATGGGCCAATACACTCTCGCCAGGTGCTTTTAGACATTCCACTTGTGAAGGTGTAGTGTTTAATATCAAATTTGCTTACTTGATGACAGTTGATGTTGCATGGGTTTCTGATTTAGCAGAGTGATATAAAATACGTTGAAAACACAATACAAATGTGGGTTGCATTTAGCAAAATACTGTGATTGCAACACAGTTCACTTATGGTACCACTGGTCTCTAACCTGTTCACTGTCACATGTTCACTGACTACATGTTCATGCTGGTCTGGCTAACTTAGGAGAATGTTCCCAGTCTCTTAATGAACTCAGGGAGAAGCATTTACACCACTGGTTTATTCACTCCACTGGTATAGCTGTTTCTTTTCTGTATAGCTTTATTTGCAACAGCTCTGGCCATTCACATTCATTGTTCTGTAAGCTTCCTGAGTGATGTAGACATATCTCTCTTTCCCATCTCCTCTGAGCCTTCCTCCATTGTAGGGCTTTGCTGGTTAGCCACAGTGCTTCTCACTTCTGTGGTGTCATTTTGCAAAGGTTACTTCCACCAGACTTTCTAATGCTGATAATAAGTTAAATCTAAATGTACTTTAAATAGAATTGACAATCAGAAAAGTAGAAATCAGCAACTTATCTCTACTAGTACAACAAGCTCTTGAGCAGAGATGTGGGAGGAGTGTAGGGAGGCCTGAAAGTCTGGCAGGCTGACCCAGAGAATGCCTCTGGGCACTTCTTATTTTAGAAACGGACAATGGTAAATGAGAGGAGGTATTATCAATAAAAAATGCAGGAGACTACTTCGTGCTGTGGAAGTTTTATATTTCACTGACACATTATTTTTTTCTTTGAAAACAGACTTCTGTGGATTTAGACGAAGAGCATATTCCATTTGTTCACCTGCTTACAAAAGTGGTCCAATATTTCTTCTAATCTATTCTTTTTAAGTCTTAAGAGTAGAGCTCACCTCTCTATCTGCATGTGGTTTGACTCTCTCTTTCTTACTTTCAAGTTTTTTGTGCTTGTAGCTAAAACTTGCTCCATACAAAATGGTGACTATCACTGTCTTTTTAGGTCAGAAAAACAAAAATAACTTTTTCCCAGGTGAGCTGGATCAGTCAAGTTCTGATGAACCAGTTTTAAAAATTAGTGTTCTTGTCATGTGTTCATCAGGAAGTGGACTGTTTCCCATATGGTAAAGTAAGTTTAATAGTGTTGTGTGATGCAGACCCAGTGAAAATTTACCAAAATAGTGTCACTTTGTGTCATTCTTGGAGCTAAATTTTGTCTTATAAATTATTTGTAGACATACCACAACTGTTCCTGTATTGGGAAACCAAAAAGAGAAAATAGTTCAGAAGACTTTTTCTATGAAGCTGTCCCTGGGAAATGTCCAACACAATGTAAACTTTTACCTTTATTCCTGACCTTCTTCTTTTTTGCTGTTGTTTTTACATTTATGGCTGTTACTCCAACAACTGTGGCCATTCTCAGGTATGTTTTTTGGTTTGAAAGAAAGGTAACATTCTTGTGAAAACTAGTATCGGTGAAATGCTTTTATTTGTTTTGCTTTGCAATGTGATATTTGCACAAGACTGTGTGGTAAGCAGGCAATGCTTTAAAGAGAGGACAGTCATATTACTGTTCACTCTTTTGTTAGTAGATATGGTTTGAATCTATAAAAAAAAATCTTTTGTACCTGTGACAAAGTCTGTTTCATGGGAACATTCTTGACTGTTTTAGTTAAAGCAAAAAGGAATAAATGTGCCATGTGCTTGGATGAAGAAAATATTTGACTAGCCTATCAATAGTGTTAGGTTTTCAAATTGTATCAGGAAAAGGACAAAATAACAATCAGTCTTGTATTCTTAACCTTTGATTCTCATCTCAATTCAGAGTTCTGGCTTGAAAAATTTTAGTCTGTCAAAAACTACAGACTACCTCTCATGATACTGGTGGTGTATGTATGGTGGTCACTAATGTAAAATGTGATAGCATGTATGTTAGCCAGTGGTTTTGCTGTCTTTGAAATTGCTGAAATGCATATGTATGAAAGCTAGATTGTTTGCTGTTTTTATTTTTTTTAAATGTGCTCCTCATTCTGAATGTAGAGCCTTTTGCTTTATGATTTGTACCTCTAACACTTCTAGAGAAAAATATCCGTGGTGCACAGGCATGATGCTTTATGGGGGTGTGGCTAGATGCTCTTTGGCAGGGGGTTGATGAGATAAATGACAGCTACAACAGTGCTTTGTAGTAGCCTCCTGTCCAGGTTTGGTGTAAATCTGGATTTAACAGCTTGTCATATTAATGTGGGGGCAGAATAATGTGAAGTGTTGCATTATCTTCAAAACTGAGCTGACATAATTTTATTTCAATATTTCTAAGTTGTCGCTGTTGGATATTTGAATCCTCATACAATTACACTGAAATAGTGAAACAGTTTTTGTGGAAGAAAGGACTAAAGAATAGTTTCAATTTTTAAAAACTAGTATAAATAGCTAAGTGTCAGTAAGTTTTACAGTATATTCTGATATCTTTCCAGTGGGCTGATTTTGTGCAGCTTCAGACATAAACTCAAATATTCATGACAGTGTTCTACTGCTAGATATAATCACCTGCATGATGTAAAACTCGTTCTCCTTCTCTTAATTGCCTTTATGGGTAATAGGAGCCTAACTGTTGATAAGTGCTCATCTTGGATGTTTTGATGTGGCTAATTCTTATATGTACTCCAGAATATGGGAATAACTTTTGAATGTGTAAATATGGTCTTTTTCAACAGTAATAGAGTTTATTAAAAGGCATGATACATCTCATTAAAGAAAATGGTTGTGAAACTAAATTGTATAAATTAAACAAGTCAGGTTGTATTTAACCTTTATGGTAGTATCTTTAAGACACTGTCATGAGAATATTTGTTGCTGGAAAAATATCTAAAAAAAAAAAAGGGTCAGAGTTAAGGAGGTAAATTCTGCTACTTATTAAACCAATATATTGGTTTATATAGCATGGGCCAGCACAACTTATTTTTAAGGTCAGGTGATTGTATGCAAAGGTTATGGGAATACAACATGTGCTGTGCTGGAGCCTGGTCTCAATTCATGTATTTCTGAGTTTCTTTAGCTCAGGATTGCATCCTAGCACTGTCTTTAATTTCCTTGGTTGGTCTATGGAAAAAATGTAACAGAGTATATCAGAGTGCTGGTAGCAACACTTGAAGTAGTTTGGTAACTTGTTCTGCACACTGGATTTCTAAACTCCTCTGCAATTAACAGGTTAGAAGAGTATATAGAGACAAAGTATATTCATTGAGAGACACAGCACACATATGGAACAGTTAAAACTTGTTTGCTGTGTCTTAAACTGCAAATCTTGTTTACAGGTGCGTGCCAGATAAACAGCGCTCATTTGCTCTTGGAGTACAGTCGGTGTTTCTGCGACTACTGGGTATGAATTTTTGTTGAAACATTTGCCTCTGAATTTGCTTATTTGACATTTTTTCCTGGACTTTTAAATAATGCCTTAAGAAGCCTTCAGAGCAACTTGAAGCAGTCTGTAATTGGCTTACAGGATACACTTCTTGTAAGGTACCATCTGGATTCAAATTCCTTGTTAGTAGGGCATTTGTCCTTATTGTAGCCTTTCTTGTTCTTATCGGCACAAACCAAATACAGGTAACTGTCATTCTTTCAGCAAAAGGCACCTGCTGTTGCTTTCCACAGAAGAAGACTTCTGAAAACTGAGATAAGAAAAACTGATGTAATAGAAAACATCTTCATGTAGCTGACATCAGAAATCCAGAAATTAAAAGAAAAGTGAAGAGGTGGAACCTTTCCTCCTCTTCCTTTAAAATGTCTCTGACTAATTGTAGCATTTATTGAAATTGTAGATACTTGTACATAAGTAATTACTGAGTATAATATGGGAAATATAATACTTAAATTCTAAATCTAAGCATCTGTACCATTTCAGTAAGACATATGAATCACCTTAAGTAAAAGGTAAAGGTAGGTATTTTCTGATCCACGCTCATTTGAACTTTCTTGGGCATATTTTAAATTCTTGTTTTAGTATTAGAGAGTTTTTAAATGGCATATTTAATTCAAGACTGGGACAAGACACAGTTGCTGGTTGGACTCTTATGTGACCATTTCGTACGGCAGCTATTCCCTCTCCCTTGAGATCACATATCTAACAGTGTGAGTTCTGCTTTGCTGTAGCAGTTGAAACTCCAGTTAATTACAGTCGTTCTACCAATAAAGCAAAACAAAAGCAAACATCCTGAGAGATAGAAATTATCTGGGAGGTGATGTTCAGTGTTGTATGGAGGGCACCTCTGTTTCACTTTACTCAGAGTTCAGATATTTATGGCAGAATTTTAATGCCTGACTTCGCTGTAGAGTGATAGAACTTTTTGCACTGCCTGTACTGTAACTGAAGAAGGCAGCAGCTAACAGCATTACTTACCAGCAACATATTTATGCTGTAGGCTTTAGGAATCACACAGGGGTTCTAGGCAGAAGACCTAGTGAGGACATAGCTACTTGTTAGTTCGGTTTAGGCCTTGGATAGGTTGGCAGTGATGTACCTGGGGTGTTTGTTATAAAATTGGCTATACCTGGATGCATTGTGCATTATAACACACAAAAATCAGACAGACCTAATAAAATATCTGCAAGAATAATTTTAGACACTGCTGGTTTTTGGTGAAATTCTTATGGCTGGGGAATGGGAAGAAATGTATAACTGAACATATTAACATAATAATATTTTAGTTCTCTGCATTTGGAACAGGTTAGTGTGTATGATCTGAAGAAAGGGACTTCTTTCCTTTCAGTTAAATTCCTGCTTCCTTGATTAGCTGTTTTCACCCCTGATTTTAATCACCTATCTTTTTTTTCCAATGAAAACTGAGGAAGTTTTAAGAAACTCAAATCTTTGAACAAACTTTTTGCTTAATAAAGTGAGAATTGTATTAAGAATTAGCTGACACTGTGCATCCTACCTCTTAATTGAGAGCATTGTTAAGTGCAGACTTACTATGTAATATGAGGCCTATGACTTTGCTTAAAATGTTATGTTTAGTGTTTGGTTCTCCCATTTTATCTTCCTTACCAGCTTGGCATTTACTGTATGCATGAAGACAGGTATTCCAAGTAACTCAAACATTCTAATGTGTTAGTGTGGTTTTGTGTTTTTTAGGTACTATTCCTGGACCAATTTTGTTTGGTGTTGCTATAGACCACAGCTGTACTCTGTGGGATATTAATGAATGTAAGATTAAAGGAGCCTGCTGGGTATATGACAATGAGAGAATGGCTTATTTGCTGATGGGCATAAGTAAGTCTTTTGTATTAAATACATATACAGGGTAATAGATATGCTTAGCCTGCCTGCTTGATGGGAATTATTTTAAAACAGACCCTTATACTTTTAATTTTTAGCAGCAGTGGTTTAAATTTTTTTCATAAATAATAACAAGCAAAATATTATGGAAGGAGAAACACCACAGTAAGTAGCCCTTAAAGGTTACTTAAAAAACTTTTTTAATAATAACACAAAATAGTTTTGCTCTTCATTGTCACACCTTATTTACTACATTTTAAGGGACTGGCACATACTTCAGTCTGTCTTCAGGGCCATGAGGATGATTAGGGGTGTGAAGATGATTAGAGGGATGGAGCACCTCCCCTATAAAGAAAAGGCTGAGACAATTGGGTTTGTTCAGCCTGGGAAAGAGAAGGCTCCAAGGTGACCTTATTGTGGCCTTTCAGTACCTGAAGGGGAGCCTACAAGAAAAATAGATACAGAAGGACTCTTTATCAGAGAGCTTAGTGATGGAGGGGTAATGGATTTAAACCTAGAAGGTGAGTTTTAGTTAGATATTAGGAAGCAACTTTACCGAGAGGGTGACCAGGCACTAGAACAGGTTGCCAGACAAGTTGTGGATGCCCCATGCCTGGAAGTGTTCAAGGGATGAGGCCCTGAGCAACCTGATCTAGTGGAAGGTGTCACTGCCCACAGCATGGGGTTGGAACTAGATGGTCTTTAGGTTCCCTTCCAACTCAAACCATTCTGTGATTATTTGGGTTGGTGTGTTGGCAGCTTAAGGTCGGCAGAGCTTTCTTCCTCTTATTGTATTTCAGTTCTTTTCGTTAAGTTATATAAAGTTCTTGAAAGTATCTCTGAACACTAGACAAAAAAATTCCCAACTTGTTTAACAATCTGTTCCCTTCAAATGTCCGAGGTATATATGCCTGTGGGAGAGAAGGCAGGCTAACCTTGAATCTGTGATAACTGCTATTGTCTTGTCTTCTGGCAACTGTGATATTTACACTGTGTAAACTGAAGTGCTGGTGTCTAATCCTGAGACTCGAAAAGCAGTAGTCACAACTTGAGGTTTCAGTATCTCACAGCATATCTGTGATAAAATACAATCCCTTATGTTTCCCCTTCTCCTTGGTCCTTCAATTTGCAGAAACACCTTTGTGTAACCTTTTAAGGTAGCTGATGAGAGAATACTTAACAGGCATTCTATGTAGGAAGTTTTAGTTTGTGAAAAGAGAATATTGATACAGTGAATGACAGCACCGAAACAAGAAATAAGAAAGACTTGCACTTCAGGCTAGAATGGGGTGAAGAAATACAGAACTCAAGCAAAGGCAGTAGCTGCTGCAAGCAAAAACTGGCAGGCATGTGAGGGGTCTGAATTCAGTTGGATGACTGTCTTTGACCTCTGCAATTCATGTAAAATACGTTTAAATGGATACTGTGAATTTCAGTCTTACACAGTGTGTACAACTTGCCATATGAAACTTTATAAGTGACTAAAACAGTCTGCTGCTAAGGGTGAAGTGAAAGTGAGTGCAATAAAGACTCTTCTGTTCTTTGCATTCAGGTGCTGCTTGCAAAGTCTTCACAATCATCTTTGTGGTCATGGCAGTGTGTTTCTACAAGCCTCCACCAGCAACCAAAGTCCTGCAGAGAAAGAATGCAGAAATGGTGTCTGTTATACGCACATAAATTGTGAGCGAATCAGGAACTTTTGGCAGAAACCAGTAAGAATAAGCATTACTGCAACATTTGTACCAAAGTTCTTGTACACTGTTGCCTAAACATAAAAGACTATTGAACAACAATTGAATGACTTGAAATATTTGTGAATGTGTAGTGTTCTCTAATTTGCTAAGGAGTTTAACATTCCATTGTGTCTACCCAAAGAAGTGACACTTATATTTGCAGTCTAATTTTAAATGTCTAATACGTAACTTAATTGAAACAAGATGAAATACTCATGATAAAACAGGAGAAATAAACTGAACTGAGCTGACTAAGCCCCCTTTACCCCTAAATGTGTTTGTAGTGGGAGAAAACAAGTAAGTTGGTATATTAAAGGGAACTGTGTATGTTTAAAAAGGACCTAATATGCACATAATCTGGGCTAGTGCCCTTGGGGATTTTGTCTGTAGGAACACTTGTGAATATGCAAGTTTGGCTATGTTTTTAAAAATATTTTTACATGTTGTCCTAATGGCATAAGGTCACTTTTTAGTATTTGTAGGAACATGTAAATAGTTATGATGGGATAGCTGAGTTGTAATGTTGTTAATTTAAGTGCTTAAGTTTCTGTCTGGAATATATACCAAAACTTGCTGTCCAAGTACTTTATTTAAACATTGTTAAAATGTTAAAGTGTTTCTATAAAATTTGAAAATAAAACCTATTTTCTTACTACATCTGTGTATGCTCTGTCATTTCCAATTGTGATTGAGTTCTAGGCTTAACTCCAAGAAACAGTGCTGAAGGCTAGCAAGAATGTGTATGGAAGCATCAAAACTAAAATACACCTGTAGTTGTTCTTTTTGACTTATATTGTTATGTTATTAAAGCTATATTTGTTTAATGTCATGGGTTTGGTGAGCTGTGATTGGATGAAATCTCCAGGCTAACCTACGACATTTTTCACAGTGCAAGTGGTTGCAAGTTAGGCACTGTTACCAGACATTAAACTGTATTGCCTGCTACTGAAATATCATTCAATATTGACAGGAAAATTTTAGTGAGTAAAATATTCTCTGCACTTGCTTTACTTTGTTAATAAATGCTTCCTTTCTGTTGCACTGGCTGTTCATGTCACTCTTATGAAGCTGTGTGTGCTCTCTTCTTGGGTTACAAGGACTGTACTCACTGACTCTGCCAAGATTTTTAAACAAGTGCTAGAACAAAGGATTATGGCATATGGTTCATGTTTCATCTAATTTTTTAAATGTAGCTGTTAAATTAGGTAGAGGTTCCTAAGATCCTCTATAACTACTTGTAAATAACTATTCAGTAAATAAATCAAAATAGACTACACCATGTGAAAGTATAAGACTTGATGGCTTTTGAGGGAGAGAAGGAAAGGGGCAGGATTTGCTTGCTCCATATAGATGAATGTCTCCTGATAGGTTTTGTGATTGTTTCCTGATGAATGAGCTCATGGCAAGATGGGTAACTAACATGAAATACTGATCTCCCTTAATGTTTGGGGATGCAGGCTAAAACTCTGAATTAATCTTGCAGCTCTGACATGGTTTGTGTGGGGTATAGCAAATCATTAAAGGACATGTAGTGTTCAACTGCTAAACTTGCTGCTTTTGTTCTGTCTTAGGCCGTAAGATCATAGTTTACAGTTTCTGCTGCTTAATGTAGTTGCATAGATTACAAAACTTGTGGGGCAGAGCAATGAGAGAAGAAGAAGTTATTGGCACTCCTACTTGCACTGGAGTGGTTATCTGGGGGGAAGAAGGAAGGAAGTATTGCTGTTGTAATTTATAATCTAGCCTATGACTCAAAGATTTCCTTTGCTGGTTTAGGAGGAGTAGTAGCACAGCGACTAGAAGACAGACTAAATACAAGTTTACCCATTTATTTTGTTTCATAGCAATAGATAGTAGAGGTAAGTAGATGTTTGTTAAAGGTTTTACAAAGTGAAGATACACAACACACACTTGTCTATGATGTTTATCTGCACAGGGAGGGTGAATTAAAAACTCTGCCAGTAACTGTGCCCAGAGTGTCAAAGCACAAAGTCCGGTTTGAGTCAGGTCACTAGTGCTGAACCCCACAGATCAATGCTGGGCCCAGTACAGTTCAAACTCTGATTTTAGTGACCTGAATGATGGGATTTATGGTACTCTGCACAGCTGGCTGATAGACTGGACAGTTGCTGCCATCCAGAGGGACCTTTATGAGATGGAGAAAAGGGTAAACAGGAACCTCATGAATTTCAATAAAGAAAGTACAAAGGCCTGCCCCCAGGGAAAAAATAATCCCATGCACGAGTAATCTTCAGGGGACCACCCAGCTGAAAACCAGCCCTTCAGAGAAGGCCCATGAGTTCATGGTAGACAAGCTGACTGTGAGGCAGCAGTACCCCCTTTCTGCAAAAAAGGCCAATAGTGCCTTGGTCTGCATTAGGCAAAGCACTGGCAGCAGGGCCAGGGAGGTGATTATCCCTTACTCAGTGCTGGTGAAGCCACATCTGAACTGCTGAGACCCATTCTGGACTCTCCAGAACAAGGGTGTTACAGGCTCGCTGGAGGGGGTGTGGTGCAGGGCTACAGAGAAGATTAAGGGACAGGAGTATCATTCATGCTGAGTGCTGAGGAAGCTCTTTCTGACCAGCAGAAGATCAGGCTCAAGGAAGTTCTGAGCCTTGAAGAGGCAGAAATCAGACTGTTCTTGTTAATTGCCAGCTGTCTGTAAAAGAGGCGGTGCACACAAAGTGAAACACCTGAAATTTTCTCTGAACACAAGAAAATCTTTTTTTTGGCTGTGAAGGTGGTCAAACATTGAAACAAATTTCTCAGGGATTTTTGAAGCTTGCCATTCATGGGGATGTTTAAATCCTGAATGGACATGGTCCCGAACAATCTATTCTGGCTGACCTTCCTTGAGCAGAGGGTTTGGACTAGATGATCTCAAATGTTCCCCTTCCACCTTAAATGGTTCTGTGTTTCTGTGAGATGCTCCCCAGTGTGGCCTTTGCCCCATTCACCTTATGATAGGTAGCTTCTAAATGTGTTCTTACAAGGAAAGACCTATCCAGTTCTGCACAGTGATTTTTGTTTTCTTTTTTTGAGTTTTGGGTTGCTGTTTCTTTTGTTTGTTTATTTTCTTAATATCAGCTTTTGTCACATATTAATATTGAACAACACTTAGCAGCTAATAGTCTGTGTATTATGTCTTACTGGGTGATATTAATTCTTCCCATGCTAACAGTGGTAATACATTTCAAACAGAAGTTGACAGTCTTTTGGGATTTGTACATGCCCTGAGAATGTACTGCTGTTTAGAGTGGTTGGACTGCTAAATTCATGAACTTTTATCTTTGAGGTTGTATCAACTACCACAGATTTGGGATTTAAGAATTTCAAGTACTGTCCAAAATAAGGATGATTTAAAAATTTTTGAAAGTTGCATTTTCTAGCTAGCATGATTATGTTTAGAAACAAATCCTAGTGCAAATGAGGCTGTCCAGCTAGACATTGTAGTAGAGCAAAAGTTTTAATTCTTCTGTAAGCTTCAAAAACTAAGTCTATTGCCCTATATGGCTAGTGCAAATGAATTGTCCAAAACTTTATTGAAGCCTCTGCTCAGTAAATCTGCATGACTGCATGAGTTCTTACTCCATTCTTGCAAGGGACTGACAGTATTTAACTGTTACAGTTGCAACTAAATTTTTGATCTAAACTTTCTTTGTTGTTTTGTGTTTTTTTAATCTCGAATCCAAGACTGCAAACTGCATTTTCTCTGTTTTGAAGAAGAAAGATGATGATAAGGTAACCTCAAGCTCTGTTTGGACAGGGAAAGCTGGAGTCCCTGTTGAAATAAGCTAATTCGTTTTATTTGAGGACTTCTCCAAAGTGAATAGCTTAATACCAAAATTCACTTGTGTTGGCAAGAGTACGTTCTTCCTGGCATCATGAATACTGAGAAAGGGGAAAATATGAATTTTGTTTTGCATGCGGCTGCCATAAATATCATTACTTAAAAGCTTGAAATATTTTGTATACACACCTGCTTTGTGAGGTCTCTTTGCACATGTTTAGAAGTATCTGAACAAAATGACCTGAAATGTGTTGGTTATAAAAAGACTAGACCAAAGTATGTCTACTGACAAATTATTGTCAGAAATATGAGAATCTTAGGAATGCTGCAGCTTGCTAGCTGTTTTTACATGTTTGTCAGTTGCTGACCTTTACTGAGATGATGACAGTAGGACTTGCACTGTTTCCTGGTCTAAAACATGGTAAGAATAGGTTCATGTGTAAGCAAGTATAAGAAAATTACTGAAAAAACATCTAAGTCTGAAAGCCCTCAAAAGGGTTGTGGGTTGAGTAGTACTTCTGTTTATGAGTGAATATGTATAAAATATTTTTTTAACCTTTTGTTGCAGTAGCAGATCGTACAGTTATGATTTAATGTATGACTTTGTTTGTTTGTGGTTTTTTGTTTAGTTTTATTCATTTGTTGTGTTTTTTTAGTGTGTGTATGTGCTTTTTTCTTCCCCCCACCAGATGGCTCTGTTTCTGCTAAAAAATAGCTAATTTTGTTGGGTTTTGCATGGAACATTACAATTCTTTAGAGCGCAGAGCAGAAAATATGCAGCTTTTGCAAAAATACTCTGTTAATGGAAGTGTAACTGGTGCCTTTTGTGTGCTTGATTTCTGTTTTTGCAGTGGCAATGACTTTCTTTTTGTGGTAAATGATTATGCCTGTTTATGACTTATTTTCTTTTTATGACATGTCTGTGAAGCTCATTATGCAGCTCTATTTTTTATGGGTTCTTGTGGGGTTTTTTTCCCAAAAGACAGAAATCCACAGGCAAAAAAGATCAGTGTTAGATTAAAGAAGCATTACAAAAATATGGAGGAGGACAGTTAATCTTATATCTCAGTAATATATGATGCAAAAAATCTGGAATAAATTATTTGTGTGCTGCTTCCATGGAAAATATAGCCAGAAGAGTGAGTCTGCTATATAGAGGAGACTTATGAATTTGGGCAGCCTACTCATGTGTATGCCTTTCAAAATCTGCATAATGGAAGTGAAAACATCCACTCCTCTCCAGTCTACAGAATACCTTAGAAAATATCCCAAATGGAAGTCCCAGTGGCACATATAAAGTTTCTTTCTGATCGTTATTAATCTTTGAGCTTTCATAGTGAATATGTTAACTTTTAGTATGAAATGAAGCTCTTGAACAAAGGTGAACTATAAACCAGAAAAATCAAATCCAAGCTGAGTATGGAGATCATAATTCCTTCCAAATTATTCAGGTACTTCAAAAAATGGCTGTGCTAAATTGGTACCTCTTTTGCCTCCAGTATTTTGCTCTGAGATTGTCTTTAAAGATGGAAAATGAAGGAAATATTTAACTTGTTTGGAAATAAAATCGTAAAGTAGGGTCACTTGGTCTGAAGTCAGTGAAGGTTTTGCTCTTTATTTAAAGGGATTCAGGGTGCTTTGACAAATTGCAAGACAATTGCTTGATATTTGATGTGCTTACCATGTATCCAGCTGGAGGAAGTTTGTGTCACAAAACTGAGAGGATTTGGTAACCTATAAACCTTGTAAGAAGTGACTGAACTATGATAGAAATGCAAGCTGTAGAGAGAAAATCAGTGCTTTTCAGAAATTTTTTGCCTATTTAGTCACGTTTTGAAAGTGTCTCACTTGTTATGTTTTAATTGACTAGATATAGAGATTGGTTTCAAAGATTAGGAAAAGCCTGCTGATTAATGCAAATCCACATCTCCACCTTTGCACTTCACATTTCTCAAGCATCTGTTGCCGTTCCTTCAAATGGCAGATTGTCAGGCTATGGATAATGGAGGCTCCAAAACACTGAAGTAATTACCTGCAATAAGTGAACTGAAGCAGTTCCCGTAGGATATTGGCAAATAAACATGCTAAACCAGCTATAACAGGAGATATGAAATGAAACAAAACAAATGCAGGCTGAAAATGTGACACAGGCAAATCCATATAGGAGATGAAGAAGATTACATTGCTATTGTATTTCATTCTAGTCAAGGTTAATGACCTGCATTTGAAGAGCTTTGTAAATCAGTTATTTGTGCCTACGAGAACACAAGGACATACAATTGACAATTGCAAAAGGACACAATCTCCTGGGACAAATCTGGTAGTGGGATCATTGCAGTATCTAGTAGGTGTTGTGGTTTAACCCCATCTGGCAACTAAGCCCCACAGGGCCACTTTTTTATTTCCTCCTGATGGGATGGTGGAGAGAATTGGAACAGTATAAGTGGAAAAAAACTTGTGGATTGAAATAAATACAGTTTAATAAGTAAAGCAAAAGCCACATACACAAACAAAGCAAAAGAAGGAATTCATTCACCCCTTCCCATGGGCAGGCAGGCGTTCAGCCATCCCCAGGAAAAGAGGGCTCCATCACATGTAATGGTGACTTGGGAAGAGAAGCCAAACACTCCAAAAATCCTCCCTTTCCTTCTTCTTCCCTAAGCTTTATATGTAGAGCATGATGCCATATGGTTTGGAATATCCCTTTGGTCATTTGGGGTCAGCTGTCTCAGTTCTGTCCTCTTCCAGCTCCCTGTGCACCCGCAGCCTGATCACTGGTGGGTTGAGGGACAGAGAAGTCGTTGGCTCTGTGCAAGCCCTGCTCAGCAATAACAAAAACATCCGTGTTACCAGCACTGTTTTTAGCATAAATCCAAAACATTGCACCATTCCAGCTACTGTGAAGAAAATTAACTAGCCTAGGCAAAACCATCACAGGAGGATAGCTGTAATGAAAAAAGATACATTATGTGGAATTTAAAGGATGCTTTCTGACGCTATGAAAATTATTTATCCTCTTTCAGGGTTGGGTCTGTCATATGCATAACCAATCTATTTTTTGTGGGTTTTGTTTACAAGATAATATGCTAATGTTGCCTTTCCAGCTAGAATTTTAACAACACTATCTTGAGCATGGCTCTGTTTCCCTTTGGGTGCCTCATCCTTTGATACAGCACATCAATGAGAAATCTCTTTAACCTGACCTCCTAAGAAAATAAGGCAATTGTGACCTCTTATTGTTAGTTCCCTCCTTGCTTAAGATTTCCTTCATGTCCTTCTTGAAAATTTTTTGCCTGTGAGTGAATCTGTATCAAATTTGACACAGAGAAGAAACAAATATGGGGAACATCCAGAGAAGTTCATAAAACTTCATCAGAAAAGATAGGTGAGTGCCATTTGCCAGAGAAAGTTATAACTCAGTCATTGGCCTTTATTTGCAGCAAAGGTCAGCCAGGCGATGGAATGCAGACCTGGAGGAGTAAATGCCCTTTGTAGATGCCAGTGAGATTACACTGAGAGGCAACTTTATGATTGCTAATGGTACCTTAAATACTGGATAAAGAAACCAGAAAATGAGGATTTGGGGTTTAAACCTGCAGTAACTAATACTGAGAATACCCCAGGCAAATATTTTTCTTTTTAAAAATCTTCAAGGTAACACAAATTTCAGATTCAACTAGTTTTCATTTAAACAGGGCTCTGACTTCATAGAAGTACCATTTTTACCATTAGTTAGTACTTACTACTGAGGAACTTGCACACCCTGTTCACTGATACAGATGGAAAAGGTCTTGCCTATTGTTTGGATGCCATCACTCTGTGAGCAAGTATTTAACTTCAATCATGTGTGCAGTTCCCTCAAAGTATCCTTAAATTTTAACCTGAGCAGATGCATAAACTCTTGTAAGGAAAGGGATGCAAGCAACTCAGAGCTACTGAGGCAATAGTTTTTACCATGAAATGGTTTTCACATCACATTCACACCTTTAGACAGACTTGTGCTCTCATTTAAAGCATAAAGCCCATAGGAAAGGCTATGAAAGCTACTGAAAGCAATTGCAAAAGCAATTAGATATTACTAATTCAGTTGCTGTAGCAGTGAGTCTATCCTACTTTATGGATCTTACTTCATTTTCCAGTAGGATTTATTACAAGTTTTTGGGGCATTTCTGTTTTCTTGACTATTTGAACTGTTAAGGGAAGTCTGCCTCAGAGCCTTTTGGAGTTAGAATTTCTTTTACTGGTGTAGTAAAAAAAAGTACTCTTTTTTCCTTTCTCTTTTCTAAAAGCTGTATTGGGCAT
The DNA here is from genome assembly GCA_013397565.1 of Ptilonorhynchus violaceus. Lineage (NCBI taxonomy): Eukaryota > Metazoa > Chordata > Aves > Passeriformes > Ptilonorhynchidae > Ptilonorhynchus > Ptilonorhynchus violaceus. The sequence continues at coordinate 333,767 of VZRJ01011925.1, forward strand.
TTTCTGAATACTGAAGATACCATTCTGGTAATAGTTAAATAGATATTTTGTTTCATTTTTATTTATTTTTTTTTAAATGTGACGGTAGTTATGTGAGCAGACCTAACTGTATCAGCTTTGTTAAGTTTAAAAATTACACAAGTCTAATGAAATTTTCTTCCTATTTAATAGTGAAAGTTGGGCACCAAGGCATTGAAAAGACTAAATATTTTAGCCAGTCTGTCTAAGAATCTACTCAATGATTTTTAATGTGTTGTTGCTTGGCCTCCCATGCAGACTTTAAAGCGCTTCACACAGTTTCCAGAAGCAGTCCTCACTATCTGAGTCCTAAACTATCTATAGTCCTAAACTATCTGGAGGGATACTGACTCATGCAATGAAGGTTTTCCTGTGTTATTACAGAACTATCAAGATTGGAAATGATCTTTAAGATCATCCAGTCCAACCGTCAGCCCAGCATTGCCCCTGTTACACCTAAACCACTAGATCACATCACCGAGCACCAGATCCAGACGCTTCTTGAGCACCTCCAGGGATGGTCACTCCACCACCTCTCTGGCCACCTGGTTCCAACGCTTGACCACCCTAACAGGGAAAATTTTATTCTGATATCTAATCTGAATCTCCCCTGTCTCAGTTTGAGGCCATTTCCTCTGGTCCTCTCACTGCAGGCACAGTAGCAGAGACCAGCCCCCACCTC
>VZRJ01011926.1:3275-15929 GCA_013397565.1 Ptilonorhynchus violaceus
CTTCCAACCCCCCCAAAAACGAGGCTGAGGTCATCCCAAAGCTCAGTGGCTGCTTTATAAAAAGGGGGGACCCGGGGGCCCCCCCATATCAACATATGTACAGGGAGGAGGGGGATGTACAGGTATTTACACCCCCCCGGGGGTATTTACAGAGCTGGGGGGGAGGGGCGGCCCCGGGTCCCTCTGCAGCACCTGGAAAAATCACTCAAAACTCTACTAAGAACTGTATAGATCAATTTTTCCATTTTCATGGGAAATCTATTATTTCTTTTAAAAAGGAACACATTCTATTGTTTTCCTTAATTTTTTTTTGTTGACCCACTGCTTTGCTGAAGTATTTAAAATATTTTAATTACTGAGAATAATTGTTTTTATTGAAATAACTGACTCAACCAGTTACCTGCAAAAATAGCTAGAGTTTAGTCAACCTTGTGAAGTTTTCAGTGCATTTTAGAAGACAATTACTATAGTTCTAGGTATGTGATATACCTTTTTATTTCCTCCTCAGAAGAAATACACTTTAATGGCTATGGGTTTTCTTCCTCCCCGAGTTACATCTTTTGTGTATTAGCCTTCTTAAAAATACTTATTGAAGTTTTATCTCAATGTTGGACGTACCCTTGGTTGTTGATGCTTCTTTTGTTTGTTTGTTTGCTTGTTTGTTTGTTTTTTAATAAGAGCTAGCATTCTGGTTTGAGAATGACTGTTGACTGTACTGGATTCTATTTGGAATTTTCACCCCTCTTTGAATCAGCTGTGTCAGTGCAAGAACTTTTCTCCCAGTTCCAGTAAGCCAGAACTGGCATTAATATACCAAATTCTCCACTGCACCCTGTCCGGCTGGTATGAAATGTGGTGCTGACAACACTTCAAACAATGCTATTGTGGCACTTCTAATTTCATGAGTCTAAGTAAAATTTTTATTATAGTAATAGATCTGTGACAAGCTGTGATGACTGGCTTCAGTCCCAGTATTCGGTACAATGCTGTGTAGATGTATCTTGTAGTCCTTTGCTTTTCATCTGGTAGGCAAGTCACCATGTAAGCTCGCTTTCAGTCAAGTGGTGTAAATGGAAATCATTCTGGTGCGGCATCTCGACTTGAGAGCAGCATTCCACAGCAAATCTGACCTATCCGCTCGGCTGTCTTGGAACCGACTAGTTTCTGCTACTTGCAGGGATACCGAACAGGCGTACTTTCCAGGGAAAACTCTCAGCAGATGTCTGAAATTATGTTTTACCTTTACGTTTCCAAAGCCGGCATTCGGGAGGGACGCTGCCGCGGGTGCGGCCCCTCAGGGCGATGCCGTCTAAGGTCCCTCGCTGCACAGGGGGAGGGAGCACAGGGAGAGTGCAGCTCCCGGCGGCGGAGGCTGGACCACTCGCTCGCAGCCCGGACTACAACTCCCGGCGAGCCCTGCCGGCGGCGCGGCGGCCGACGCGGCGTATGAGTGGTTGGCGGGCCGGGGCGGACGCGCGGGACCGCTCGCCGGGGTGGCGGGATGTGCGCGCGGAGCTCCCGGCGCCTCTCCCGCGCGGGACGGAGCCGCGGGAGCGACGCTAGAGGGGTGAGGCCTCCGCCTGGCCGCCCGCATGGAGCTGAGCAGCGCGGAAGCGGCATCCACCCGGTTCCTCGGCCTCACTCAGCGGTACCGGAGGCGGGGGGCTAAGCTCGGGTGGGGCGGGGCGTGGCGCGCTGCCGAGCGGCGATGGCGGGGAAGAGGCGGTGCTTTGCTTCCACCGACCGGGGGCTGGAGGGATAGCCGGGGCGAGCGGCGGTGGGAGCTCCCGCGGCGAGGGGAGCCTGGCCCTCGGGCGAGCGGAGCAGCGGGAGCCGCCGAACTGCAGCCGTCTCCCTCCGGGGCTGGTGCAGGTGGTGCGGGCCGAGTCGGACGAACCTCTTCAGAGCCGATTTCGCAGCACTGCGCTCGTGCAAGCAGACAGCACTGGGATATCACTGCAATTACATGATTCCTGAGTGCGTTTGTGCCTGTGACTCTTTCTCAGATGAAAACAGATTGACCGATACCGGCAAATAAATACGTATATGGTGAGGAGAACGGCAAGCCCAAGAGGCGTGCCGGCTACGTCCTTGTGATCACACGGGTGCAGTCTGCAAACCCATCCCCTTCTGCCACTACCCTCCCGCTCCCCAAATAAAGTGCTTTCCCGTGTCAAACTTCTAAAAGACAAAGCTCGTGATTTGACACTAGGATCCTAAAAACGTCTAGGTTTAGATTAGCAAATACGTTTAATCGTGCTTTGTTGTTCAGCTTTCAGGACTGTTCTGTAAGAGCTTCTGTTGAAACAGGAGGAAGTTATGTGTGAGAGAGAGAAGGGAAATTACTTTTTATGATCTTGAAATTTTTCCAGACAAAAGTGGGATGTCATCTTGCCCCTCCCCAAAGCACTCCAGGCCCACAGGACTAGCTCAGTGCTGGCACAGTTCTCTGAGAAATAACAACGCTTGAGAGGTTTAAGTATTAGTAACAACTCCCTTGTCTCTTGGTTGCAAAGATTCGGTCCTACAGTCCCAGACTGATGAGGGAAAGAAGGAACTTCTGTTATTCATGGAAAACCTGTTATTCCTTGTGCAGTCTTTCTGTAAGCAAGAGCGGGACTTGTATTCCCAGTGAGGAACTGGGCTGGGTGCGAGGCACAGTTTTTCCTGCCTGAATTCCTGCAGCTGTTGATCTCTGCTCCTCTGCAGCAGCAGCTCCCTCCATGAGTGCGAGGATGTCCAGCTCTTCCTTAGGACTTGGGAGCATGGCAGGGCACAGAGCTCATGTTAAAGCTTCTTTAAACACTTCTAATATAAAATATTTTAAAACAGAAACGTTTGAGAAAATAACATGCAGAAGTCTACTACAAGCATAGGTACAATGTCTTTAAATAAAGATCCACGTTGATGGACATTTTGTCGAACCACTCTGAGGGCAGCATGTGGCCAAAAAGCTTCATTAACCCTTTGTCTTCTGCTCGTTGGGCAGCGTCTCACCCCAGTCCTCGGGGGCTGAGTGGAGATACCTCCCTGGAGTGCGGTCACCCCTTGAGGATGAGCCACAGAGATTCAGTCGTTCGACTGGGTGAGTAACTATTTCTACTTAGTAATTGTTTTTGCTGGCTTTAATGTCATGACTGCAATGTTCGTTCAGCCGTCGTGCTCTGCGCCACCCATTACAGCGATGCCTAAAGATTTTTAGCTTTTTATATATTTTTCATATATTCACAGCCTTGTAGATTTTTAATATATAGTTGTATAGTTTCTAGCACTTTTGTTACCCTTTCTCACACTTTAGAACAGTAGATTACCCTTTCTCACACATTTATGCCACCTTCTTGAAATTCTGTTTAGTCTTATTTTCAAGAAAAGAATTTCTAATAAGGACATCTTGTTTTGCACCAGTACCCGGTAGACATAACAATATATAGGGCTAAGAGCCCCTGGAGAGTCTCCAAGGGGCAGGCCCAAGGGTGGGTTACCAGGACAACTGATCTCCTATTGGATGCACTTGCTAGATACACTAATTAATTAATCTTGTAAAGATTGTAGAAATTCAGCCCTGCACGTGCACATACCTATATTTTGTGCACCTGAAAGGTTTCATTAAAGAACTACTCTTTATGTTACTACTTTTAATATTGTTTGGAAAATCAGTCTTTCAATTCTAGGCAACAACAGCTCCTGTGGTGGGCAGGGAACATCTGGGCAAGGGCTCTCAGTCTCATCAGTGTCCATTTAAATCAATCATTTATTTCCATCGATCTCTCTGGTTTGCCACCCTCGGTCCCACAGGACAGAGCTGTGTAAAGGCTCGATCCCATCTGTACAAAGTCCTGTGCAGTGTGTCCAGCAGCAGGTGCTGGAGGCACCAAGAGCTGCCTTTTGAGCTTTGTTTTCGCCTTGGGCTCTAAAGAGGGTGTCAAACTCTGCCCTTAAGGATCCAATGTTTATTCTGAACATTTATTCTACACCTGGATAGTTCAGGTGACACAGATTAAGAGTCAGGTCTTGGGACCAACACAGGTTTTGTCCCACAAAGACCAACTGAACTTCCTAAGATAATACACAGGTGAGGCACTGGGACTTTTGGGTTAATATTAAATGTTTTTCCAAGGTGATTCTTGTGAGGTTGAACTGAAGTGATTCCAAAAAGCTGAAGTCCTCACACACAATAAGCTGTGCTGCAGGATCTGGTGCCCTCGTTGTGGCTCACCTTTCCCCATTCCCAGTGTTCCCCTGCTGTGGTGTTGGTGCTGCTGCCCAGAGCAGTGGGATGGGCAGGTGTGTTCTGTTGCTCTGAGCTGTTGTGTTTCCCTGTGGAGGTGGGCTGGGAGTGCTGTGCCATATGGGAAGCAGATTTCCAGGCGAGCTGCTGATCAGTGTCACGTGGAGAGCACAGGGACTCCGGGTGGGCAGGTGGGGGTGTGACGTACAGGGGGTTCTGCTTCCAGGTGTGAGGAGAGAGGTTCATGTGCTAGGCCTGTCCAAATAACACCACTTGGTTCTCTGCCCTGAAGAGGGGGGTGTGGCTCTGGCTGGGGTCAGTGTTTGTGACAGGAGCTGGGAAGCTCTGCTCCCTTTCCAGGAGCTGTTGCTGGTCCTGCATCCCTGCACGGGATATGGGACCCTGGGAACAGTTGCCATAGCAACGCCCAGCATATCGTAATACGCCTGGCAACCATAATAAGCCTGGGTGAGCAGGGCTGGGCAGGTGGAACTTACCTATTACCAGATTCGAATAACTTTGTTTGTCACTCCTGCTCGTTTTTAGGCAGTGAAAGCTCATTTCAGCTGTTCACAGACAGCACTAACTGGTCCATGGATTTAAGGAAACAGCCAGTGTTCAGGAATGTGTGTTGCCATTCTAGCCTTGTCCAACAAGGGGGCACAAAGGGACAGGAGGAGGACAAGGAGTTGTCACAGGGCCTGTGCTCGTGGGCTGCAGGGGACACCTGCACTGAGGAGGAAATGGAAGGGGGGTTGCCTTCGATTGCCCAGGGGGCTTGTGACTTCCCACCCCGCAAGTGTTCAAGGCCAGGCTGAATGGGACTTGGAACAACTTGGGCTTGTGAAAGGTGTCGCTGCCCATGGCAGGGGGTGGAAAGGGATGAGCTTTAACGTTCTTTCTGACCGAAACCACTCCAGGGTTCTATGAAAAGCCTTATTCCCGTGGTCCAGACTCCTTTTTGTCCTACCTAGCCCCACAGATGGCCCAAGATAGATGGGCATCCCAGATTGCGATGTGCAGTGAAGATTATTTAGTGTTGCTTTGTGCCTTCCAGGTACTGGAAGCAGCTTGGCTAGTACTCCTTTATACAACAATCTAGAAGTGTGGAGTTTACACAGTGCCACAAAGAGCATTCTTGGCTCTTCTACCTGTTGCCAACTGACAGCAGGAATGAACCAAAAAAAGCAGTGTCAGAAAATAGAAGTTACAAGCTTCTAGATGTAAGTCATACTCTTTATGTTATGCTCCAAAGATATACATTCCAGTACTTGTCTCCAGGCACCCTGATCTAGAAAACAAAACAACTTTCTACTCTTTATGAGTTAAGGGAGCAATTGGGAAGGAAGAAGAAAAACCACACACAAATGGGGAAAGGACACCATCACCGCTCCCATGAAAAAATAAAATCAAACAAGCAAACAAACAGCCCAGCTAAAAACCAACCAAGAACCTTAGTCTTAGATTCCTATAGGAATTCAAACGAATCCAAACTGCACAACTTGATGTGATTGTTTTCATATTCAAGACTAGACCTAGAGTTATGAGGTTACTTGAGCATTACTGACACGGGTACGAACATCCATACGAACATCCAAGTTGGTTTTGTTTCTAAACATAAGGTGGCAGCATACGGCATCTAAAGCCTACTGGCGCCATCTCTGATAAAGCCAAACAGCTCAGTTATGTAAGTACAACAGAAGCTGCTCTCTCTAAAGTTGAGAAATTATCGGAAATCTCTAAAGCCTGCACAAAAGAACTTTGTGTATAACTCTATCACCTATCATCATCATCATTTGGCTATGTCTGCCTTCAAAAGCAATTGTAAGCTACCACCATCCTAGAGGAAAGGGGTAAAATCCCTGTTACTTCTGCCCTGCCAGTCACTGCAGTCAGGTCACCAGCCTTTCAAGTCTGTGAACAGATGGTATGCATTAGAGTGACTTTCCTTCTCCTCTTTTACAAACACAACAGACACTACCAGAAAAGGCATAAGGAGTAGCCCTAGAAGAAGTCTTTGGAAGACTGTTCTTTCTATCCAGTATTCCTGCTTCAGAAAAAGACTGTTTCCTGTTTCTGAACATTTGTCTCATTCAGACAGAAGAGCTTATAAAACCCAAATTGCAAGAATACTGTGTGGTTTGATATTACTAATGAAACCTATATGCATTTATGTCCTGTTAAACTCTGTTTAAGAAAAACAACATCCTCTGGTAAATCAAGAAACATAAAAGCAAAATGGCAAAATGTGTAGCTAGGTAAGTGAAAGAGGCATTAGGTTTTGAATATCTCTTCCAGCTCATTTTACTCGTTCTGGGTATAGCCAGTTTTGTTCTCTTCTGAGGCTGATTTCTCTTTTAAAAAATAAAACTGAAACAACAACAAAAAAACCCAACACTTTTCTGTTATTATTTTTGCATGTATTTTATAAACCCATCCACCTTCTTTGACAATCATGGGCAAAACCCAAGTTTGCTGTGCTGACAAACTTCCATTATCACAGTTTTGATGCAAGACCTGTGCAATGGTGTCAAAGGAAATTAACTGTTATGATGATTCCCTCTCTTACCTCCATCACATCACATTACATCAATCAAATGGATTCAAAATCCATTGCACCAGTTGTTGTTGTGCAAATCCATTGCACCAGCTCCAGAGGCACAAGACATGGGCAATCCAGGATCCACATGGAAAAAGTCTGGATCGTGACGCCAAGGGACTCCAAGAGACTGTTCAAGGTCACCTTTGGTGACAGCAACTTAAGCTGGCAACACCTGTACTGTGAAAGAGGAAGAAAGTCCTGTGATAAAAAAAGGGCAACTCTGATGACAGGGAACAATTCTGGGGCAGACCCTTCTCAGAAGGCAAAGGCTTTTTCATGAGCTGGAAGTCAAGGATGCTATCATAAGGGAGACAGAGGTAGGCTGTAGTGACATGCAACATGATTATGAGCAATATGACTACCTAAGATTATGACTTGTCAGACAAGGGCAGAAAATAGGAACAGAGGAAGAGTTTGGGCAGACTTTTTGGAAATGCTAGTTTTAACTATATTAGTCTTTGTGTGGATACAAACAGCTGGGGGAAAAGGAGAAAGTTTCTGGAAAGAAAGTTTAGTACATTGAAACAAACAAACCATCCCTGTCAGGGAGGCCTTAAGTCTTCACGTTCATATTTTGGATAAGATGTCCCTGATAGATTTTATTTTGTTGGGTTTTGTTTTATGCTCTCGCTACCAAACAGTGGACCAGAAATGCAGAATTACTGTTTATGACTAGGAAAAACACATGGTGCAAGGAGGAGGGATTCAAAATCATTAGGAACTACAGAAATTTTCAAAAATAGAAGGACCCTATACAGGAGGTATGTCCTCCATCAGAAGTCACGTGCAATCAGGATGCTGAAATTTACAATAAGAAAAAGAAAAATGTGTAGGAGAATTTAACCTAAGAATCACACAAAAGCCAGCAAGTGTTGAAAAGCACACGGTTTTCGGTCATATACACAAACTTTTGTATTTTCCCAAGTATAAACAGAATTCATCAAAACACAAGAACAGTTCAACACCCTTTCAAGAGCAACAAAATCCAGATATCTACCACAATGGGGCATTTAATCTTCTTTATTTTTGAATAAAGTAGTAGTGTTGCTTGAAAAGTAAAAATATTTTCTAATGACTGGAAAACATTTTAAAGATATCATATCAGCAGTCGTGCTTTACTGCCTATTAGAAAAGGCTAAGAACCAATAAAAAATAATTATTCTGACAAAAGGGAAGGGCAGCATCCCTCAAAAAGCGGAAGTTATGCTGAAATGCAGAAAACAAGACGTGGTCACAAACTGTCATATAACAGTATAAAACACAATACCACAGGCCAGAAATATGGCCTAGGAAAAACAACTTGCGGACACGAAGAAAACTGGTGACTCCTTTTCCAGCCATATCGGGGACTGTAAGGCCTACCAAAGAATTTAAAACGCAAGCTGGCAGTCAAAACTTAAAGGGGCACCAGAAGTGATTGTCACACCCATTTTGTTTCAGACAAACTTGGAAAAGTTTCTGTGGCATAAATTTCCTTTACAGGTGTTACAGAATATTTTAAACTGGAGTATCTGTAGAACAGATTACAGAAAGGATTAAGCCATCAAAATGAGTAACAACAAGTCATTAGACCGTATGGTATCCCTTCAAATGCTTGACTTGAGGATGAAATAACAAGCATAATATCTGTGATGTTCTATCTCAGTACTAGGGGACTGGATAGTACCATACTAAACATGATTTTTCATAACGATTTTCAGAAAGCTTCAGGCTTATAAATCCTGTGTCCACTCCAGGCATGCTAGTACAAGCATACTAGTACAGCTAGCTAGAAGAATTTGCCTATACATGACTAAGCAGTAAATGTAGATAAAACATCAGCACAATTTTTGCAAAGGAAATTCATGCCTGACAAATCCTTTAGAACTATTTGGAATAATCAGTGAACTTACAGACATGAGAAATTCACCTGATGTACTGTATTTGGATTTCCAGAACCTGGTCAGTACAAACCCTCAAAGACTCTTAAATCTACGTTGTCTGGGACAACAGGAACAGTTCTCCCCCAGAGAAACAACTCATTAAAAGGCTGAAAGAAATGGAGTAAACGGCCAGTTCATAGTTGAGTAAAAATTGTCGACAGATTCATGCAGAGATCTCTGATTAGCCCTAGGAAACCATACTTATAGAGGATTTGAAAAAGCCAGGTGAATAGTGAGGGAAGAGCTCTCTAGCAGTGTCCTCCTGCGTAGTTAAAGAAATGCCCCTATAGGGTTGCTGCAGGGGCTATCAATATTGTGGGAACAAACAGTAAAGCTGCAGATGCATTTCAGTGTGAATAACACAAAAAATAAAAGCCAAAGAGGCACAGGGGATGGAGGTTCAAAGTTTGAACATTATACCTTGAGTATTGAACACTATACATTGTCATAACAAAGAAGTGTTATGACCAAAACAAGATCTTGATAATTATTAGGCTTAAAAGTTCACTGCTCAAAAGTCAGAAGACTTGTAAATACTTGCAAAAGAATAGAAAACATAGGAGGGGAGAAAAATTATGTTACAATTAATCCACATTGCTCCTCCATCTTGAATATGGTGTATGATGCAGACCTCTACCTCTTAGAAATGAGGGAACAGTATGACAAAAGGTACTAAAAGATAAGCATATATGATACGAGATACAAATCAGCTACTGTACAAAACAGATTCTGCTTCTTCAACTAGAGAGCAAACTGGGAAAGGTGTTACAAAGTTCGGCAGTTATCGTGGAAGTGATATTATTAATCATCTTTTATAACAGAAGTCTTAAGAGGTGTCAAATGAAGTTATGAAGGACCAGGTTTAAACACACATCTCTCTCATTATGCAGCACCTGGATGTTGTAAAATTAACTCTTCCATCAGATATTGTGGATGCTAAAACTTGGTATAGCTTAATAAATCACTTGGACAACATTAGATGAAATGTGCAAAGACATGATCCCTAGCTCATGAAATTCATCAGCCACAGGTCACAATCACCAGAAAAATATTCCAGGGTTGTCTTGGACAATGGACCAGAGACTGAACTAATTTTGACTGAGTATGACAACTCCTTTAACAAACACCATCAATGTTTCCTTGCTTATTAACTACTGTATTTTAATGTAGGCACGCTTTTTAAAAAAGATCATCATGCGTTCATTTTAGGATTCTAGAGATCTCTGGCATATTACAAGTACAGTTCCAACACCTTAGGTGGCTTGTTTTGTCCAAAAAAGACATCCTCCTTAGGAAAAACATGAGATATATGGATAGCTTCTGTCATTAAATTCAAAGCCTCACAGATGTTTTCCAGTTCATTTGAATGCATCTGGAGCTTCTTATAATTCTCAAGCTTACTTACACAAACAGAAGTTAAGAATCATGGCCAAGACCTTTAATCACAAATATCTTCAGAACACAATGCTGCTGCTGTACATTTTCTTCAACTTTGTGTCGTATTTCCAACTCCAGTTCTCTGGCTACTTAGGAAGAAACCTTTTAGACAGTATTCTAAGAACCACTGTTGACATTTTGTTCAAGGAAATTGGTAATGAGATTTACTCATTTAGACTGTCCCTTCATTTCCTTATGCTCCAGTGTTCTTTCAGGTATTCCAAAAAAAACCATAGTCAAACCCATTAAAAATGGTAACACTAAACTCATTCACTCAATAGCTTAATCACACTTCCTTGACTAATGTTTAGATTTTACTAAGTGTAAAGTGTTTGAAGTATTTCAAAGGTTGCCCAAGGCTGCTATGACTAGAATTCTTGTCAATGCAGGCAAACCTGGACACAGAGTTCCAGTTCATACACTAAGCTCACAGAATGTCACATGTCGGAATGCACCAGGCAGTTCAGTGACTTGCTGCGTAGCTGGGCACATTCCAGTAGATAACCTGAGAGCTACACACACCTGTGCAGTCAAACGAGTGCAGCAGTTAGGATAAACAGATTTTAGATATTCTTTATGTAACATGTTTTTGAGAGCTTTTAAAGCCATCCCCAACTAACCTTGTCAGAGTGAAGAACAGCCGCTGACATAAAAAGTAATGCTCAGTCTGTTTAAAAGTTTTAACTGCATCTTAGCAAAAGGATGAAAGTATTCACCGCCTTTTAATAATCAAATTGAAATTCTTTCTCCCCATCTCTCCAGCGCTCATGTTCACAGATCTATTTGTGATCAACAGTTGTACTGTTACAGGAGAAACCCACTATCACACTAGTTGGGATAGCAGAAGTTATGCCATATTACTCAGGTCAACCTAACAGAGGACACGAATAGCAGAACTTTCAACTATCAACATTTACTGGTAGTATTATTGTGTTACATCATTTGTGTTTGGAGATACAAAAAAGTGGTATGAAAAGATCACAAAAGAAAAAGATAAACCTATTAAAAAATACTGGAGATGCCTACTTTAATAATGCTTTTCGTAGTTAAGAAAGTGAAATATACACACTGAAAATACTTCTGCATAACCATCACTTTCATTATGACAGTGCCAAAAAATTATCACAAATTGAAGCTGCAAAGTGCTAGAGATTATGTATAAGCATCAGTCTCAGCTATTTAGAAGACAGAGTTTCATTCAACAAATCAAGACCATAAATCATTAGTCTATCAGTCAAGGCTGATTTTTAAAAACAAAGTTTCTTTGATTACAGCAGAAAAAACGTAACTATTTAAAAAGTTCTTGTTCTTTAGCTACATCTCATATTTCATCCTAGAGTCTTAGTGCATTTTAAATCATGCAATCTTTTTTCTAGGTTTAACTAGTACTTATTAGGGCTACATTAAGATAATGTACACAGGTAAAAACATGGAATGTTTAGCTCAAGAATCACACCACCAAGCCCCCTTCATAAATATATTATCTGCACTCAAAACTCTTGAAAATTCTAGAGTCTATTGGGCCACAAACAGAAAAAAATTGAAATAAACAGCCATTTATACCAAAACGTCAACAAATACCCCAGCCCTAGTTAAGAGTACAGTTTGGTTTAGAAGGGGTCAAAGACACTCTTCATGAGCCAGCCTTCAGCCACTCTACTCACCTTTAGTCAAACCCGACAATGGTGAGCGTGTGCTTGGGGGCAGGCAGCCCTTCTAAGGGCGTCTGCTGCAGCTCAGATGACCTTCAGTCTCCCAGCTACCAGTTCAGAGTCTACGAAGTTATTTTTCTTGGGGTTACCTGAGGTGTTGCTGAGATGCACAAAATCTGGACAAGTACAAGTGAAAGCCCTAGAGGAAAGAAAGGCCCATGATCCCGTTATCTCTTCACTACAAAGTCTCTGCCTGCCGCTCTCTCTTACCCGAGTTGCCTCATCTCTTTCAGTCAGAGCCCATGACCTACTTGGTACGAGCAAATCGCAGTCACAACAGAAATATCTGTAGCAGTTGCATTTTACCAGCTTTATACAGAATCTCCAGTGGCAGTTCCAGAAATCAAAAGGACACAATGCAGCAGGCCATACAGCGTAGCACAACAGATACTGGGCTCCGAGTATGCCCGAACTAATTTTTAGCTCCTTATTTCTACGGGGAAAGAAAACCGAAGAATCCTTTTTTTCCTAGTGCAATTAAAGCACAAAACAGCCACCTAATCTAGGACTATCCGCACTTCTCCACGTGAACAGTCGCTTACGAAAAGGTTCTGCAGAGGAAAAGCCTAGGGGCCCACTGTCCTCTGCAGTACTTCCCAGGTTAGACTGCATCCTACCTATTCCGGAGGCGTGTAGGAAGAGCGACTCAGACCCTATTAACGAAACCGAACAGCAACCAGCAGCTAGGAAGCGCTAACGGCCGGGCTGCCCTCCAGCGGTCCTTCGGAGCCCCAGAGAGGGCCGCGGCCCGCC
>VZRJ01011926.1:23547-71261 GCA_013397565.1 Ptilonorhynchus violaceus
TCTGGCGCCGCTCGCTCGGGGCACCGCCCGCCTCCGGGCAGGTCCCGCAGCGCCGCTCGCGGACGGCTGCAGAGCTGGCTTTTCCCCACGGAAATCCTGGCGCCGAGGCGGGCCACACACCGCTTTGTGCCAGGCAGCCCTCTTTTGCCGTGGGAAGGAGCTGTATCACTAGGCTCTACCGCCTTTGTGATTTATATTCAAGTTGCGAGCAACGGCAGGACTGTCTGCCCACTTTTGTAGAATATTTAGACTTCTGCCATGTGTACGGTTTTTAACTGAGTTGCTATATTTAGGATCGTGCCTTGTCAGTAACACTGTTCAGTGCCTCCCACGCTGATGTATTTCCACCTTAAAATCGGTGATGGGCTGTAGCAACACAATGCTTCCAGGAAAAACGTGGAAAGCTCCTGCTTATCTGCAGCTTCTGTTACTCAATGGCAGCTAATACACATCTGTTCTTTGTTACTGACGCTTTATGGACAGAAATCATACTAGTTTTCAGTGCACCAGGCCAAACCTCTATTTTGAAAATGTGATTCGGAGCTTTTCCTTTTTTAAAAAATACCTGCTGCAGGTTTTGTGATGTCCCATACATAATGACTACAACTAGTCTGATTTTCATCAGCATGTCACAGTTTGGAGGCCTGTTAGAAAGGGATGAGAGTAGAACCTGACTTTTTCTACAAACACTGTAGTTTGTTTTGGCTTCTGAACATCTTACTGACGTTGCAAAAGCCATTGCTTCTTCCTTTCCCTCTTTTCTTTATTCTTTTTCAAGATCAGAAGGAAGTGCCTGATTTCCACAGAATTTCATTTGTACACTCTGTATATGTTAGGCCCAATATTCCTTTACAGATATTGAAGTGCAGAATTCAGATAAATTTGGGGTTTTTTTCAAAATCTGAAATCACAGATGGAAAAGTCTATTCCTTTCTTTCTTTTCAACTACCTTCATTTTTATCAATGTAATTCTAATTTATCAATTTATGTAAGGGAAAACAAGAGACCTGCTTTAGAGTTGCAGACAGAGCAGTGTAACTACCTTGAGCTGCACATAATTTTTAGTATTAAAGACTGTTTTGCAACATTGCACCATTCTGGTGAGGCTTGCTGGCTTCAGGGAAGTACTGGAGAGGCAGTGGATAACTTACAACTTGCTCACTGAGCTAGGAAATTGCCTGTTGTTATGTGTTTTACAAACTCCTGTGTTCCATTTTCTTTTTCTGAATACAATGTGAGATATAAAGGAGTTAGATTTTTACTGCTGAGACCCAAGATCTGTTTAGCTCATCCAGCCAGACACTGGTTTTGTTTTCTAGGTAGTGGTTGAATGTCCAAAGAATTTGCTACTATAGATCAGTATTTGAAACGTCTTTCCAAAATGGCAGTATTTTAAGAAATTTGTAACGCTTCCCTTAATGCTCCTAGTGAAAGCACAGAAATGTAAGACATTGCCACTGGATCAGTCACAATTTTATTTGAAAATTTAACAATTTTGGCTGTGATTGTCTAATGAATAAACATGTGCCATACTCTGGGTCTCCTTGAAAGTCCATCATTATCAAGTGTATTTATTGTCTCTCAATACATTTCAGTGGGAGGAATGCTATTCCAAGGACTCAGAGTGAAGAATGCTATGGGGTGAGGGAATGAGAAGAGAGAACGGGGTTCTGAGCTCCAAGAAAAAGTTAATAATTACCTGAGATTAATCCTTGGTTTCGTTTTGCTTGCTTTCTTAGTAGAGGCTGATACAAGCTATTTTATATTCAGCTCCAGTTTAACTTTTAATGTTTAATTTTTCACTGTTTTTTCATTCTAACTAATTTGTTGTGCTATTGTGCCACTAAAAGCATCATGGTGGCTTTATAAAATATGTTTCCACACAATTACGGCTTTATCTCTCAGTTATTTTTTGTTAACTGCTGCTTTTATGGTGAACTTACTTCCAGGTCTTTCCAACTTGTAATGTGACTAAAAGTAAAGTTTTACTGTTACTGTTGGCACTGAATTAACTAAGTTCAACTCTGAAAGCAAGAAAAGTTAGCGAACTTTATCTTTGTAATTCGCCTGGTGTTCTAAAATTAATTTTGTTTCAGCTAGATGCACTTTTCACTTTATCCACAAACATAGTTTCCTTGTGTCTGGAATGTCCATTGACTTTTGGCAAAATTCAGTCATTTTCTTTCAGAAATGTTGGTTTTGCCTGGATGTGTCATAAGAACATCAGCAATCATAATTTCTCTAGGTCTCTTACTAATTGTTCAAATACACATGCCTCAGTTGTCTTTATCCTGAACCTCCACTTACCTCATTCTGTTCTGTTCTCTTCTCTGTTTTCCCTGGGTATTGTTTTTATTACTCCAGACCGTAAAACAAGTTTACATATCTATCCCTTTAAAAAGTTTTTTTATTCTCTAATTTTATAATCCTCTAGTTGTTATTATTCTATAAACCTAAATAATTAGAAAACGGGGGGTATTGCAGCTTTTTAAAGAAATACTGCAGAGTTGTTTCTTCCCTCTCACCCTCCACTCCAGAACCAAGCCATCTGATTTTAAAAACTGTGACATATTGTACTGTGGGATACTCTACAAATATATTAAACTTATTTATAATTAATTTTTTCTTTCTGTATGGTTGCATTCATTACAATAAAAGCTATCACTTTTAGGGCATAGAGGGAATGGATACACATGCACTCATAACTGAGAAAATACATTTAAGCAGCCTTTTCAGTCCTATGAGGAGTGAAAAACAGATTTTTATCAGCAATTTTTGAATGCATGGCTCTGCTCCAATGACTGAGATTGAAAGCCCTGTGTTTGCTGCAAAATTCTTCCCCCATTTTGGTATGTGATTCTCTCTGTTTCATACACAGGCCTGAACTGCGCTGCTCCCACCGGCTGTGACGGTGTTGTCTATTCGTGAGAGGGAACTCTCCCCTGGTACTGAAGAGCGGGGCATGCTCTACAAAAATAAAGCATGAATTCTGTAAGAATCGGGTTGCTTGCTTGTTTTTTATCTTGATCTCAGACATTATAGATGAGCAGAAAGATGACGTAATCTATTTTTCTCAGAAATCTAAGGCAGTTGAGGGCTTTCCTCTCAGGTTTTCATTCTCTGATTTAAACAAACCATTTAAAAATAGTTCATTTGGAATGCATGGATTAATAGATTTCAAAAGCCAGTACAGTACTTGAAGTATTCAAATATTTCCCCTGGTGCCGAAGAGCACCTCTGCTCTGATGAACCTTCATCCTCCCGTTTAGGTAATTTGGCTGCAGTTGCCAAGAGACAATGCTTACCTCAGTTTGCTGTTAGACCTGTAACAAATGGTATTAGATCTCCTATGGTATCAGGATGAGTAAGACAATTCACCATGTATAAGGCTGTCCTCTTTGTCCCTGCAGAATTGATATATGAGAAATATTAGAAAGGTAAAAGTAGGAAAGTAGTGGAAGAAAGGCAAAGCAGGTAACAATTATGAGCATTCAACAAATGCTATCAATGAACAGACAACCGATGCCTCCACCAGTGCTGGGATCTCACTGCTACTGTTACACAAGCACTCATTTTTCTCCTTTGGTAGTAATAATTTCACATGTTCACATTCTGCTTCAGAACAAAAATCACTGATACCATCTACTGTATGTGTGTGTATCTTTAGATGTGAAGGGTTGTTTAAGATACCAGGCAGGCTTGGTGTACTCAAGCTAAGGAAGTCTTCTGACATTAGATTAACATTTCATTTTGGCTAAGATAAAAAGGAAAAAAAAAAGGAAATACAAATTATAAACAGAATATACTTTTCCTTGCCTAGCACAAGCTTCAACAGCAATACCATAGCACCCTGGATGAACATATGTGTGGATTGCTATTCACATGAAAGAAAAGACTATAGGGATTTTATTTCTCCATAGGACTATAAACAACTTTCATAGATATTACAGTTACTTTCTGAACTAATCTGGTCTTTGTAGTTTGACTTAGTGAGGAAAAAACAGTAAAGTACAAAGAAAAAAAACCTAAAAAACCCACAAAAGTACATGGATTTCAAAGCCAGGTTGGACAGACTGTTAGGATTCTGTAATCAGACACTGTGTATACCAGTGGCCAGAGATCTTTATCCAGGACATAAGAAAGGTAAACTTTATTGTGCAGCTCATATGCATGTATAAAGATTAACTGAATGCAATGTAAGGGATGTAAAAGCAAGGGAATGAGAAAATAAACAAGAGCTGTGGTGCCTTTTCTTGATATTTGTTGTCTGTATCAGGATAATATCAGCTAGGACAGCTAACATCAAGGCATGTGACACTTGAAATCCTCATAGTTTTAATGGCAGAGGAGACTGATTTTCAGGAAGACTGATAGACAGGAAGTTCTACTTTGAATCTCAGCTCTTCTAGATTACCTCAATTGGATGGATTGTGTAGGTTACTGCACCCCAGCACTTCGTCGTTTAACAACTACTGCCCAGATGAAACTGTAGCCTCTCATGTAGGCCCTGTATTCGGTAGGGGAAGTTGGACTGATGCTAGTGACAGAAACAAAAATGTTGTCAAAGAGCAATGTAATTGTATGTTCCTAGCACAGTGCAGGGAACACATACTGCAAGTAAAGTGTTACATAACCCAACCTTGAGAACAAGCACAGCAACTCTGAGAGCCAATAACCTTGTGACCAGAGACTACTAAACCAATACAATGAAATCTTGTAACAAATTTGGTTTAACATGCTCTGATCACATCTGTCATCTTCTCAACCCTTCACACAGCACATAGGGCACCAAAAAGGACTGTTGTGGTTTAAACTCAGCCAGCAACAAAGTACTACGCAGCTGCTTGCTTACACCTCACACAATCCCCTTCCCACAATGGCAGGAGAGGGAGAATCAGGAAAAAAGTGAAAACTCCTGCATTGAGATAAGGAAAGTTTAATAACTGAAACAAAGCAAAATATACTACTACTGCCAATAATAATAATGATAATAACATCAACAACCAGTAATGAAAAAGAGAGAGGAATAAAACCCAAGAAAATCAAGTTATGCACAACACAATTGCTCACCACCTGCTGACAAATGTGCAACCCATCCCCCAGCAGTGATCATCAGCTTCTGAAAAAGTTCCCCCAATTGACATGGTATGGAGTAGCCCTTTGGCCTGTTCAAGTCAGGAATCCTGGCCATGTTCCCCACCAGCTTCTTGTGCACCTTCTCACTGGCAGAGCATGGGGAACTGAAAAGTCCTTGACTTTGGGTAAGCACTACTGAGCAACAACCAAAGCACCAGTGTGTTATCAGTATTATTCTTATACTAAATTCAAAACACAGCACTGCACCAGCTACTATGAAGAAAACGATCCCAGCTGGAACCAGGTCAGATGCAAAGATCTTCTTGTCTCTCGAGATGTTTTAAGTTACTGAAAATAAAATCTAGGATATTTTCTTTGCAGACATTTTAGTAGTATCATTAACACAATGCCACAAAGGTCACTAGACACTGCTAGTAAATTCTTAGTTGTTTATTTCTCAGGGCTGAAACCATCTTTCAGCCACTGAAAACAAGCTTCTTGTTACATAGTTGCTGTTACTGTTATACCAATGAAAAACAACAAAATAAAGTGTTGGATAGTAAGAATTTGTGATAAACGTGGAGGGTAGGAATCTCATCCTAAGAATCATCCTTATAATTTGCTTCTGAATCTGGTTCCTTCACATTAATTTTTCCATTCATTAGCTGAATATCTTGTTCTAAGGTACGGAGAAAGTCTTTTGTGTTCAATGGTTTCTAGATACTAGTCTAGTACAAACAAATGAAATACTGAAAATAGCTTTTATAATTCAATTTGAATAGTCAGCTTTTGGAGCAAGTTGAGTAGACCACAGCAGAACGGTTGAAGTGAATAGTAAGTATTTTAGATTTGTAACTTTGCTTCACAATGACTGTATTTCCCTACCCGCCCTCTTTGAGGCACCTAGCCAATGCAACTTAATGTTCTTTCCCTGAGTTACTTGTAAAAAGCATTGCTTTCACCTGCCTTAACATGAAGCTAACAAGATCAATAAAGACCTGAAATGACTAAAAGCAAGTAGTGAGGTAAGGCCACCGCTCAAAAACAGCTTTACAGACCTCTTTACTAGGTAGATGGGGAAAATGGTGGTCCTTCATATTAAGACTGCAATCAAAACATAATACTCTAACCACTAATTAAAAATGGGTTGCTGTGAAAGAAAGAGGCATGAATGTTTCCAACAATGATTAGACAAACAAGAAAACGTGGCCTTACTAATACATAAACTGCGCTGTTAGCAGCAAAGGTGAAGAGGTAATTATTTTGCCAACTGGCTATGACTGAACTTTTAGCAACTTTGTGAATAACTGAGAAAGAAATAGTATGATGTGCTGCTGCGTGCAGGCACCCCTACTGTCAACGGGCTGAGCTGCTCCCAGTGACACCTGTTTTTGTGTGAGCAAGGCCCTGATGAGCACTTCAGATTATACACCTGTGTGGCAAGTTTTCAGCATTTATTTTTAAATAACACAACAGAAAGGCAAAGGGGAGTTGCACAAGGACAATTACTATGCAAATATGGAAGTACTGAGATTCAGTCAAGACATAAAACTGTAAGACAGATTACCACACTACCTATTTTGCTTAAGAAGAACTTAATTAATGTAAGACCCTACTTTACCTGGTGATTTGCACAAAGTGACAGCAGGGGATTGTTTCTCTTTTGCACTAAGGAAAGTGTCTCTAGGAAATGCCAGCACAGAGGCAATAAGAATTTGTAGCCTGAAGTGAGAGCGACAATTAAGAAGAGCATGCTGATATTTTTCTTGTTCTTCCATGGGCTTAAGTGCATGGAGGATGAAGTTTTAAGCCAGGTAATAGACATTGCTACCAGAGGGGATGCGATACTGGATCTGTTGGTCACCAAAGTAAGTGAGCTAATCCGGGAAATCAAGCCTGGAGGCAGCCTGGCCTGCAGTGATTGTGCACTCGTGAAGTTTGCAGTCCTGAGGGATATGGGTCAGGTGAAGAGTAAAGTTGGATGCCCTGAACTTTAGGAAAACAAAATTCCAGCTGTTCAAGGAGTTAGTTAATAGGACTCCATGGGAAACTGCCCTCAGGGACAAGGGAACACAACAGAGCTAGCAGATCTTTAAGAACACCTTCCATAAAGCACAAGAGCTAGTGATCCCCAGGCACAAGAGATCAGGCAAGGAAGGCAAAAGACAGGCATGTCTGAGTTGGGAATTTCTGGTCAAACTAAATGGCAAGAAGCAAATGCACAGGCAGTGAAAGCAAGGACAGGTATCCTGGGAAGAGTATAGGGATCCAGTCCAGTTGTGTAGGGACGGGGTGAGGAAGGCCAAGGCGATGCTGAAGCTGACCTTGGGAAGGTATGCAAAGAATAACAAGAAGGGCTTCTACATGTATGTCAGCCAGAAAATAAAGGTCAAAGAAGGTGTACCCCTCCTCCAGTAAATAAGCCTGGCAAGCTGGTAACAATGGACGAGGAGAAGGCTAAGACTTGACAATTTTCCTCAGTCTTCAATGGCAACCTCACTTCCCACACCTCTGGACTGGGTGAACTGAAAGACAAGGACTGTGGGAGCTAAGTGCTTCCTATCTTGTAAGCAAGGATCAGGTTCGTGATAACCTGAGTCACCTGAATATATGGACATCTATAGGGCCTGATGAGATGCATGCAAGAGCCCTGAGGAAATTGGCTGATGTAGTTGCCAAGACAAGCTCCATGATATTCCAAAAGTCCTGGCAGCCAGGTGAAGTCCCAGGTGACTGGAAAAAGGGAAACATTGTACCCATCTTTAAAAAGGGTAGAAAAGAAGACCGTGAGACCTACTGACCTGTCAGCCTCACTTCTGTGCCTAGGAAGATCATGAAACAGACCTTCCTAGAAGTTCTGGTGAGGTACATGGAGGGTGGAGGTGATTTGGGACAGCCAGCACAGCTTCACCAAGGGCAAGTCCTGCCTGACCAACCTAGAGGCCTTCTATGATGGAATGACTACATCAGTGGACAAAGAAATGACTACAGATGTCACCTATCTGTACTTCTGTAAAGCCTTTGACACGGCCCCCCACAACATGACAGATGTACTGTTCAGTGAATAAGGAATTTGTTGGACTGTCGCATCCAGAGGTCAGTGGTTCAGTATCCCAACAGACACTGGTGAAAAGTGATGGCCCTCAGAGGTCCGTATTGGGACAAGTGTTATTCAATGTTTTCATCAATGACATGGCCAAAGGGATTGAGTGCACTTTCAGTAAATTTGCAGATGATATCAAGCTGAGGGACCTGGACAAGCTCAAGTGGCCCATGGGAACCTCATGACAAGGCCAACTGCAAGGTTCTGCACTTAGGACAGAGCAACCCTCAGGCTGGGGGATGAACAGAGAGAGAGCAGCCCTGCTGAGAAGGAGTTGTGGATGCTGGTGGATGAGAGTGGTCTAGTTGAATGGGTCCCTGCCCATGGCAGGGGGGTTGGAACTAGATGATCTCTAAGGTCCCTTTCAACCCAAACCGTTCTGTGATTCTATGATTCAGTACTCCAGTTGGCAAATTTAGTGATTTGACAATGCAGTTTTAGGTGACGTTTTCACCTTTCTGTAGCACAAACAGTGCTACAAGTTTATTTACAAAATATCACAAAACCACAGAGGCAAAACAGCCTGACAACATAAGTTTTGGAAATTAGGCAGCAAAGCACTAGAAGATTCATCATGGCAATACCTATTAAGCTCTTAATTATACTGCCTTTCTTCTTAACCTGAAATATCTATGCGGAGTACTCTCCCTCTTGCTATGATAGCTCACTAAGAAACAGAAACAAAGCACTGCTGCATACTCAGGATGTTATAGCAAGGATAGCAGTTTATTGTTCTGAAGATTTGTCTTGCAGTTTTCAAACCCCACGAGTTTGGTTCTTCCCCACTCACTGGGGAAGTGCTGGATAGAAAGTAACATGAAAAAAAGATTGTGTTATTACAGCAATCTATCTCATATTCTCTCCAGCCTGTAACAAGAATTCAGAAGACTGGAGTTTCTTCTTGGATGTCATTGTCTGATAACCAAATCATAGTACATCCTTTTGCAGAGGCATTTGGCTTCCCCCTCACAACAGCAATGCCCCCAGCACATGCACTTGCATTTGAGAATGGTCACTTGCTTGTAATTGCATGCAGGTATCTTTTCTTTTACATTATTCAACTTCCTATCTTGTGCTAGCATGTGCTTAAGTGTTGTAGGTGTAATCATACACACACATACATACACCACAGTATATACTTTTTTTTTAATTGACTAGCCATATCCAAAGCACATGAACAATTCAAAAGCAGATCTTTAACCTACTCAGACTGCGGCTGCAAAGGGCAGCAGCAAACTGCAGGACACCATGCAGTGACTGCAACAGTTACAGTCACTTTGCAAATAAACTAGGTGTTCCATTAGAGTATGAAATTTGGAAGAAAATAAACCCCTTGCATTCCAGTTAGTACTCAGAGATCAGAGGGGCTGGGTACAGCTAGGCTTAACTTCTGAGTTTTCTGATTAACTTCTGAGCTTTGTCCTTCAGCATTTCTCCACCAAGGCTCCTCTCCTCTCTGGAGAGCAAGTGACATGGCACTTGGTAAGCGAACGTGCTTCTTCCACCTCCACCCTCTGTTCTCCCAATAAAGGAAAACAAGGCAGATTTGTCCAGAATGTTACAGAGACCAGTCCCTGGGATGCTTGATTCACCTGAACTGTGCCTGGTTCCACAGGAACACTCCAAGGAGCAGTCTAATGACTCTGAAGTGTGGACAGCCATGGACCTGTGCCAAGTGCATGACAGCTAAAAATGAGCTGTACTCAAATACTGTCTTTTTTGTAATATTTAAAAAGTGAAGAAAAATAATAATTTTTTAATCCATTTAAAGATCCTGGATGCATTTTCTAAGAGATTAAGTTGGTCACTTAGAGAATAATCTCTTTAAATTCCTAGAAATAGCATTTTTTTCTTAATTTTTGGCTCTTCCCAAAACAAATAATGGCTTTTGTTTTGCTGTGTTTGCCAATGGAGCTGGCCAGGATCTATAAATACCATTTTAAATAAGTCAACGTAAGAGGTTAATGGGAGTTTAAATTAGAATCAGTAAGAATAAGTTTTAGGGATTTCTTGAGTAGGAGACCCGATCAGATCAGGTATTGAAACCATTCCTACTTATACTGCCTTTGTTCATGGATGTTATCAGTGTTTATCCTGTATTTGATGGACTACTACATGGTGTAAAAAAGGTGGTGAATTTCCTCAAATTTCTATCCTATGGCAAATTAAAATACAGTGCTAGATACTACTTTGAATCAAAAGGGATTTAAAAATGCACAGTGTTGCCAGCTATCTTCCTCTCACATGTTTTTAATGCTAGTACACCACCTATCACTAGGTCTGGCAGTGAGCTCCTGAGTAAGAACTATAATTTGGGTTTTCTATATTGTATTTTTAACTGGACACTTTTTCTTCCTGTTTTCTTTCATGAGTGCTAATATACACATTGCTGCAATCACCAGGGTGAACAGCTACGTTGAAACCACCTACAACCCTAAACTAGAATAGGTACTCTGCTCTTACTGTGTCCTTGGTTATAAATCTGTCCTTACAGAGGCCTTGCTGTCATCCTCAGTGACTGTCAAAAGCTCCACAGGCTACAGCCTTTCTCCTCCCTTAGTTTTAATATTTTTTTGTTTTATTCCTAGATGTAGATTAAAATTATGCAGATCACTTGCATTTCTTATACATAATTTTCTAAGTAAGGGGATAGTATTTTTTGTCTCTAACTATGCCTCAAATGTCCATCTGTCTCTTTACAGAATATAGAGCATGGGGGGCAAGGGGGCGAATCCTCCTTAGGAAGCAAGCTTTAGGGAAACTAAGCTTGCAATTGCTGTGAGTGTCAGTGCTGCTGCTGGCTCAGTATCCATGGAAACCTGATTTCCCATCTTGCTGCAGGAATTAATTGAAGATCCCAACCCACTTGCTTAGGGAACCACTGTGATATTAAGTCACATCAAGCTCTCAGGCTCACTTTATTATCTCAGATACTCTTTTCATCAGAACAAAAGGCTTAATTAGCTTTCACCAACTTTAAAAAAAAAAAAAAAAGGCCATCTAAAGCTTTATCTCCTCAAAAATAGGGCAGAGAACATAGAGGGTACATCTTGGAGATCTACATCTTTCAAATGGAACTTGGCCAAAATGTCAACAACAGGAGATGGCACACAGTCGGGAGTTGGGATTTTGACTATGCAAATCTCATGTCCAACATCATATACTTTTCACCTATGCCACTAGCTGGATTATCTTGGGGGAAAAATTCACTGTCCGTGCTTCAGTATCAGAACATTATCTTCCACAGTTCGTTCTTTCTTAAGATATAATGTGCAAAGCTTCAAAGAGAATAAGCCAAAAGGGACTTTTGCTAGGGAATATTGTTTCCAGACTTCTCTTTGAAGGCTTTTCAGTAGTTACAAACAAACATGTCAAGTTCCCTCAAGGTCTGCTTCTGGATCACACATCTCTCATTATCTACCTTTGAACTTTCTTTCCTCTCACTTTTATTTTCTGTTGAATCCTCTATTTGCTGTTCCCATTCCCTTTATTTTTTCCTGATCTCCAAATCATCTTATCTGCTCTGTGTTCTTTTGTGGTTGGGCATTGATTTACTCCATCTTTATCTTTCTGATACTTTGTATTTAGCAGCTGGTCCTTTTGTAACCATGACAACTACATCATGATGTCAGCAAAGGATTTCACTATTATGTGAGGAACTAGATCTCATTAAATGCCAGGGATGCTGCTTGAACTGATGTTTAGTGTCCTGTACCCAGGGGAGAAATTTTGTTTGGAGTTTTGTATATTTTATCTGTGAGCTGGGAAAGGCCAATTTCTTATGTTAGCTAGTATCCTTCAGACAATTGTCCTCCATCTTTTGTTTGCACTATTGAGACACAGTCCCTCCCACAAATGTGGACCATTGAAGGAATGTTATCAAAGGAAAGATGGCAGGGATGTTATCATAGACCAAGCATAAAGTCTATGGGTTAGATCAAAGAAGTTATGCTGTGCTGCTCTGTTACATCTCAAACACAGTTTATAAGAAACTGGTCTCAAACTGTTAATTCCAGGTGCTGCAAAAGCTGCATATACTTGTTACAGAATAGTTTTGGATTTATGGACATAGCTAAACACCACTGTTTTCTATGAATGGTAAAAGCAGGCAGGGGAAAAGTGAAAGTAACATTTTGAACTGAATTCATGGTAACTCAAGACATGTTCGATAAATAGTTAGGAGGATGAAGAAATACCATAGACCAGTGAAAGATTACTGTAGTACAAGGACACCAGTATTCTTAAAGGAAATAATTTTCCCTTCTATGTGGATTTACAAAGGACATGTTTTGTTGTATTGATACCACCAAGATTGAGGACTCTTACTGTGGTTAATCACTCCTCAATCTCAGGCTGCTATTTCCCAGCATCAGACTCTTTACACATCTAGAGATTCAAACGCTGTCAGAGATGCTAGCCAAATTAAGACTTTCAAGAGAAGTCCAGGGGGAAATTAGAAGGCAAGCACCTACATCCCACCCATAATAGCAAAGCTAGACTGTCTCTGTGTTTCTTTTCATCCACTGTAAAAACACCAACTCATTTCCTGCTTCTTTCTCCTCACATCAGTAAAGACCACCAGGAGCTGTGAATCTAAAGTACTGAGGTAAAGTAACACCTCAGTGAAAACACCTGCTTTATGTTCAGCTGCAGTAAGAATGCCAGTTGTTTTACTCTAAGAAATTACTGACAGGAACCATAATGAAAATAGTATGAAGTCCTCATACAACCTCTTCTGTCTTCACTCAGTTCAGTTACATTCAGTTCTTTCTATACTGCTGTTATTTTCAGCTTGGCAAAGTTTTGGCTAGTGAAGATTCAGCTGATCTATATAAAAGAAAAAATGGAGTACAAGAATACAATTAACAAAAGCAATGTCAGAGCTTCATGGGAAATGGAAAAGTTTTCCTGTCTTTTTAGAAAGATGTAAAACTACCTTTAACAGTGTTTTCATGTACTTAATTATATATGCAATCATACATTTAATTATATTTAAAATTTAACTGACATTTATTTTCTATTTTTTTCTTGCACATCTTTAAAATATATCTGTCTTTGCAAATTTGCACTTGGGAATGTAAATACTTGGTCAGATAGCTCTAGCTCACTTTTCAGATTCAAACACCAGGTAATGACTACTTCCAAGCACAGCTGCTTTGAGTTAGACTCGAGCCTGCAGCAGTCCTAAATGTTACTGGTTTCCAGAGGTAATAGTTCTATCTTCTGATTCTAGCATATTCTAAATTCTTCAGATATTTTACTTTATAAAAAAATAACTTACTAAATAATCCCCAAAGCTCTTTCTTGTTAACCAGGTATGTTTCACTTTTCATTCAGTGTGGTTGAATGAAATTAATTCTAAGGTATTAACATATAAACTTTGTCTCTTCAGATAGCAACATATTACTCTTGGATAGCACACAACTTTTAAATTAATCTGTTAACTGCTTTGGGTAACCTTCAGAAAAGAACAGATGCAACATCTGTCTCCAATATATAATGATGTGGCTATTGTTGCCTACTGCTAAGCTTTTAAGATGTACAGAAAGAATTCATGTCTATACTTTTTAGTAGCACAGAGGACTTATTATATTACCCAGTGCTTTAGATTAGATTAATATGATCTTGCAGTTAAAATTTTCATATTATATATATGCAAATCACAGTATCAATAAATGGTTTGATTTGCCCTGAAAATTCCAAATTAATTTTGGTCTTGACACACACTCAGAATACCAAGTAAACAGACATTTCCTTAGTAGGAGATTGTTATAGTTATTTATGTTCAAAGAGCTAAAGCCCACACTAAGCATCAATTTATAAAATCCACATTTTATACTGTAAGAAAAATAAAGTAAATTGCAAGACCTAATTACTAACAAAAAGGGCCATTTTTCCAGTATGCAGGAAAAGAAATGGGGAAAAAGTTGTTCTTTCTCTTACTGTTGGGTCTTGTTCAAGCTTACATTTGATATCGGAGTTTGTCTATCTTCTAATAAGCCATAAATAAAAACAGAGCAGCTTTGCACTTTTTAAAAGTCCTACATAGCAAGTTACCTGGAAAACAGGTAACTAGAATGTTTCTTCTATTAGTGTTCATTATTCCTTTCACTCAGCTTGCTTTTTCCATAGTTAAATGGCCAAGCCAAAACCCGACAATACAGAGATCCAGACATCAAAGCAATAACGAAACGGTAGCTATGCAGCTTAAAAAGCAAATAAACAAAGAATTTAATTTTTGACTCCAGTTAATATTTTAATTTTGTTTGTTTTTGTAAATTAAGCCTAGGTAATCCTGTCCTTGTCAACAGCAATTGCAAAGCTGGTGGAAAAAAAATTCCAGGCACTTTGCCATTATGGAATAATCAGGTACAGAGTAAGTCTCTCTCATGCTTTTGATTAGCAAGTTGGTGTCGTCTGAGGCAAGAATGGTTCACAGCATATTACAGGCTAGCTGTATCCACACCATATCAAAACCACCTTGAATGCTGAGATTTCTGACTCACCTCAGTGTTAACACTGCTATTTCTGGTTCCTGGGTTCTGGGATAGAAAACATTACTCTGCTCTCTGCAACAGTCTTCAGGAAATAGTCATTCTGCTGTTACTGGTGGGGCAATATTATTGCACATGCCCTTGCTCGATACCTTTGAAATGGTTCTATACATCTCTGTCTCTAAATTTGAGAGAGACAAGTTTTGATAGATGGACTATTCAACGGATAAGTAACTGGCTGGATGGCCATGTCCAAAGAGTTACAGTCAATGGCTCTATGTCCAAATGGAGAACAGTAACAAGCAGTGACCCTCCGAAGTCCACACTGGGACGGGTGGTCTTCAATATCTTCACTAATAACATTGACAGTGGAATTGAGTGCACCCACAGCAGGTTTGTGGATGACACAAAGCTGCGTTGTGGCTAGCAGCCGATTTTTTCTAGCAGGATCGTAACAGGTCTAAGGAGCAGGACCAGCTCTAGGGCACCCAGTACACGACTGCCATGGACCAGAGGAAGCCATGAAAATGATGTGAGGGCTGGAACACCTCTCCTATGAAGAAAGGCTGAGACAATGACGTGGTCTGGCCTGGAGAAGCTCTGTGGAGACCTTACTGTGGCCTTTCAAGATATAAAGGGGGATGATAAGGACAAGAGAGACTTTTTACCAGGGCCTGTAGAGACAGGACAAAGGGCAACAGTTTTAAACTGAAAGAGGGTAGGAAGAAATTCTTCCCTGTGAGGGTGGGGAGGCCTTGGCACAGGTTGCCCAGAGAAGCTGTGGCTGCCCTGTCCCTGGAAGTGTTCAAGGCCAGGTTGGACTGGTCTAGTGGAGGGGGCATTGGATGGGGGGGGTTGCAGCTAGATTATCTTGAAATGTCCATCCCACCCCAAACAATTCTATAAAATGGTGCGTTATGTAGAGTACAAATATGCAACAATGCATCCATTGAGTACTACATGCACACTGGGCCTGTCTCCAGCCCAGTACAGGTAATGTTGCTTCTAGAATTTGTGCAACTTGCAGGTGAGTAAAGAAGGGAGGGAAGAGCAGTAGTTGTTGGTTCCTTGGATTTTTTTTTTGCTTTATCATTTACTATAGTATTTTGAGTTACCATGTGTGCTATGAAACAAATCAAATACTTTAACTGCAATCTGATAAACCCATTAATTTTAGGCATGTCACAATAATGAATTCCACAAGCTAGCCATTACAGTGTTAAAGACTCAGGTATTGGAGACAAACCTTAGGCTCTTGCAATGAAAACAGGTCAATTCACTTTTTCTTATTCCCAGACTAAGGAAGCCCAGGATTTCATTTTTATAGAACACAAAAGTTTGACAATACCTTCTCTTGTACTTTTTAAGTAGTAGGAAGAAATACAATGAGGCTATATTGCACTCACTCTGTTAATCTTCCCATTTGTACTTCCTAACTTTTATTTTTAGATATTCAGCTTCAGTGGTACCCGAACAGGAGATTTTTGCTTTGCAAAAACAATTCAAGAAACATTAAATAGTTTGAAAAATAAATGTTACAGACATTTTAACTACCTAGTCTCCTGCCCTACCTCTTCAGTAAATTATTGTTCCTGAACATATATTATTTACCTTTTGTTTCTCAAGGTTGATCTGTGACAAAAACTCCAAAATAAAACACAAGTCTTGCTTCAAAGAAAATCTGAAGGCAAAAATTACTTCAGAGTATAGAAAGATAAACCAATGCTTAAGTATACAGTAAGCTAAAATTCACAATCTTCTAATAGGACAAGTCTCATAGTTAGAATAGTGGTAGACTTACAGGGTTTTCTTCATGTTGATTGTAAAAGCTGAGGAAAGAAGTGGGATTGTAATAACATACGGTATGAATGCATCACTAGAGGCAAAGTTCCTCTCCCACTTCATGACTGAAATAGCCCAAGTCTGGACTGCATCCTTATCTTGATTTTGGGTTTGCTTAAACTGTTCTATCACCGATTGCTAAGAATTTTTATTGGAAGCTGAGCAAGAACTCTAAAATCAGCCTGATTGAAAACTTATTGCTGCTTTGTCATTAACATGCCAGAAGGACTGTCTGACATTTCTACGGAATGTCTGTGCTCTTGGGACTGATGATTCAGTGCGGAGCTGTTTGGAATTTCTACAAAACTTCTGCCCTCCTCTCTTCACAAATGGCTTCATTCTACCAATCTGTCAAGCAAAACTAAAAATAATGGGTGTGTGTGTGCAGTTAAAAGAGGAAGGATGGAAATTTCACTGCACAATGTATTGGGTAACTCATTAGAAAGAAGCAGCTGCATTTTCAGGAGCAGTGCGAAAGACATCTCCCATGTTTAATGCTTTCTTTTTTTCTGCAGTTAGAAAAAGAAATCATGCTAAAATTTTACAGTGCATAGTAATACTCAAGCTAAAGGAGTATGCAATTAAGATTTCTGTGAGGTCAATTTGATGAAATTTGTTCCTTGCTCGTCAGAGGTTCATGAAAGAGATAAGGAAAAAATTGTTTAGGGCTAGCAACTGGCAAAACTGACGTGAAAGAATTGGATGTCTCAAAACAAGTATAACACAAGACTCATTTTGGTTTTCACAATATTGCAGTTTAGAGACTTGCCTCACTATGAATTAAATGGTATTCAATGCAAAAGACTCATTTCAAGAAAATGAATGCCTTCTCACAGGTCTCAAAATCCAGCAACTGTCCCCACAAGTCTACAGCCAGGTAGATACCAACTTGTGTCCTGTGATTCTGCTAAGAGTGATCCTTTGATTCACAGAAATACAGAACAGCACAAAGAAATCATGACATCCATGGGCAAGTAGCAGTCAAGGACCTTACAAACATTCTTCCCAAATGAGCTATTTCTTTGTAAACATATAATCATATTTATGAAAGTAGATGCGGCAGTCAAAGCCCTCTGCATTCAATGCAGGTAAATAAGAACAAACTGACAGAATTTACCATATCAGAGAGGCCACTAGTACACTCACAGACACAAAGGAAGACATGCTATTGACTTTTAAACTTTAGTCACATAGGCACGCCCTGTATAAAAGAAAATTACTTCTGGTAATGCTGGGACAAGTGCATTGTACGCATATTATACAACATAAAATAATATACTTTTAGCTCCCTCACAGGCAATTTCAGAAGGAAAGGAACAGAACAATTTTATTAAGAACTTTTACCACATTTAATTACCTACCCAAATGTTTCATTTTCCAAGATAGCAATTATGTTGAGAAAGACCTACAAAGTTAACAGAAGTGTTGTTTTAAAAGAACTGAGAAGAATACTTTAAAACCTGACACACTTCAGTCATTAATGAA
Source organism: Ptilonorhynchus violaceus (assembly GCA_013397565.1). Classification (NCBI taxonomy): domain Eukaryota; kingdom Metazoa; phylum Chordata; class Aves; order Passeriformes; family Ptilonorhynchidae; genus Ptilonorhynchus; species Ptilonorhynchus violaceus. The sequence continues at coordinate 41,548 of VZRJ01011926.1, forward strand.
TCATACATTAAATCTACAAATAATGCAAGTTAAGATACACTGGAAAAGCTAATGAACATAGGTGTGAAAACCAAAGGAATCTACAGTATCTAACAGCTAAATTCCTTTTGATTTTGGGGGCACAGCATGACATCATCAGAAGGCTAAAGGAAAATCATGGCAATAAATTAATTTAAAAAAACAAGAAAGGAAAAGAGAAAAGCAACTTGAAAGGACAGTCTTCCACGAAATCTCATTTTTAATCCCCTGGAAAGAACTCTAGAAAACAAGATGTACTGAACAGTAAAAAAAAAAAAAATCACTGGATCAGTATTTAATATATATTATGGCAGCCAGAATAGATCACTGTATGTAATTGTCATCTGCACAGCCTCACATGCAGGGAGGTCACTGTACTTTTAAGTGGTCTATATTCATTACCGAACACTTCTGCACAAAAAAAGGATTCAAAAGGCAAAATGCACAAAATTCAAATCAAGAGTATATATTTAAAGGGTTTGGTATATAAAGTTTAGTAAAATATCACCTTCTACATCCACAAATCCACCTGACATAGGTAGTTAAGATGCATACTCTATAGAAATGATAATGCCAAATTAGGATTAAATTAGTAACAACATATTCAATTCTTTCTTCTATTTTGAGTAATTCTAAAGAGGCAAAACTTTTCCAGAATTCATACTTCTAATTGTTTAACATCTTCCTTTGAGTCACTTCTTCAGAGTAGGTGTTTTCTTCTATCACAGATGTGCACATCTATGTATGGTGACTTCATTCAAGTTGTATGTTGCTCTTGGTCACTGCTTTGTCGTACATAATGCTGATTGATAAGATCTTCTCTCCCTGCTGCTGGCTTTTGCTTTCTTGCTGCATGGAAATTACATCCTGGCACAGGAGTCAGAACACTTTCTAAAAAGAATCCACGTTACTTTGGTGGGACTACTTCTCCTATTTCACGGCCATAACATATAATTAATGAATTACGTAAGACTCAATTAAGGCTAGGTCTGCTTTTTCTGCAAGCTAAGTATGGCAGCATTTGCAGTGCCTTTCACTATGATGATGGCAGAAGCTCCACAGCAACAGCATGTTTGCATTCCTACCAGAACCACATTGCTCCTGTACTGTCTATCAGGAAAACTCTTTTGATATGTACAGTCACAGTCATTTAGGTTTTGTGCTGAAGAATTTATTCTGGTAAGAGAGTAAAGATTTAACTAAAAGCTATATTTATTTGTCCACAGTTAGCATAGCTTTCACCATTCCAACTTTCATGTAGTGTGACAGTATTGCTTTGGTGCTAAAGAACCAGAAGCTTTGGCTTCCTTCACCTGTAATTCACTAACACTCAAACATGTGCAAAAGCTGTTTGGAGTGTTTAAACAGATATTCCCTGAAATAATTCTTGATTTCTTTCATAGAATCTTTGATCCTTTTCTTTACATGTACCTGTTTCAAAAAGGTCTTCACCCATTTAACCGCACCCAAGAAAAGCTTTTCTTAAAGTACACATGAGCAAACCAAGATAGGTTAGATAAAAAGTAGCCAAATGTCTGGGCGCATTATATGAAATTCAACAATACACATTATAAAGTCTAAAATCAGAACACCATGCATATACCATTGTACCCCAGACACTACCACTTACAGCCAGTAGACTAAGAGGCTCTAAAATTAAAGTATTTTACTCAAAATCACATGTAGCATGGTCCATTAGAAAGAATATGAGACCTAGTTTCACATGTCAAATCAAAGGCAGTAGCACAAATTATTCAAGGTATTTCATTATTCTGTACCCCTTGTTTTCATTTTGATCCCTGTTCTATGTAGTCAGATGACACTTATTATTTAGAAACTATTCTAATGGTTTCTATATGCAAGAAGAACACAAATCATACCCCTCTAACTGGTAGAAAAAAAGCATGCCAGCTCAGGACAGGCAATTGTACTTTCATTCCATGGGAAATCAGGCTGATGAGAATTGAACAGATCACCCACTGGATGCAAAGAATGGTTCCAAAGCCTCGGGGTTATCCACATTAATAAATAATGACAGCTCTACTGAGGCAACATCATCAACCAAAATGAATGCTCCTAACCAGATAAATCTCTGGGATCGAAAAGGATTATCTCCATCGCTGTACTAACAGGCTAAGCAGCTTGCCAATCATCTCTAACCCATTACTTGTAACTCACAAATTCAGTGGTAATTTACACTGGAGCCTGCTAGCCCAGGAGGAGAAGAGGCTCAGCTTCAAGAGTTGCCAATAAGACTAATAAACAGGCAAACTCAAACTCCAAACCCAGTGCAGCTCATTAACTGCTCCTGTAATCATTCTGCACAGGTCATCTGCTGCTTGAATAGGTGGGGATATGAAATGTCACAGACATATACAAAGAGGAAAAGAACCGCATAATTTTTTGCATATGCCCAGAAAGATAGGCTAACACCTTCTATTTATTATATAAACATTTCAGCTTCCAACTGCTGAGTTTAGGAATGACAACTCTGAGCTGGCTGCAACAGAAGCAGATCTGCTTCCTTCACAAGGACATCCACAGAGACAGAAGGCTGGCAAGAGGGGTTGGAACTCTATGATCTTTAAGGGTCCTTCCAACTCAAACCATTCTATAATTCTTTGATTTACAGTATTGGCAGGAAAACCTGACAGCAAGGGGATAAAAAGAGAAAGGCTCCACCTACACAGGAGTCCACTTAGTGGAGAAAAAAAAAGCTAGGCTGAATTTCAAACTCAAAAAGGTTTTCAACTCAATTCAAAACAGAGACTACTGTTATGAACTTGCAGCTAGAGACCACAGTCCTTCAGCTTCAGACTTCTGTGTTATCCAAAACATCAAGTAGAAAGATGCCACTAGAACCCTGCTAGCTGACCTCCTCTCCTATTGCAGCCACTACAACTGCTAGCCTGTGACTACCCACTTTACCCACTAGCTGGGTCTGTGGAGGACCAGCTGTTGGTGATAGCTACAGAAAATTCTTGTCATAGCCCATTCTTAACTTGTAATTTCACACACTCTCTGTCTGTTGTCTGCACCACAGGTTTTCCAGTAAGCTGAGTTCTTGCTACCTGCCCTGAAAGACAATTATTTCCTGACCAATCTAATATTTCATGCCTAGGAACAGTAGCTATATAGTACTGACTAAACATTTATGCTTCTGCACATGGACCCAGATACGCATATTCACCATTCTCTAACTTTGCACATACGAATGCTTTCCAACCTCTGTCCTTCCCAGAAATTATTTGCAATTACAATTCAAGTAGGTCTCGTAGTTGCTTAACAGCAACAGTATTTAATTCTGCAGGAACAAAAAGGCCACCTAACAAATACACTTGTGATATGAATCCAAGTCGTCAGTTAACAGCTGGGAAGTGGACACAACCTGAGGGGCAACATTTAAGTGAGGAAACAAAGTGTAGACAAACCAGATCCTCAAAATTTGCCTTATTTTTACATAGCAGAAATAGCGGGACTCTGTATTCATTTTCATATTTTTATTCATTCAACAATGGAGAGAGGGAAAGGCAGAAGACTAAACACATAAGACATGAAGATAAACTAAAATGATGTAGGAGCACATTTTGAGAAGATAACGAAACAGCATTTTTTTAAAGAATATTCACAGGCATCAGTAATAAGAAACTGGTGCATGAAGTGGGAGAAAGCTATGTAAACTCAATAGCAAGGAACAAAAAGCCATACCTGTAACCCATAAATCTATACACCTATTCTAATGACACATGTAGATTTCAATTCAAATTATCCAAGACATTTATCTGTCAAAATAAACTGGAAGTAAAAAGTGAATAAATAACCTCCAGAACCTCTCTCCCCCACCCACATCAGTAACGAAACCTTATCACAGCAACTTTTTCTTTACAGGTGCCATCATATACTTGTGGTCAGTTGTGCTTGGAGCACCACTTACCAGACAGACACACATGAAAGAGTAGCAAGAAGTAGTGTTCAAAATTTAGTCCTTAGATAATGCCTTTTTTGTCTCATCAGCAATCTTCAGCAAGTTGATACAGCTTGAATAGACATAGTATAATATGTTTTTCCAAATACTCTTTAACCCCAACAGAAAGGCTGTCTTTACAGGTTTATTACCCTTTTGCCTCAGAAGGGAACTCAGCCAGGAAAGCCACTTCTAGCAGAAATGTGAAAATAACTGAGAAGAGAAATAAGGATTAGTTGCCACCCTGTGGAATGAAAGCACATCTGCATTGATAAAACCTTTTCTAATATACTCTGGGTAGAAATGGAAGATAAGCAATGGGTCCTTTAAAACAGGTTCTTCACAAAAGAGAATGTTAAAAGATGCCTAGGAAGAGTCTGGGTATCAAAGCAAGCACAACGCAAAATTTAGGTTTTGTACATTTAAGTCATCATACTGCAGCAAGTGACCAAACTTAGTGACTACAAAAAATTAGTGACAGAATTTAAACAACTCCCCTTCCCAGGAACACTTCATTAACCCAGTCATTTAACACCACTGTGCTTCAGCACACGAGTAAAAAGGTGACAGTGTCATGACAAGGTGTTTTCCAATGTGTGTTTAATTCAGGAATGCCCTTTGGGCATCAAATAGACTGAGCAGTATCAGAGACAGAAGAGTGGACTAGCTGAACCAATTCAGTTTGGGTTAGCCTTTTCTCTGCTTTCCCTTTTTGGAGGTAATAGCCTTAAAGCACTACAATGGCTCCATGTATCAGTTACCATATTCCTGTGGTAAATACAGAATGGTCACAACAGCTGGCTTTTACAAAAATTAAGCTATTAAATGCTGCTTACGTTCTATTTAATTCAATATATTAATTGTCCCAACTAAGCAAGTGATAGCAGCAATGTTGTAATTTCCATTCAGTTGCTAGATTCCCCAACAGAGCCTAGGAAAAAGAGGAAGCTTGGAAAAAATCTGTGGTTTGGCTTTGGCTAAACTTATATCTGCACATTTCCTTATAAAACTGACATTGAGTGTTGACAGTAGAGACCCTTTACATTAGCTCTATACCAATAGGAAGAGATATATCCATTCACTAAATACAACGCTTAGTCACAAAAGCCCATTCCTACCTCCCTCAATAATACGTTAATTTCTTGGAACTCTTTAAATCATTACTAAGTGTTTCGTATAATGCAGTACACGCTCCTGGGATGGGGCACGTCAGGGCAATCCACAACTTGTACTTGAAATTTAGCACCTGCCCAAAAGCACTGTGTTGGTTTATCTAACTGATCATATGATGTAAAAATAGAAACATATTGAATATATATTTTTTGGGTTTTTCTTCTCCCCTAAGTCTGACATTGAAGAATCCCCAGCACTATTGTAAATTCTCTTTCCTACAGTAACCTCCTGATGTGCTCTGAATCCTTCTTCAGTTTGCAAGTCTCCATCTACGATGTTGCAAATAAAAGATTTTCTCAACACTGGAAAGAATCTCACCCTGTTTCATTATGTTCCTACTAGGATTTCCATGTATTTTGAGAGCGAAGGTTAAGATTCGCTTGCTGCTTCCTGCATAATCCTCTGGGGTATCAGCCACTCCTTCAGTTTCGTATTTTCAGGAAACTTCCTGAGGGCACACTCTGCCCCATCATTAATGAAGAAAACAGGCCTAGCCCTGGGGTATGCTGCTAGTTGCTGGCCTCTGACTAGACTTCCCGGGACTGATCTGCCCCGCCGCCTGGTGATTACGCCAGTTTTCTCTCCATTGCACTGTCTGCTCATTCAGCCTGCACTTCATCAACTTTTCTATGTAAGACAATGTCAAAATCGCTTGGACCCATATGATCTTGTATGGTTAACAAATAAAAACAAGTCAGGTTCTTTTCCTGAAATGCATGCACTATTAATTAGGTCATTGACTTGAAAAAAACCCCACCCAACAAAAAACCAACCAAACCTGTCTGTTCTTCAGAATGCTAACTCTGTGTTGCCATGGTCACAAATTACCATAGAAACGTTAGATACATCTGTATTTTTAGATCAAAATTGCTTCTGTTTTCACAGAAAATAGATCCAACTGAAAGAAAACACTCATCCTTACCAAAAATACTATTAAAATTCAGAGTATAAATTAGGGCAACACACAGCAATTGCTTAATTGCAAAAGCGGAGGGAGGGAATAAATCACAAACATTGCCATTTTCAGAGCTGCTTCCTGTAGCTAGAAAATGGTTTGAATGTGTAACAAAAAAATCTGAGGACAGTTATTCTGTAATGCTATTGTCTCAGCAAGCCTCACTGGACAGTGACTCAATCAGAAAGCCCAGAAAGCTTAAATAGCCTTTAATATATGAGGCTATTAATATATGAGGCTATTAATATTAAATAGCCTTTAATAACCTTTTCAGTCAGAGGTGAACAGCAGTATTACTTCATGTTTCTCCATCAGAGCCCCAGTTTGTTTTCCCTCTCACCCCTGAGGAGGACCTTCACTCTCATACACAGGAAATATTGCTGTTCAACTGTCATAACTGAACTGTTATCAAACAAGTCTCTGCTGTCTCATGTTCAGTGATTTTATGTTACGCTTATACCCTCTGGTGGACAAAAAGAAATTCACAACCCTCCTTGTGCCTTGCTGCCTTTAGATCAGCACTGTGCTAATGGGAACTTTGACATTAAAATGCTGAGTCAAACCCAAGCATCTCTAACTTCTGCACTTCAAGTAAGACCCTTCAATCATCTTCACCTGGCTAGATCTGTCTCGGCTTTTCCCACTTTCTTATTGGGCTGTCATTCAGCCAACACTGTCCCAGAGAAAGCTCAGCATGCCTGATTTTAGACTTGACTTCATGGTCAAATGTCAAAATTAAAATCCCATTTAACCTACGTGGCATTCACAACATTTGAGAAATAATCTAACAGAGGAGCCAGAAGTGAGGAGTCCATCAACTCAGTGCTTTCCCAAATAAGGCAGCAGCATGAATACAGAAAGTTTATATTCAATACTAGGTTTGATGGTCAGGATAATTTCTCTCCACTTTATGTTCACCAAAAATTTTCGACTTCTTTCTTTTTGCTAAGTTACTATGCATTACTTGTGATAAAAACTTAGTTTCCTTGTATATAAAATTTTATATGCTTGCCATCCAGACTGACTTTGCTCCCAAACCTGCTGCAAAGAACATGACTGAATTCCCTATCTTTCTTACAGCAATGCATTTCTACTGCTCCCATAAATGCTTTAGTGTTTTACGTAGTCTCAGTTATATATTACAGAAGACTTGAGTTTTTGCTCCTTTGCTGTGCACTTATTTTTGCAGCATTCCTACAAATGTTACTTCTAAGATTATTTGGCTAAATGCAGACAGAATGCTCTTGTCCAAAGGGTCTGCAGTAAGCATATTTCAGCCAGAATCCACTGCAAGAAAAGGGAAATACATCAAACTATGCTGCTGGCAATAGATGCTCGGATTCCACCCGGGAAGCCAGCCTTAGGCCTTGTAGTACATGTATTAATCTAGGTCATAGGATTAAATAATGAAAAAAGGCTAAATTTCAGCTCTAATAGAGTATATTTCATGCCTCCACAGCCGGCAAAATGGAAGTAATCCCTTGCTCAATAAGAGTAAACATAAAAAACATAACCAGAAGAATAGGAGCTCAGAAACAGAGCAAGAAAGTAACAGCTTGCAAGGGGTTTAGGCAAAGATTTTAGGCATATAAACAGCAATGACCTAAATTTACCTGCAAAGTTGCAGGAAAAAACCCCCACCGACTTGCCACTGTTTCTTTTCACTTCATATTATTTCAATTCCTGTTCTCATCGGAAATAGAGCACTGGCAATTCTGACACTGAGTTTTGGGATTCTACAGATAGCTGTGTGTATGAGCATAGCTAAGTCCAGCATTTGGTTCATCCAAAAATGCAGGCTTTGGCAGGAGGCAGAGGGTATAATTTCCCAGGTGAGTGTATCCCCTGAAGCTCCCTGCTGGTGCTTCTCCAGCATAATAGATCTACAAAGTGATGAGAGATACTTGATATTCATCTGGTCCTCCCTGCAGATCAGTTGCCTGCTGAGGTAAAAGTCAAACTTTATTGTTCTGAAGTGATGAAAGTTTCAAGAATCTCAATGTGTGTAGCTCAAGCCCAGTTCAGAAGCTGGGGAGGTGGGGGAGGGGGGGGGGGGGAGCGGANGGGGGGAGAGCGGAAGGGAGAGACAGACAGAGAGTGTGAGTGACTCTAAGAGAGAAATCAGGCTCTAAACAGAGATCGGGCTCTAATCTGTACAACGCAGTTTTAGTGTTGCTCAAGGTTCAGAAAGCTAGTAGTATTTACTAGACAACTCTGTACTGTACACAGCCCATTTTCTACTCAGATTCTATCTATCTCACAAGACAGGTTCTTAGCTGCTATGCAAGTATTGTCTCCATTTACTGTTAAAACTAACTGCTTTCACAACTTACTCTGCATACTTCTTAAGAGCTGTTCTGAAGCCTCTAGGCTTTTCAACAATACCTATAAAGAACGTAAGACTGAGTTAAGTTTATAATGTCTTGCAATAGCACCAAATTCCAGATGAAAGGTGACCAGGAAACCTTTCCCCTCAGTAACACTAAAGCACGTTCTCGTACAGCATACACATTTCTGCACATATCAGCTCTTCAACATTAAACTCAGTAGGTTCCAGACCAGAAATAGCACACACGAGTTGGCTGCAGGTGACCCCGACTGAGTAGGGAGATTTAACCAGATGACCCCCAGAGGTCCCTTCCAACTCTGACACCTCTGTGGTTCTATGAGCTCAAGTAACTTCAGAATACCTTCCTGGTTTTTCACATCTTTGCAGGACAACTCAGAAAGCAGCAGCACAAGATGCTTCAGCCAGAGGGCACATTACAAATTCCTACTGGGTAAAGCAAGAAAAGCTATAGTACAGATGTCATTCAGCATCTCCCCAGCAAGAAGTAATGTGAAAATACAGTGCCCCCATTAGAATGTAGGATAAGAACATAATTTTTTTCCCTAGATTTCTCTCTTAGGGAATAAGCCACACTTTCCAGCATTATATGCAACTTTGGAAGACAGACAGGAAAAATCAGCTCAATTCAACAGCTGCTCTCAAGCATACAATGACACTGCACAGTTAACTTGAGAGCCTCCTTAACACAATGCTACGTGTAGATCAGAGAACCAGCAGAGTTCTCCATAGTTATCTTACTTTCCTCCTAAGGCACTGTATTTCCTGCTGATTAAGATGACACAGAATAAATAACCATTTCTGGAAAGTTGTGGTTCTCTAGAAATCTTGCTTTTCAAGGCCATATATTGTGAGGGAGTCATACTTCCATGAGGGATGTATAAAAAAAAGCCCAGCACTGCAAAACCACAGCGAATGGAAATCAATTCAATAAAATGAGGGAGGGTGAAGCTTCCCCAGAACAAGCTTTACAATTTTAAGAACACCAGCATCCCTCTCTACATATACCCTCTGCCTACCAAGGAAATCAATCTAGTCTAAAAGAAAACAGTCTCAGAAATATAAAGCTGGAGAATCACAAACTCAATAAAGAGAAGTAGGTAATAAAGATTTTTAGCTGAAGTGTAAAGGTTTAAAACCTGACAGTCATCTCCCCTATATTTTCATGGAGGATTACTGCTAAACAAGAAAACATTTTTCCCTTTTATGCAACAAATCATCAAGTTTCTCAGACAGGAAGCCACATTTCATTATTTTCTTTTCCAACAGCAGAACACTGATTCATAGTACTATAAAGTATGAAGGTAAAACATTTCTTTTCAAAAGGCAGTCATGGCTTCAACTTTGCTTCTCATGGTACAGGTATTTTAGGATAATTTCTAGGCACACAAAATTCTTGGCACACACATACCACTCACTTCAGCCCCACCTTCAGGTATCATTTTCTCTTACCACACTTCTCTCTGTGGCCAGGCATAGTAGGAAAAGGTTATAAACATTTACTGAACACAATAGGTTCTACTGCTAGATGAAGATTTAACCATTCGCTTAACTGCACAATGAAGCCCACAGATGATACTGAAGAGAAAATACATTCCAGCATTTCCTGCTGAAAACACTGAACAGCAGCTGATAAAAGCATTTTATCAAAACAGCACATTCAGCGTTCTCATTAACAAGAGAATTTCTATGCAAGACAGTGCCATCCAATGCAGAACTATATCTAGAAACTCACTAAGAGGTCACGTGGGTGGTGGTAGATCTGCAGTGGCTTTGGTCAAGCAAAACACAATCTAGCAGTCACATCTGTACTAGAAGAAGACAACAGTATCCATTGTTCTTGCTCTGGGTAAGTGCTGCTGCTTGACATCATCAGCTTCGTATCACACAGTAGATAATAGTCCCTGACTCTACTGCAAACTCACTCTTGAAAGCAAAAGTTAATTCCCCTGTAGAATCAAAAGTCAGAGTAAAACTGACCCATACTTATCCACAAGCTAATGACATCAAGCATCAATGCTAAGGAAAAGCATCTTAGCACAGGACCTAGCTCAGGAAGACAAAGATAAATCCAAATGCCAAAACTGAATCTTCAGAAATTCTTCCTGTGCTTCAAAGCAGAAAAGTCACTACAAATGAATGGATTCTAGAGAAAATTCTGGAAAGTCACTCTATGGAAGCCTAGTAATCGCAGACTATCACAATGCACATACAAAGAAAGGGTGAGAAGATCAGCACAAGGGGAGAATTGGCTTCCAAATCAAGTCCTTCACAATGATTTACATAAATGATTTGCTATGGAAAATTTTAGTTAAAAAAAAATTAAAATCAGGAAACAAGGTCACAGAGATACTTGGTATATAGAGAATAATGGTTCTTTCTTGCTCAATATGATAAAGTCTAGGACAGCAATTCCTCACAACTGGGTCTTCCACATAATCATGGAAGATTTTTATCCGTTGTCTGGAGAGAGGAATTTCCTTTGGAAACAGAAAGTATTCCTGCTTCAGGACATGCATTTGCACATGCTAGTGAGACATGAACTTTGCTAATAACCTAAAAAAAGAACAAAATAATCAGGGGTTTTTTGTGAAACTCAGAACCAGGATTTTCTACTGGCTTCTGGATAAGGTCTTGTAGATAATTTCGGACAAATATTTCTGACCAGATGCAAGTTTCTAACATGGTCTGTAAAGATTTAAATTCTTAAAAGCTACAAATAATAGTTAACCCAACTTAATTGGCTTCCTAAAATACCTGGTCAATTTAACAGCAAACAATTTGCCACCAAGACAATGGGAAACAAGAAAAAATTCAGTTCTAATCTTCAATTTTATAAACTTTTGAAAGGCTATTCTCTAGGTCAGAAATACTTGTGGAACATTAGTTGCAGAAGTTCTTCTACACCTTGTCAACTGCAAAATACTGGGCTCTGTGAAGAATTCACTGTAATTTCAGAAATATGACAGCAAAAGATGTGGGACACAAACATCTGCATGTAGAGCTAAGAATGGTCTTCAGTAGGGAAGCATAAGTCAGGTTCCTTTGATAACTAGTTTCAGTGAAAATTAAGACCATCAAGTATTCATTCAGACAACCATGTCTGTAATGGTGCACCTTCATTATAGATCTTGACAACAAGAACCCTACTCATCTCATAAATTCTGATTGACTCAATTGGCATGTGTACAGGAGATCTCCCCTTAACAACGCTCAAGAGATTACTATGGCTTGGCATGATGCAAATTTTCTCTGCAGCACTGCAATTTCACTCCTACAATACATATTCTACATTCATTGTAGTTTTCTGTCCCAAGTGTTACATATTGCTCAAGTCTCAGGACATAGATAAACACTGCACACGGTCAGACAGAAAATTTGTGCACAGGCTGCAGCAGGATGATGCAAGAGGACTGATTAATCACAGTATTGTGCCCTACTCCCTGCTTTTTATCCCCCATAACCGAAATCCTGAAGTTAGTGGAATTCATAGATCAACTGTTTCAGTTCTCATGTCCTGAGAATTGAATCTTCTAAAGCTGAGAGGTGAGGGCTTCTGAAATTCTCAAGTATGCCCACAGACTATTTTAGGACAGATTCTCCCTAGTCATCTGCTAGAATAAAGGAATTTGTCCACAGTAACAAGCAACATGATGACACGAGTTCAACCACTAAATGGCAAAGCAAATATCCTTGCCATGGAACTGCATGGGACCTACTGCATGGGACTCACCTCATTCTGATGCTCTCAAAGGAGACAAAGTGAGCATCAGAACCTGAAATAAAATTCAAGCAGCTTCAAAAAGAGCCAAAGTCTTAGAGATGCCAAACCTTCTTTCTCAACAGTAACTCTTACAGATACCTGTATCTACTCCATCATAAAATGTGCATGTAATAGCACATTTTCTTCATTACTCAGTTTTTCCGTTATCTCCCTTCCCCTTCCAGAAAAAATAAAATAAAACCCAATCTCTTCATCTTCCAGTATGAGTAATGGGAATCTAGCATATACCTCCCATGAGCCAGTCCTTTATGTTCAAAAGCACTCAGCATATATCACTTCGGTTACTTTCTCAAACGGGATGGACGTATCAGGTACGGTCCATTCTTAAGGAATATGACTCATGGTGGGCACTTCTTAACAACACACAGCTGCAGAATACCCAGAGCAAGATAAGATGTTTCAGGGAGCCACCCACCCTGTGAAACTCCAGCGTCTAGTATTTTTCCAGCTTCTGTGCAATGGATGTCTCTAACCCTGGTCAGTTCTTCCAGCAAAGATTCTCAACTAGGGTTATACAGTGGGAATTCCAAAGCAACTGGCTATGTACAGACATATCAGCATTCCCTCCAACAGAGAGACGAGAGGAGAAAATTCCTGAGGATCTGTATCCTCTACTCTGCTTTTTGAATCCCAGCCTCCCCCTTGCCTTGGAATGAGCTCTACAAAGCAGTATCTGTTATGTACAAGAATCTCAGCTCCCTTCCTTTGGAGAGTTTCCCCATAAAAGCAAAAGGCAAATCCCAGGACAGAGACAGGTGCTGGGCAGGGGGACGTCGCCTTAGGATGACTCGCCAGAAGGAAGAGAGCCAGCAGCTTTCTTCTTAGGGCGGGCTTTTACACTTCTTACTGGAAGCTGAGGAGAAAGAAAAAGAGGCATCTTAGGCTAGTTTAATATCTAAATGTCTACCAGAAAGATGTAGAATGCAAAGCGAAAATAGGACAAAACAACTACAACACGACCCTATTCACGTCATCTGTTGTCTCAAAAGACTATTTAACCATTCTTATTTTTTTCATTAAACAAATCACTCAACATATCCATCAAATAGCAACCAGGAGAAGACATTCTAAAACAGGGTATGTATGGTAGTAAAATCAAAGTCAGTTATCTAAACAAAAGGCTAGACACAGTGATATTTCTAACTGGTAACATTCATGTAACATTTCACTGCTCTAACCTTTCTACTTCTTGACTTCCATCACCAGTGCAGTTCTCTGAAAGCTGTAGAAACATCTTGGAACTAGTTTGCACACTTTACTCCTGTGTCTTTCATTCTAGATATTGGCAAGAAGAGCACATTTATTCATCTGTGACACATTCAGCCCTGGCTGGCAATCTCAGAGATCTTGGTCAAATACCTCCTAGAAATTCTGCATCTGACCCAAAGATCCAATGGTCTGAGCATAAAAACCAATATGCCTGCAAAGGGCTTTATTAGTATTTCTGTATTCACAATAAACAGCACAGAAGGGTTGTTTCTCTCTTTTCATAATTTCACTTTGAAAATTCCTCGCTAGGAAGCTTTGACTCAAATTTTGATCCTCTTGTTTCCCTGCTCCTGTCTAATATAGCAGACAAGAAAGAAGACGGGTCAACTAAGAAATAAGCCATAGAAAGATCCGAGCGAAATTAAAATGCCTCTTTAGACACAGATGCCCATCCTCGGAGAAAATCAGATGCCACCTGGACCTGGTCCCAAGAACTGGCTCTACACCACCTTGACTGAGCAGTGGGTTTGAACCAGATAAATTGAGAGATCCCCTCCAACCTCAATTCTTCTGTGATTCTGTTACAAGGAGTACTTAAGGACGTGCAAAGGTGTCCCGTACACTGTAAGATCAGGTTAACAGTACAACTTAAAATGATGCTCTAAGCAATTACTTTCCTCCAAATGATTTAATACTTAGCCTGAATAGTTCAACAATGTGAATCAGTTATACAGCACTCTTTATCTCAGATAAAAATAATAACATTAGAAGTACGAACTGAATCAAGCATATAGGACTTCATAAAAAGGGAGAAGCATTTTGTCATTTACAAATCAAACCATAAGGAACACTCAAGTAAGAGTTAAAACCCGGAAAGCAGCACCTCAAAAAGCATATTCTACAAAACACATCTGAAAACAGTTGAAAAAAAAAGATTGCTAAGCTTAAATGATTCTTGGACACAACTGGGTTTATTTTCATGTATGGTTTATTTTAATAATGAGAATTCAGGCATCTCATGTCCCATCTGCATGGCTGTAAATACCTTGGATCATCACATGAACATATGAAGGAGACAGCTAAACAATCATTAGTTACCTAAACTTCAAGACAAAACTCCAGGAACGGGGCTGGTGGGAGTGGTGCGATTCCCCCTATTTAATACGTAAAAGTCAAGGGAGGCCTAAGAAGGTACAGAATGGCTGCATTTTAGATGAAGAGAAAATGGCTGTCCCAGGGATAGAGGTCACGGTACTATTATATATTCAGACTGTAGAAGACAGAAGAGCGGATACTGTCAACAAAGCATGTTAAAAACATATAATGTTTCCCCTTCAACACAAAACCCAAGTGAAAGAAAAGCTAGGTTCTGGCTTATGACAGAGGCTTAGAGGCATGATAAAAATGCAAAAGCTAGAGACAAGTATAGCAAGTAGACAACACGTCCTCTGATGTAGGACTCAACTAGCAAAGACAGTCCAACAAAATTGATATATACAGCTTCTAAGTGCTGATACTATGAAGCTAGAGCCTTCCAAACAAGCTCACAAATCAATGTCGCTGTTGTAAATAATATATACACCAACTCACCTCAGCTTTCATCACCTTTTTAGGAGTTTTGAGACTCTGGGTACGTTTAGGAAGTTTGTCTCCTGCATCTTCATCTGATGGGTCTGTTCTAGCATCTGACGGGGTTCCATTAGACCGATGAGCCACACTGCTCTCCTCTCCTGAGGAGTAACAGGAAGCTAAGAACAAGAGAGAAAGTTTTAGCAAATACTTTTAAACAACAACATGAGGCTTAAAATGGCCCATCCTGAAGGACCACATGAAAGGGAGATGTCAACAATCCTGAACAATGGTAACTCGAAAAGTACAGAGATGTATAGTAAATGAGAAGGCTCGAGGGAAGACAATGCAAAATAATCTACAATCTTGTATTCCCTTCTGAGACCCAAGGCTCAGGGAAGCCCTCCTGCTCACCATCTGAGGCTTCACACAATGGCCCAGCAGGATGCTCTGTACCTGAGTCTTCAATAGTTTCCAGAAGACTCCCACCAGAGGGGTGCAGCTGTGGATCACGGCTTCGCATATGCACAGTATCTTCATCTCGGATCAGAGTGAGATCCTGCATGCTGAAACTTCGAAGCTTCTCAGACAAAACTCCCTGGCCCTAAAAGGACATAAAAATTAGGGTGAAGAGCACTTCAAGATCATCTCACATGGGATCGTTCATTCACAAGAGGAGGAAAGGCGCCCTATTCCCCACTAGGGTACTCTGAAAAAAACAGAAAAGGGAAAAAGTATGTTCCCAAGACCAACAACGAAGAGGTTAAAGCAAAATCCATTCCACTCCCCCTCTACTTTTTCTAAGTCAAAGAATGGGATTAAATGCAAGGCAAACTGGAAGAAAGGAAAAGTAGGTTGGTGCCAAACAAGTACTAGTATCCCTAACAGACCCACAGCACTAACTGCTGGTACACAAAAATGAACTGCTGGAGAATTCCTGAATGTTACAGAGAAGGTGTTGCATTACCTTTGCAGCTGCAGTAACTGCTGCATTGGCAGCAAGGTTTAACCCTCTCTTGCCAACTCGCATCATCGTTTCATAGCTCTTGTCACAAGCCTGAGTAATGTATTCATCAATTTCCTAGGAATGCAACATGGAACATGGCATTTAGCTCCTCATCACAAACATGATCAAAGTCTCCCCATCATCACCCTTAAAAACACAAAGCTCATCTGGACACTTTTTTTCCAGGCTACCAGCATCAGTTGTCAATTGATCACATAACTCTAGTTTCTCTGCTAATTACAGAAAGCATGTAAATGCAACTTTTAATCACAGGATGCTATTTCCAAATTGTAACAACTGAAACAAAGCAGTTGCTTATACTGACAATGTGAAAAACTGGACTGGCTACAGAACATGCTGCTCCTATTATGCTTCAAAAAGCTTAACTACTGACAGAGACTGTAAGGGCTCATGACACCGAGTTAGCCAAACATGCTTTCTAAGCATTAGGCAAACTACTGGCTACATTACAATCTTCAATATGACATCGTTGTCAGAGACAGAATCATTCTACATTCACTGATGTCAGTACAAGCATGATTTACTGATTTCAGTTTTTATTGTGGCATAACTGAATTGGAAGTCAGTCAGCTCCAGAGTCACTATCTTGCAACAACAAGCAAGTACCTTCTCCTTATTGGAGAGCGTTGGGTGCACAAACTTCCTGTAGAGGACACTGGAGCCCTTGGTGTAAGGGGAGAGCAGCCAAATCACAAATGCAATTTTCAGCTCGAAATAAAAGGGAAACCTGAGAGAAAGAGGAAAGAAAAAAAAAAAAGAAGAAGAGAGAGAAAGATGGAGAACTGGAATTAAGATCAGCAGAGAGACAGATGGAGATAACTAGTAGAGAGCAGCACAGGCAGAATGAGCGTATGCAAGATAAAGGCTCAGAAACAAAAGAACTGATTATTCAGGTCAGAAAATCAGAACCCTCTTTAGAATCCTAGGACATACCTTCTTCGAGTATCATTTAGTCTTTCATCCATAGCCATGAAAACTCCATAAACAGGGCATCTCTCAGCCCTGCAAACACACCAAATTAAAGTCTGATAGCTACTCTCATCATTCTGAAGTTTGTTCAGAGAGTATCCAGCCAATGTTAACATTACATTAGTTTTCCTTCTCATTTTCCAAAATTTCAACTACGTATCTTAATAAGGTCACATTCCTGCTAAGACTGATAAGTTTCTGAAACTTCCAGTAGGTACTCCTCAGATAAGACACAAAAGCAGGGCCAATGTAAATGAAAAAAAGCGGGCAGAATGTAAGCCTGTCATCTCTAACCCTTACCCAGTAAAGTCTGGGAAGATACAATAGCAGAGACTGAAACAAGTGAACGCAAATTCTCTACTGACTCAATTAGTAGTAAGAAACTTCTGTTTTCAGAAGTCCTTTTTAAGTATGTGAACAAGCTCTTGTACTTTTTAGATCTTTGCTTTTCAAATTTTATGCAAGTAGAAACAAAGCTGTTGAGCACTTTTATAAGGCATGTGTAGCCATTTCATGATTCTTTATAAGATGAAACTCTTTCATATTGTTCATTGAAACTCTTTCATATTGTTCAATGAAACTCATTCATATTGTTTCAGAGATGTATGCAAAGCTCAAACACTAAAGCAATGAAGCAACTGAAGATATCCTGTTCCAAAGATTCAGTTGAAGCCCTGTAACAATGATTGTCATTTTTGGAGGCCTCCATATTGCCAAGCATGACACAGAGCACTGAAAGGAGTAAGAATCTGCATCCTTCAACTCCAGTCCCTCTCACCCTCCCTAGTGGAAGCGAAGTTCATTGTGCAAACTACTCACAGCAGAGACATGTGTGTGATTTGCTGCTCCACACTAAAGGCTGTCAAAGCAAAATAGGTCCCTTCCTTCTACCATTTTTTAAGGTGTCTTTTAGACCACCATTTTTCAAACTGTACCACTTCACATTAACAGTTTCTCCAAAATATTTTGTGTTATGAATGGATGAAGATCCTTTTACAGATACTGTGCATTTACCCTAAATTTGCAAGCAAAGGAGATGAAACAGCTAAGATAGCAGCTACTACCCACAGTATCTAGAAACCTGCTGACTCTTCACAGGGATTGAAAACTCCTAAAGGAGAGACAGTTCATTCTTAGCATCCTAACCCTCCTCCTCTCTGCCTAAAAAAGGGCAAAAAACCAAACCAAAACCACAACAATAACAAAAAAAACGATGCCACCAAGGAACTCACCAAGAAAGAACAATGTCTGTGAGTGTTTCTGCAGTGGTGAAAAAGGCAAACACAATCCAGTACATCATCCACTTCACCTGCAAAAGAGCAGTCACTCAACAGACATACACCAGAACTCAGAAAAAAAGTAAAATGTCTTCTCAGCATAAATGACTCATCTCCACACATTAAGACGAATTCAACAAGAAGGCATATATAATCTGCAATGGAAAGGGTCACATACTAAATGGTACATTTTAGTCTGGGAAAACATGTAGGATTAATGTGCTCTAAACAGACAAACGCATACAGATACATTGATGAATGCATGCTCTGTAACAACAGTATGATGCAACAGTGTTAAGGTCCCAAATGAGCTATCCAAAAAGATTAATCAGTTCACTTTAAGAAGTTACACTCTTCCTTATATGAATACTGTTAAAAAAAAAATATACAAACACATACGTAAAAGTTTAAATTTCAACTGCAGCCCTGTGTTTTCCTGATGTAAACTTTTTCCTTAGGAAAAAAAGAAAAACAACAAACCAAGAAACATATTATTTTGCTCTAACTCATTAATAAGCATTCTTTGCCTTAATCATTACTCCGAGAAATTACGCAAGCAATTAGTTTTTCTTTTTAAATAAAGGCTCACTGAGAGAGGTAAAAAAGTAATGAACATGCTGCATCAACCTTGTCTTCTCGTTTAGGGTTTAGAGTATATATATATATATATATATATACACACACACACATGTACTATTACGGCACATTTGTATGCCTATCATCTATCTCCCTACTTCCTCACACCTTATGTGGAACAGTATTTCTTTCAAAGCACAGAATAATTCCCCCCTAACAAACACACACTCACACTGTTTTGGTAACAAGCCAATTACTCCTAAAGAGGAGTCATCTGAATTATAAGCCAGTTTTCTATCTGTTGAGAATTAAAAATAACCTTAAGTAGCAAACAAATGAAGAGGACATCTTTATTAAAAGCAATTTAACACTCTTACTATCATCAAGAATGGGGAAAAAAGAACTAAACTGAATCAGGGAAATGCCAGATATTAAATCCACACATTAATCCATATATTAAAATTACATGAAGAATCATGTTCACATAATAACAACACGTTGACAATCCTTGTTACAGCAAATACTGTAAAAGCAGGTATTGCCCCAAACTTGCATGTGTTGGAAAATCTGGTGATTTATTCTTGAAAGACCCTCCAAAACTCTCATAAAATAAAATTAATCCACCTCCAGCTGCTCTAAGACAGTGAATGGTTTAGAAGATTGTGTGCAGTAATCCAAATTATTTCCACTTTACTGTGTATTTTCTTTTTCAGAACAGAAAATAGCAAAACTTGTATTGTATGGCTCTCTCCTGCCTTTCTTTTTCTTGCATCATCAGTTTGGACAAGACCAGGTGTTGTTCAGTTGATCTACAGCAACTTTTTGAAACGAATGGTTAAGTCCTCAGTGCAGCAACATGAATGAGCTCTTGTATGAAAAAGTGTGTAAATAATGCTAAATTTAAGTTTGCAAAAAGGGATCCAAAAGGGCAAGAGATTTCAGAGAAGCTATATATCAGTAAATCTTACTTCAGCATTAGGCAAAATAAAAGCAATAATTATAATAATAAAAGCAATTAGCAGATACATACATACAGGTAACAAAATGAGGATTATGAGGTTTTTTTCAGAAAAATGATTCACAAGTGTAGCAGAATTTTTAGGTCTCCATAAGCTCTTGCTACAGTGCTTCCCTTACAGGGCAGGGTGTATGAAGTTTCTACATAGTTTCTAACAGGTCTAAACAAACACAAAGAAACAAAATTGTCAAGGATAAAAAGGAAGGGACTATTGAGGATTAACAGTTGGTTAAAAGAAAGGAAACACAGGATAAAAGTAAATGGCCACTTTTCACAAGGAGGAAAGTTACCAGTGGAATCCCAAAGGAATCAGTGTTGAGATCTGTGCTGCTCATCTTCATGAAAGATCTGGAAAAGGTTGTGAATAGTAAGATGACAAACTGTGCAGAAGATACTTTTCTATCCAAGAGATTAGGTAAGAGTTGATTAAAGAATTCAAAAAAGGATCCTGATTGATCTCCAGTTGACATTTTGTCTCTAAATGTGATTAAATACAAAGTAATGAACTTACAGTATCTGCTTTTTCTTAGTGAAAACTATTGCATTTACATGAATTAGCAGATGTCATTCAAAAGAGGTCACTGTAGGCAGCCTGATGAAGCAGTAAGCTCAGTTCTCATTTTCCACTCCGCTAACAGAATACTCAGGAATATGAACTGAGAACAGAAAACACTGTTTTGTTACTGTTTAAATAAACTTCATGTTCACATCTGTGATACCGGGCACAGGTCACTTGCCTCTGTCTCCTCCTGTCACCCTTCACCCTATGCTCTACAGCCAAAGACCAGAAGAAGTATAGCTATTAAATAAACTAGAAGGATCCAGCTTCTAGACTTCTAGAAGTCCCTGAAGTGCAGATGACCAGAAACTAGAAGAGCAGAAAGCAGATGGGAAGAAGCACTAATTTCTTCCTTATGATAGACTACGAACACCTTTCAAAACTGGGGGTTAAATGATGCTGTATTTTTTTTTTTCAATCCACCAAAATGAGTCAGGTCTTTGCTGCTCAACCTGATGATTACCAGCTTCAGCTAATTGCACATACATAGTCTCCCCAACTTGCAGCAAGAACCTAAATAAATACAGCAAATGCAAAAGCATAATCAGAATGTAGATTTGACCAACGCTGAACATGACACGTAAAAAGAAAGAAACTGCTTTTAGGACAATGTGAGCTACCAGAAGTGGTTTGCCACAGTTGCTCAAGGACTTATCATGAATTTATATCATGGTGGTAGAGAAGAGTAAGTTAGCACTGTACTCTGGTGCCACCGATGGACTGTTTGTGGTAGCTTGGTCTGTGTCAACTCAAGTTTCAATACACCACTTTAGCACAGATACACCTGTAAGACCTTTCTCCACCACCAAACCCTAATCAAAGTTGGTTCTCTGGCAGTAGTACATAGGAAGAGCTGGCTTTGAAAATGGGCAGGACAGCATTCAAGGTTTTCACTGACTTTTCACATGAAGAACAATTTGAACAGATATTGGCCCCTTCTGCCACATTTAACAAATTGTTTTTTCCCCCATCTTTCCACTTACGTTGAGAAGGAAGAAGCCCTTCAAAATCAAGTGAATTAGGCAGATAGCAGTATAACATCTAAATGCTCATTTCTGATGCAGTCCTCTCAAGGAGAAATAATTAATATATATAAGTTTTAGCAGTTCAAATACATTTTCTTGAACCACTCCAGCATTTTCACTGAAACTAAAAACAAGATTAAATTTTCTGCTGCAGCAATCCAGACTATCTACTTCAGAAAACCTGTACCATTGAATCACCACACAAACTCCAAAAATTAATGCCATACTTTTCCACATCAGCCCTAGTGAAGCTCACAACCAAGTGATCAGTTGATATTTGTTAAGACAATCTCATGATACTGAAGTACTTCATCTCATTTCTGTTTGTGGATGCTTCATCCCTGAAAGTGTTCAAGGCCAAGTGTTGGACGTGGCTTGGAGCAACCTGGTCTTATGAAAGGTGTCCCTGACCATGGTAGGGGGCTGGAATAGACGCGCTTTAAGGTCCTTTCCAACCCAAACCATTCTGTGATACTATGATTTTTCACAATCAGATTAAGGAAGTCTTGCAGCTGCTCAGGTGACATCTACCAAAAGAAAATCAGATCAATAAAATATTTACGTACCTCAACTAACTACTAGCTACCCACAAAAAATAAGTAGTTTTTTACTGTAAAGAATGCCAGTTTCTTTAAAAAAATGAGGGTTTGAGGTGGTTTTTTTTTTCACATCAAGTTCTCAACAAAATGATTTAGAACTCTGTCTTCAAGTTCAGATTCTGCAACTGGATACAATCATTCCATTACAGACATTCATGAACCAGAATAAAATTCCAGGTAAAAAATACACATTTCATACAACAAATAAAGGTCACTGGCAACTGAAATGAAAGAGGAAAGGAATGCCACAGAAGACAATAGTAATATGATACTACTTAATACTTCAAAAGTAACTATGAAGTCACAGGCTCACATGATTATTCTGACAGTTTCTTTTGTGCTTTGTTTCACATTTCTAATGTTACTACCAATAAACTTTGAAGTTTAGTAAGGCTCATCATATCACTGTCTGTATCTCTAATACTCAAAACAATTTATTAGTTATCAATACCTCCTGAACATTCACATTTCTACTTCTCTGCTGAGACCAGTATTAAAACAAAAACGAAACTCAAACACCCCAGGCCAGATGCTGCAGTTCGTAAAGCTGTCCCCTATGAGCAATATTCTCAGCTCAGTTGGAATCCCCTTAAAAACCTGTGGGCTGAATTTTAAGCCAATGCACAGGAAAGGCCTAGTCAATTCTAGAGGGCTGAAGCAGCATAAACCAAAACAGGACTATATCCCACAAAATTTATTATTGACATGTCATTTTGTAAGGAACAAACACAGACAGCTGAATGAAATCTCAGACTGCACCATAAACCAATACTAACAGATTATATCCTACTCACTTAAGTTACTTCTGCATCACATTATTCTTTGCTCTACATTAATGGAAATTCATCCCACCCATAAGAGAAAGAGCTCGTCTCTGCCAATCAACTTAGAACATCCCTTCTGCAAGAAGGCAACACACCACATCACAGAAAAACATTTTATGTTTTAAATATGGTACTTGTAGCAATGGTGTAGACAGAGAGAGGAAAACGGTTTCAGAAGGGAAAGAGAATGAAGTTTTGACCAACAGAAAACACTGATCACAAGCAAAGTTGATAGGACGCCACAAAGCAAAGAAGATTACTCAGCCCTTTGGAAGAAAACAAAAGTAATACTGAAAAAGCAGTAAAGGACAGAGAGTAAGGATAAAGTTACAAGAAAGAACTTGTCCTGGACTTTCACATGCTTCCAGACTGCAGTGTTTCTTTCCCCTGCTTTCCCTTCCTCACTCAGCATCTCCTGAGAAAAAACAGCTCACGTTTACAGTTTGAAACCTCTCATTTTAGCAAGCACCCTTCCTCGGCAGCTTTTCCAGAGACGACTGGAGCTGCTGCTCGGGCGGCCTGGCTGATCCGAGCCCCTACGGAGCCGGAATGCCATCGCCCCGGGGACAGGCGGGGTGCCTGCGAGGCGGCCGCGAAGGACGTGGGGGGCGCTGCGCCGGCACGGCGAGCCCGTACTCACATATTCCTTCACGTTTTTCGTCTTCACGGCCTTGTAGGACGAGTACGCGGGGTAGAGGGTGCCGAAGATCAGCCTACGAGAAGAACAGACCCTTCAGCGAGTCGCGGCGCCCTGCACCGCCCACCGCCCCCGGCCGCAGTGGCGGGCACACCCTGCGGGATGCCGGTGCCGGCGAGATGCCGGTCCCCGGGCGGGGCTCAGCCGCCNCGCCCCACCGGCAAAGGGCCTTGCGCAGCGGCCCGCGCCTCCCCGCACGCCGGCCGCACGCACTCACACCACGAGGCGAGAGATTATCCAGGAGACCATGGCGGCACCGGGCGCGGCTCAGGGCTCAGCGGCGGCGGAAGGCGGCTCTTAAAGGGCAGGTTCCTGCAGCAAGCACAGCTCCGCCCCGTGTGCTCGGATGGGAGGAGCCAACGCGGCGGAGGGAGAGGCCGCAGGGCCCCGAACATCCCGCCCTGCTGCGGAGCCCCGGCGGGTCGAGCGGCCCGTCCCCAGCCGGGAGAAGGCCCCGCGTTCGCTCGCACGAGGTCGGGAGGTGCGGCGGGAACCCGGGAACGGAGCCCCGCCAGCGGAGTGGCAGCAGCGCGGCAGAGAAGTGGCGTTGCTAGAACGATGGCAGAGAAGCAACATGCGCAACGTGAGGAAAATTACAGAAAAGAGAGTGCTGAATTGAGATCACGAGCGCTTGGGAAGACAGAGTAATAGAGACCACAGAAGAAGCCATTTTACCTCCAACTGCCTTCTCTAGGGAGATCGAGGCAACAGCTGTTACAAGCTGCAAACAGGGTAGTTAAATGTAAAAGCGTTTCAGAGTTCCACGGCTCCCAGTTTCACCGCAAACCGGATGCAAAACGAAACTCGATTTGCCGATACTGAGGTTTGCGACATCAAACCAGAAGAATGAAGGCTGTTACTTGTAGTTTCCAGGGTAATTCAGTGTTGCCAGATACTCTTCCTCGAAATTTCAACTGAGAGGTCAAGATTACTTTGTTAACTACATAAACAAGGCTGAACTCCCGTGTTTGTGTGTGTGTGTGTGTGAATGTTTTTAGTGCAGTGGGAATGTGTACGCTTAAGCATGCTGGAGTACCAGAAACTTACAATTTAACAGCTCACTAAGGAATACTGTTAAGAGAATCTTCCTCTTCAGTCAATGCGAGAGTTCATTACTGGGTCCCTGGGAGCCTGTACAGGCCCAGTACACAGATCCCTGATTCAGACTGGGATGACCATTACATAAGCTGTTTTTCAATTAAAAAAAAAAATTGCTAGAAACCTACTGTGGTTCTTCAGATAACCAGAAAAAAAACCCAAAGGAAGGCACTATGGCAAAGTCTCATTACTTGCCAAAGAGCCTTTATGAAAAGGAATGAGACCAAATAAAAGAGTCAGAGCAAAAACAAAGAGCTGCTCAAGAAGAATTCTCTCATGAATGCATGAAATTCAGTATAATGAGCAATACTGAAAAATACAAAAGACTGACAACTTCCCATTACATGCAAGAGTTGAAAACACAAATGTCTCTACAGACAGTGACAAAGACCATTTTGTCATAGTCTGCTTTTGGATATGAATGGCCACAAAATGATTGCATAAGGGACTGCACAATTTCCACCACCGATGGCATAACTGACCTACTAATAGGATAAAAGGAATTTGCTTTCACACATCCAAGTAACACCAACATGCAAAACCTTCAACAAAATAACTATATTTCCAGCTGCATCAGTTTCATATCAGTGACCAGCATGGCAACAGCTCTGTTACTTGAATAATTTGTTCATGCTTGAGTGAGTGAAAGATACAAAAGCAAGAGAGAAAACGCAGAGATCTGGTGAGTAACACGTATGACTGTGTGAGAGTGCTAAATAACTGCAGCATGGGTAAGAGACCCTTGAATAAAATGTGCCTTAGTGTTTTAAGCTATTTATTGTGCCAAGGAGCAGTATGAAAATCTACAGTGCATTAGACATAAATGGTGGTAAGAACAACAGAATTTCAACATCAGTAGAGAAGGTGATCTTGTAAATGTTGTAAGTGGCAGTTCACTGTTAAGTAGCATGTTGAGTTTTAGAACAACTTCAGGAAAGGTATTTTAAGCTAGCAATTTACATTTAGCAATAAAAAGCTCAATTTCTTTCCATATCATAAACAAAAATGAAAGATTAATTCATTAACTTACCTTTCCACAAGAAGAAACTACTGGTACTGAAGGGCTATTTTTGGAAGAAAAGTCAGCTGCAGGTCAAGTGAAAATAAAAATATTTAGTAGTAGTATTCTTTTTATTAAGTTATTAGTAATATTGTATAATGCTGTGTAAGTAAGATCTTAAGACCTATGCAGGAAGGCAATTCATCAATTGTTTTCAAATTAAGGCCATATGGTTTTTTAGCAGATATGCCACTGCTCACTGCTGAAACAACTCATGATAAACTTGTGTTCTACAAATGGTCCAAATAGGTAAACAAATATCTATCAATCTGCTACAGCTAAAAAATAAGCCATGGAAATCAAACAAACCGTTCCCTGAGTAGAGCAGCTTAAGCAAAGCTACATTAAGAAAAATGCCAGGTCAGATCCAGAGATCCCACTGAAGCTGAGGTTCAGGCAGAAGCTGCTATGATGAAGAAGAAGAGCAATTCCTCTTCTAGGAGGCTCAAGAACACAGGATTGCCTCTAGCAGAATAAATAAGGGTCTTAGGAAGAAAGGTGAAGTGGAAGAGTATAATGGGAACCCTCTCTGAAGCACAAAGGTGCAGATTGTAATGGAAGAGTATCAAAAACTGAAAGAATAAGGAAAACAGAAAAAGTGCAAGCTGATGGCCAAAAATGACATTGTAAGAGCTAAGGCCCTAGAATTGAAAATTATTCTGAGAATATTTCCCTTCTTTACCTGTTTCGCTTTGGGATTGAAAGCTCTTCTCTTAGAAGACATTTTCCTAAAGGTAACAGCTATATTTTGTTGTATCTAGCTCTTGAAACTTTTATTACCATTTTCGTATTAGCCTATATAAAGGCAGAGATAAATAAAAAGCTCCTGCAAGGCAGGGGAATGAGGGATATAAGAGAAAAATAAGATGAGTTCTGCCTCATTTCAGAGGTTATTTTTCAAATACCTGGTGGGAACATGCACCTCTTTTTCAAAGGCTGAGAATAGGAATCGTAAAGACACTGCCAATTAAGAGGAAAGAAGCTGTGGGCTGCTTTCAGACTCTGATACACACTGGAAGAGAGTGATCAGAAGCAGGCACTGGCATGCATCCTAGCTAATGGGGGTAAGTTTGGGCAAACACTGAAGTTGACAATGAGAAGATAAGATTCCCTACCAGTAACCAGAGCCTGGAAGATGCACTGTCAACCAGTGCTTCTATGCTATGCTTCACTCACACACTGTGTAGTTTCACAATAATCTTCCACTGAAGCAATGATTACAAGATGTGGTTGATGCATGAATAAATCACTAGTGTGTGTCACACACTTCAACCAATACCTCTTAACTGTAGAAGCTCAGAGAACTACCAAAGGGCTATCAGAACTGAGGACGGAGAAGGAAATCACACATTCAAGGGAGCGATAGTTTTAAATAATATCCATGCCTCATAACTTCTTTCATCTTGTTTGTAGGTAAATTCAAGTTACTGCTTAGCATCTAACTCCGCTGCTCCAATATATATTCCACATCCTCAGGTTCTACAAGAGGATGTCTAGGAATCTTTCAGAGAAACAACACATGGATCACGACCTTCGATATATTAGGTACTTATTTTTTTCCTATATTTATGTTGCCTGGTTCAGTTGCCTCAGACTAAAGATTTAGGTTTTGTAAAATTAAACCTTGCATGCTGTTACATTTTTATTCAGAATCAAGAAAAGGAATTTTTTTGGTTGAGAATAAGTGAAATCTTCAGACTGGGGACATTATTTCTTCCTCTTCATGAGAGACTGAGAGAAAAAATATGAATGCGTCTTCTGTAACATTTTGAAGGCTTTGTGAAACTGCTGAATGACAATACTGAGTATGCCCTTGCATGGCTGAGCACACACCAACCTTCAGTATTGTGAATGCAATCTAAATTCAGTTGGGCAGGTCAACAGCCATATATTCCTGAATTCTTGGTTCCACTTGTCTGTAGTTCCACAGGACACTGGCTAAAAGACAGCCAGAGTTTCAAACCTATATTCAAAAATGGTGCTGCCCACTATCTCACTATCCATTTAGTAATGGCAAGAGAGTATTCAGTAGAACAAGTGTGGTAACTGCAGCAAACTAAATTAAGACATGTAACTCAAGATTTTATTTTCCCTCTGCTAAAACCCCTCTAATTTATGATGTCTCCTTTAATCTGCTTACATTCCAGGTAACATAACCAGCTGCTCCTTAAAATCTGTAAATAGAAAATACTGTGATAACAACTACTGGTTATATATCTTAGGTCAATTTTATAATCACTTTGGCTGGCTACTTGTGGTATAATATACCACAAGTATATTATATGATATATGTCAGAAATAGTTTGTGGTGGGTGCTGGAGGGAGAGTGCTTATACTTACCCTTCACGCAAACCCTGTTAAGAGAGAATCGTAACACATCCACATATAAATATGTATGAGACAGGCCCCAGGTTAGCTGTCACTACTCAAGAAAGGCAGTATAGTCATGACTACTAGAAATCTTAATGCTTACCACTATTATGAAATATAACAGGAATCTTTTAGAAATGAGTAACAAACATCATTATCTCACCACAGAAATGCATGGTGAATACAACTGAAAATCCCACACATACCTGAATCCTCTTCTCTCAAAGATGGGGTAGCTGCACAAAAAGCAGTCACAAGAAAGTCAACAAGAACTGTCAGAGGCACTGAGCAGGTTCTGTGCAAAGATTATACAGTCCAAAACTGTTCATCTTGGAAGACACATGTTGGGAGACATAAAGAAACTATGAAGCTATGAAAATGGCCAAAGGAATAAACAGAGGACAAACAGTTCTGGTAAAAAAGGCTCTGGAGCCCAGTTAAATTACAAAGCTAACAAAGGTACATACTTTCAAATAAACCATAACTAAATCTTGCAACTCTGTCAAAGGATGTAGTAGAAGCTCTAAATACAGTTACTTCTGGCATCAACATGACAAGACTTGCAGCGAGGTTCACAGTCCAATTCCAAGCACCATAAAATGTCTCTGATCATGTAAGGCTACAACAGGGAGCAGCGGCTAAGTGTGTTTGAAAGGAAACAAACCCCTGCAACCCTGTCTGGGTTTTATATATGTACATGTATAATGTGTAATGTATAATATATAAATTCATAAATATATGAATATTATATATTATCTATATACATAAAAATATATATATGATTAATATTAACTAACAAAACCCTGTGTGTTTACAGATACACAATACATGAAAATTCTATTTCAGAAGTTCTGAAATTGCTCTACAGTAACAACTAAATTTTAAGTAGTTGAACAGAATTCTAAGAGCTGACAATTACCACTTTGCTTCAACTGAAGAGCATCTCTTGGTGTAAAACAAGCAAGAAGTATGAAATGGACTGTGCATCTACATAAGCCCAAGTTTGTGCCCCACATAAAAAAATACTTGGAAAAACTTGTCAAAAGAAGTGGCAGTCTCCATCTCCTGATACATGAGATCCAGATAAAGGATAAATTTTTCAAATTTAAGTTACTGGAACTGATTTGCCAGATCAATTTACAAATTCTTCCTGTCCCTATCTGCTCTAAAAATCTGTATTGCCATAAACCTGTTGGCACGAGTCCAGACAAGACCACCAAGTTGATTAGAGGAATTGAGCACTCCTCCTGTGGGGAAAGGCTAAGAGAATTGGGATGTTCAGCCTGGGAAAGAGAAGACTTTGGGGTGACCTAATTGCAGCCTTTCAGTATCTGAAGGAGCTACAAAAAAGACAGAGAGTGACTTTTTACAAGAGCTTGTAGAGACAGGACAAGTGTGAAATAACTTCAAACTGAGACTAGATTTAGATTAGGTATTAGGAAGAAAATTTTCCCTGTGAAGGTGGTGAGGCCCTGGCACAGGTTGCTCAGAGAGGCTGTGGGTGCCCCATCCCCGGAAGTGTTCAAGGCCAGGTTGGATGGGGCTTGGAGCAATCTGGTCTAGTGGAAGATGCCCCTGCCCATGGCGGGGGGGGGG